>JBAGKK010000279.1:24096-50032 GCA_037177015.1 Euceroptres primus
ATATATGTACATACGTGTCAATATAAATTGATGTCATCAGATAACAGTAAACAAGTAAATACAATGATTGTGCAACCAAGATAAATATGTACAATTGTTACGTTATCTTAAATTTTTTGCACTTTTCACTCCTCAAAATTTCATGATAATCAAATTTAAAAATTATAAAAAAAATACAAAAATAACCTGATTTTCAAAATGATTAGTATGGATATAACCTATTTGATTGATTCCAAAATTCATTTCTGATATCCCTAAAAATAATGATCACGATTGGAATATTACAATCTTATTTTTCGATATTTGTCTTCAAAAAGAATATTGCACAGCGCGCAGTGCCTTTACAATAAAAATAAAAATAATTATCCTGAGAAAAGCCATAACAAAATAAAGAAGAAAATATTTCAAACAAGTTGATCCACTTTGTGACAAATTTATCTACGAAAGAAGTTATAAATTTACTTTTAATTACACCTTTTTTAAGAAATTAATTTTTTACTTCACTGCAGTATATACATCACAGCTTCAAATTGAAATAAGTAAACTAATAATGATTTAAATTTAGTGCCAGATAAATTTACCTTAAACTGGATCATTTAATCATCATAAACGAAAACATAATCTCACTGATAAACGAATTGCGTATTTTGACTAATCCTCTTGCAGCATGCTCAAGGGATCTTCAACAATCTGCTCAGCAGTTTTTTTCAAGTCCCTCGTGACTACCTTCTTTACCGATGTGCGATTTTCCATCTTTTTCGACACTGAAGATGATGGCTTTCCAAAAATATCATCATCATCGCAGTCGTCGAATAAAGACTTGGCCTCTGCCGCAGATTTTTTTGGTATTGTCTTTTTACAAGCGAAGATGTCTTCTCCACTCGACTGATCACCAAATATATCTTGTAGATTAGAAGATTTCGTTTTATTTTCACTAATGGCATCATTTTTCGGAACTATTGCTTTAGTGCCTTCCGAAAAGAGATATTCCTCGCTATCGCTTTCGAAAATACCTTTCTGCCCAACAGAACTTTGTTCGTAAGCATCAACCCTCTCTGACGTTTGAGTTTCACTTTTATGTACTCTCTTCATGATGGCTGAACCAAACAAACTATCTTCATCATTGTCGTTGGTATTATCATCGAATAGACTAATCTTTGTATCCTTGAGCGGTTTCTTACCATGTTTTAATAGTGGTGCCGAAAACAAATCGCCGCCCGCATCATCGAAAAGCAAATCCATCTTTTTCGCAGAAGTGACAGTTTTTTCGCTAGCTTGATTGGAAGCACTAGAAAAGAGACTATCATCTTCATTGAATAAAAGTACCTTACCCTTCTCAGGGGACGGCGTTTTTGTTACAAATGCAAAAAGTTGACTCGGATCTTTCAAAGGATCAAGATCACTGTTGCGCAATGGATCGAGTGGCGACTCTTTATTTTCATAATGTGAAAACACATCTCCAGAATCTGGTTCTCTACTTTCTGCTTCAGTGAGACTTTCCAGTTTTTGATCCGATTTCGATTCTTTTTCCTCTTCTTCGACATTTTTAATCAAATCTTTCTTCTCTTTTTTAACTTTCAACTCCGTGGGAAGAGTGGCAGTATTTATTATTTCAGACTTGTTTCTTTCGAAAGTTACTAAGTCGTCCACTGGTGATAAAATAGGTGCTCTTTCGAACAAAGAGTCTTCTTTGAAAGGATCTTCCGGCAAGTCGGGTGGCACGTCAAACAAATCTTCCTCATCAGTGGATGGAGAAAGTAGGGTATTTTTATTTGCACTCAAAGTGGTTTCCTTACTCAAGCTACGCTCGGATTTATCATCCGTGGCTAAAGAAAGATTAAATTCCGTGTTTCTCGAATTATCAGACTTATCTGCTTTAATTGTTGGTGCTAAAAGTCTCTGGCTGCTCGGATTCGAATCGTTCGCAGTTTCAGAGCTTGGTCCAGTGTCTTTATTGTTCACATCCTCATCGTGATCTACAAGATTCTTTGTTGAATCCACGGTATCAAAATCTAACCCACTTTGACGCAATGCGGTTTGTCGTGCGTGCCTGCTCTGCGGTCTACGTTTTACTGGAATTCGTACGCGACTCTGAAAATTAGAGCCATGTTTTAAGGCATAACAATATTAATTTTACACTTGAATCGCGGTTTAATATATCCCAGTTTACGATGTTCCTAGAATTTCGTTTGGTGGTGCTCCGTGTTTGCGCGGGTCGGAGGGTAGAGAGGGATTACGGTCGTCGAGTAGTAGTCAAGCAGTACCGCAGCAACAGAGCGAGCAGTATTAATTCGCCTTTTATATTTACTTTTGAAAACACGTTCGAAATTCTTTTTTCATTATTTTTTCATCGTAATTTAAGAATTTTCATCCCTTATTATACCGCGATTCGAGTGTAATAAATTGTGATAACTCTGTGCTAAGAGAATCAACTATAAAGGACAATATATTTTTTTTTTGAAAAAAGCTAAATTTAATATTAGCCCAAGAATTTTTATAGGTATGCTCCTCCAATAAATACAATTTAAACTCATACCTTTGAAGCAGTGGTCAAAGTTTCAATATGGATCGGTTCATCGAAGCTAATAGCTTCTTCCGTATTTTTCTCTGTGGTCGATGACGATTTTGGAGATTCCTTTCTCGGCAAACTATCGACTGTAAAGATCAATTTATTAAAATTATAAATTACCCTTTCAAGTAGAGATAAATGACTTGTAGTCCCGCAAGTGAATTTTCATCCTAGTGAAATAATAATTATGAAAAGCTGGATATTTTTTTATTTTTGGATGACAAATCATGTGGTAAAATAAAAAAATTTTTAAAAGTTGTTTGCCGCTTTGAAATTTTAACTTTCGAATAAATAAATATTTCTTAAAATCCAAACGAATGATTGTTAAAAACAGCCTAAAGAGCAGGTAAAAAAATTAGTATAAATAAAAATCCAAAATTGTGACGAAAGATGCGTTAGGCGTGCTAAAAATATTTTTTATTTGTATAGACGGTCAGGGAGCACAGTTAGGCGCTCAACCCTTGGCGCTCAGGCAATTCAGCATATTGTGTCATTGCTAAAAATATTAGATATTACAAAAAAAATATTAACTTTGGAATAAATTCAAACTTTTTCAAATACCACACGATTTTTTAAACTTTTATCAAAAGCTTATAAAAAAAATTGACATTAGTTGTATTCAAAAATTAGCATAGCAGAATTTAAAAGAAATTTTTTACACCCCAATTTGCAAACAAATATATTGTCAGGAAAAAAAATTGACAGCATTCATCACTTCTGCGTTCCCTTAATCGGAAAACTTGCCGCTTGAACAAAACAGCTTTAAAATTCAAGAAAAGCTTTATATGCCAACAAATGCATAAGGGCATATCTCAGAAACTTTTCACTTTTCAGTGAAAAAATAAGCGACAAAATTTCTATAATTACAACATTGAGAATTTCTCTATATTATCTATAAGTCCCACAAAATCATATTTTGCAGTTGGACAGACAATGACTATTGTCTTAAAATCGTTATTAAAGAATAAAAAAATTGATTTTGCGAAAGAAATAAATCTGTCGATATTTCATTTTTATTTAAAAACATTTGAAGGTCGGTTGACGAAAATTTGAAAATGGAAATAAAATTATGAAAGGAAATTACTTAATTGCGTAATGAATAACGAAAAATTTATGGACTGTGAAGATGTAGAATTAAAAATTAGTTAAAAATATAATAAAGGACGCTAAAAATTATCTTTGAAGTAACCAAAAATATGATAGTTTCTTTGTGTGACGTCACTCGAGAAATGTAAATCAGCAATTTAACACTGAACAAATTTTAATTTTTAATTTAACCGTTACGGTCGACCGTAACGATTTATAATTTTCTACTACAAGTTAGCAATTAAGTATTTCTTCCTTGAGCACAATAACAGAAAGCTAAAGAACAACCGTGAGAAGGTATTTATAAACTTTTCCAAAACTTTTGATTATATTTCAAAGAGTATCATGAGTGTTATGGTCATTTTTAAATTTTTAACGCACACCATTTTTAAAAAATTATGATTCCTCTCATAAGAAAATGAGCACAATGGTTTAAATTGGCCCTTAGCCTCTATTATTACTTAAATTTTGAGTTTCAATGAGTTGAGAGCTGGCTTATTTACAAAAAGTCTGCAAATATAAGCGTTACGGTCGAAATGTAAAAATTCGAGGAACATACTTTTGAAGCCTGTGACTTGGTTTGTATTGAACAAAATACAGATTTGCATGAATAAACATGATTTTGCTTTAATTAACTTGAAATAAATATTTTGTTTTATAGCCTTATCTTATTTCGTCATAGAGTTTAAGCATAAAAAGCATATGAAAATGTGGATCTGGAGAAGCTCTGACTTCATTAAAAATCGAACATTCAAACTTCAATTAATTTTGATCTAAAGAATAAATCTATTTAAAACAATTTGTGCAGTATAGTTTACACTATAATACATACCTTGAAACAAGAATTAATTTGCTATTTATTAAAACTACCTAGATATCTTTGAGAGACACAATAGTGAGATTCCTGAGATATGCCCATAAAAGGCGACAATATTAAATATTCTAGCAAAGCTATTCTTTTGTTTTAAATCACGTAAACAGATATTACTTACCAGAAACACTTGTTTCTATTCCGGAACTTGGTATACTCAAGCTTCCTCCATCTTCGCTGTTGCATTCCAAAGAATCTTCCTCCTCGTCGTTTTTTTCTTCGTTTTTTCTCAATATTGGATGTGTATCGGTGGGAGAGAGGATTTTAAAATCACCCATCCTTCCCATCAAGTCTTTGATTTTACCAGAAACTGCTCGACGAGAAACTTGACTTGGTTCTTCTGCTGTCGGTGAAGGTGAAGAACGAATGTTTAAAGTCTTTGGTAGATCTCTTTTCGAGATGCAAGCGCCATCAACAACATTTTCATTCTTGCTCTCCTTTTCTCTGGTGTGATTTCCCCTTGAGCTGAAATTATCAGGTTTCAATGGAATCTTGGGAGGTGGTTTTGATTCCACTTTTGGCTCAATATTTTCTGGAGGTGTACTCGATTCCTTAAAGATGGCACTATCGTTAATTTCAGTCTTGCTTTGGCTGGAACTTTCCTCCACTTCGGATGCTGAGGGAGCCTTTTGCCCAAAAAGTTCGTCATCCTCGATATCAACGTCAAACAATCCACCTTTAGTTACGGGAAAAAGATTTGGTGAGGAATTACTAATTTTATCTACAGTTTCTGTTTTGCCTTTCTCTTGCAAGACCGATGGGTTGTTTCCCATAATTGCAGTTTTCGATTTTAATGATTCTGTTGGTAAATCCGTATCATCATCGAATATACTCGAGACTTCATGTCCCTTTCTAGATAAATTGGAACTAAATAAGTCTTTGTCTTCGTCACTGTCATCGAATAAACTCGTGGACTTAAGCGCTGAATTTGTTGTGACAATCTTTGAAGAATCGCTTTTGCCTAATTCTCCAAACAAATTAGAAGCTACTTCTGAAGTTTTTCGAGTTGATGATTCGTCCTCGGCTGAACTAAATGGCTTGGTATCAATAGCAAAAATGTCAACATCTGGCGAGTCTTTTGCACCGAAAATATCGTCATCATCATCAAAGAGACTTATTTTCTTGGAGGATTCTGATTTATCCTGAATCTGTGACGTTGTTAAAACATCCACACTTTTCTGAGATCGAGATTTAGAACTTGCGTTGAAGAGAAAATCGTCTTCAGAGTCAGAATCATCGAACAGAGATGTCACTTTCGACTTGGAGGACTTTTCATTGCCTTTTGACAATGGTGGTGGACCAAAGACGTCATCATCCTCAAAAATATTATCCTGATAACGTGAACTTTCTTCCACTGGATTGTCGCGTGTCAGATTTACATTGCTAGATAAATGTGAATTAGTGTTATCTTGCACTTGCCTTGGTGCTGCATACAAGTTGTCAATGAGTACCCTTTCACGATAAATCTCCTCTGACTTTAGTCGAGTTGACGTCATCTGAGGCAGAAAATCCACCCTATAACAAAAAATAAATAAATAAACAAAATGAATTAAAAGAAATGAAATTCAAAGAAATATTTTCAAGTTTACGTCCTTTTCAATTGTTATAAATTAAATTCAATAGCCACATATGACATCAAAGATAAATAGACTGTACAAGTTATGTACCTACATTTGAAAACAAATCATGTTGACAAGGAAAAACTACAAGAGAATGCGAAAGTTCAGTTTTAAGACTATATTTCTATCACTCTATCAATAAAATGGAAAATTACCAGACACACTGCCAGCTAAATTTAACTTTTAAGATACGTATATTCCGATAAGAATTCAAGCATGTGTAACTTTTTTAAAGACACTAAACGGAGAAAAAAATGTGACAAAAGGTACTAAATTGCTTAAAGTAATGGTTTAAATTTCAACAGGTGTTTCACTTTTGTTAGTTTTCGTAGAATAGGTTTTGCAATTTCTCAAACAATCAAAGGTCATTGACTTATATCTGAAAATGCCATAGTTGTATAAGTAATAAACCACATAATTGAAATTCTTCATTAATCTTGTTAAAAACGATCAAACCTTCGGCAAAAAAACTTACAGTATGTGGTAGTTTTCACTTGAAATGTTCACAGAGAATTTATTAATTGCGTTCTAGTATCTAGCAGAGTGACATTATGCGCACTTTCCTTTCAAAGGCGTGAATTCACTGCTAGTAGCTAACAGAATGAATTTTCTAGGTGAAAGGCATGCAGAAATTCATATCGCATTGGCTAGAACTGCAGACCTGATTCTTTAGACAATTTCTAACGCTTCTACCGTTAATATTGAAAATAAAAAAAAATATATGCACAAATATTTCAAGTAAAAGTAATTTATGATTCTTCTAGAAATGTACTATAATCGATATTCGACAAGCGAGAACTAGATTTAGAACAAATCTGAAACTTTCACAGTAGCCACGTTCCTTTCCCACAAAAAAGTGGGTTCATTTTGATTTTCTATTTTTAATTTCAATCGAGTTAAGATTAAAACTGTTTGCTATTAATGAAACAATTTTTTTTGGATGTGTTTTAATATTAATTTAATTTTTTTTAATTTTATAATAATCTATTCATCATCTGTTGTTTATCAAATCCAATATTGTTTTCTTAAATTTGTAGTCATCAAATATTACAAAGGAGACTCATGACTACCGTCCTGTACGCTTTAGATTTCGATAAGCATTATCTTCTAATTAAATGAGCAGTAAATTGATGCAAATTATCTTTAATGCGTAATTCTTCACACATTGAATCAGATTTTTTATTATTATACTGTTGCTATTCATAGTAACAAACTCATAATTATAAAAAGGCATCGACGAAAACTTACAATTGTTTTTTATAATAATTATTATTTTTGTCTTTAAAAAAAAGAATAATAATGGATTTCCTTATAATTTTTTAAACAAACCATTTTATGCAAAAAAAATAATTTTTGCAAAAAAGGATTCAAACCTGAAATGCAAATTTCCTAATTGAGTACTGTTTGCGAAATTCAATTTATTTCAAACAGGATATAGCACCCTCGAATATTTATAAAAAGCAAAATACTTTTGAAATTGTGGTAAATAATAAAATAACATTAAAAAGTTTATTCCAGCTCTTGGTAATAAATTAGTTATTTTTACAACAAACAATGTATTTGTTTCATTATCTTTAATACGTAATACTCAATTACATTAGAGGTATTTAATTTTGAATTATTGAAGATTTGTCAATTGCAACTTGAAATTCTGCCAAATCTTTGAAAAAATTGGTAATGTTTCAAAATAGAAATAAATTTAAAAAATATAGAAATGAAGCCTAGTAGGAATCAATCTCATAAATAATTAAATTATATTATTAAAGTGAAATTCAGGAGATATAAATGATTAGAAAGGAAAAACATTAAAATATCGTATTACCAAATTTTTTACTTTTAGACTTAAAAAATCTATTTTCTTAAATTTAAAGACAATGAAACATTCCTTTTGCGTTGAAACATTTGACAAAGTTTTATTTATCCACCAAACAAAATTTTATACTTGATTTTGTATTTCTAAATCGATTTGTATACCAATTTATCTCCCCTATTGTTTTATTTTTTCGGATTACTGAATTTAAAAATATACAAATATTATGCGAATTTTTATCTTTTTCAATATTCCAAAATTGTTTGCTTGCTAATATAAAATAGTCGAGTATACAAAGAAATATTTTATAAGAAGGGAATAATAGACAAACTAGATATCGATATTGAAAATCTTGATTTCGTCAAGTCCGACGTCAAACTTATTTATCAGTTTAAGAGTTTGGAAGTATCTTTTTATCTATTTAGTCGTCAATATTTGTCTTGTTTGAAAATTCGCGATAAATTTGGCCTATATAATATTCTGATTTCGTCGCGAAAGTCATATTCGTTCATGATTTTGTCAAGAGTTTTCATTAAAAAACTAAGTTACATTTTTACCATGAAAACTCTGTGTTTCTGGCTCGTTTGGTTTCTTGCTTTGTTCGCATTTTCGTCGGCTTTCCGTAAGTAGAAAAAATACAAATTTTAATTTGAAAAATTTTCGTTAATAAAATTTAATTACATTTTTTTAATAAAATAATATATAAGGGTCTTTGCCAAAAAGTTATGAAATTTGGAATATCTATTCGAAAAAAAAAACTTTTCAGAACTATAGCTAACGAATTTATTCCATTATTTTTAATTCCAAATATGTGTAAAAAAAAATACTAATTTAAGAGATCAAGAATCATTTTTGTAGCGAGCATAAATAATTTACGCGTTCTGAAGGTAACCGAGTGTACATTCAATAATCGCAGAAAAATAAATTTCAAAATTATTTTTAAAATATGTAGAGTGAAGATAACAAATTGTTTAAAAAACTGTAAAAATTTATTTTTTGCGCTATATTTAATTGTGTCTCAAGATTTTCGATTACATTTCTATTTTATTAAAATTGTTTAAAAATGGGTTACCGAGTTTTATAAGTGATTTTTTTCAATTTCTAACATAAATTATGAGGGTTACCAAGTAGACATTAAACTTCAGGGACAAGCTTCCAAACATCTAAACATTTTAAACAACTTCAAATCTAAAATATTTATGTCTATTCATAGTTTTTACATTGTTTAACTTAATTCAAATGACTCTTATGAGTATCATTCATGTATAAAATTTTGCTGTCATTATTTTTCAATTTTAGTTTGTGAATCTGTATTTGGGAACAGATTACCGAGTGTACATTTTTACTATATTTTAGTTTCCCGTTTCTAAACTGTCATCTAAAATTTTGAGACTTTACCAAAATCTACTTCGATGTCAACACTTTATCCTAGTGTTGTTCTAGAAAAATATATTAAATAATGAAAATGTGTAAAATTGTCGGGACTTGAATTTCAAAACTTTTTGGTAACGACCCATAAAATTAGTTTATTTTTATTTTATTACAAACTTTTATATTTTTATTGTGCAATATTTTTTAAAAACAGATAATGTAAAAAATTTCTGCCGGTTTCTTTACTTTTCATATTTAAAGTATTTTTAAACATAAAAAAATTAAAGAAAGTATTACATTCAAAATCGTTTCAGCAGACATTGGGTTCTAAAAAATGTGACGTATCCATTGCAATCTTGCCAGATTGTCAAAGTTTTTGAGTTTTATAAAATCCCAATTATTCATTGCAAGCTGTCCACAAAAAAATAATATTTTTGTAATTTACAGCAAATGTCTGCAAATATAAAGGGCGACAGATGACGCCAGGACAACAACATATTGACTGTTTTACGAAAGCTACCTGTATGGAAGGTGGAATTCTAAAAAGAGAACGTTCGTAAGTATCTTTTAAAAATGAAATAAATATATAATTAATTACAAATTATTTTCGAACAAATTAAGAAGCAATTAAAATCAGATTAAGAAATTTCTAAAACATCCAATCTAGCTTAGGTAGTGATACACTCCCGACAGAAAGTTTGGGTACATTGATATTTTTCAAAAATTTTAAACGAATGTGCTATCTTAAATACAAATTCTTAACCATTTTTAACTATATTTCCTTAAAACGTATTTAAATTTGCATCTAATGACCCCTATTTGAATTGTTTTCATAACTCTGTAGGAAAATATCTATAAAAAACAAAGTTTTCTGCCAATTTCTTAAATTACCAATATCTCCGAAATTATTTCACATTTTTTAAGTTGCTAAGACTCATTTTAAAGGAGAAATCCTGCACTTTGTATTGAAATCATCTAAAGATTTGTTGGTGCACTTTAATAGATTTGGCAAAGGGTTGAACGTGAAAAAAAATAATCTGAAAATTTTGAAGAACGGTTTCATTATTCAAAATTATTTTTAAAAATCAAAGCTTAAGTTATTTTATAATAAATTCTGGAAAAATTATAGAATCTCCAGTTATTAAATTTTATTACCGTTTATTACGACAGAAACAATTCTGCAAAATTTGCAGGTTATTTTTTGTCACGTTTAACCCTTTGCCAAATCTATACAAGTGCACCAAAAAATCTATAGATGATATCAGTAGAAAATGCAGGATTTCCCCTTTAAAATGAGCCCTAGAAACTTCAAAAATGTGGAATAATTTCGGAGATATTGGTAATTGAAGAAATTGGCAAAAAACTTTGTTTTTTATAAATATTTTCTTACAGAGTGATCGAAAACAATTCAAATAGGGGTCATTCGACGCAGATTTAAATACGTTTTAAAAAAACATCGTTAATAATTGTTAGGAAGTTGTATTTAAGATATCATATTAGTTTGAAATTTTTGAAAAATATCAATATACCCAGACTTTCTGCCGGGAGTGTATAGGTATTATATTATCTATTTGTGAACAGGTGTCCAAGATATTCCTGCTTTCCAAAGAGTAAAGTAGAAGGATACAAAAGATTCAATCCAAAAGAACATTACCCCCATTGCTGTGGTGGAGAAATTTGTGATGAAAAATACAAGCTTTACTGGTAATCATAAAACCCTGGTAATAAGAATGGAAATGAGCAGGATATCCAGTATTAATTAAAGTTAATAACATATCTGTAAAATTACATTTTACAGATATGTAAAATTTTACATTTGTAAATATTTGTCATCTTGTTGCATAACTTACTGATAATGAAATTGATCATTTAAATGCTTAAGTTTTAATACAAATAGAATATATCATACCTACATTATAAATTATTATATAGAATGTATTTAGAAGTAAGTTTCTATCTTTTAATTGTATTTAATGATATATTGCATTAGAAGCACATTTATACGTACCTCAACTACTTGAAGTTACTAATAAAAATATTTTATCAGAAGAAAATAATTTAATTATTTCACAACTCCAAGAATATAAAAGGCCCAAAATAATCTGAATCTTTAAGGAAATTAAAATTTATTGAAATATTATTCTTTTCGTTTTTAAAAAATGTTTAAAAGAGATTATTAGTTTTTATTCCAATCGACACTTTCGAATAACAATAAAAAATGCAGGGGAAAAAATGAATATGAAGAAAAAAAAATGGAAGAAAAAATGCAGAGATCTATTATTTTGTAGAGAATAGATATTCAAGTTATTATTATAATTTTTTATAAAGTTAATAGCACTACTAATATTAATTAATTTTTGAAATTTAATAATTTGTTTGTTTCAATATTACACATTTTTATTCTTAAAAAATGTAATTTATTTAAATTTCAAGTATTGCCATTATCGTAATTGTTCATAGTATATCAAAAATCCAGCGTGATCAGAATTGTGATATAGAGTGCGCGAGCTTCAAGTATACATATATGTATATATTCTTCATTAATTCACAAGATGCGAACGCTATGTGTTTGAAATGTTATCTGCGGAAATGTGATTGTGTCTGTTATGATTCAGCCTTAGGTACTTATTCATTGACATTAACAATCAATATCAATTGTCCAATATTATAATTTTTCTCTCTTTGATAAAAAAATAAGTGACTTAAATAAAAGTGAAATTTTAGTTAAATTTGTAAAAATTAAGAACCTAAGAAGTTTATGAAATTCTAATCAGCGTTCTGAAAACAATGCATGTAAAATGGCGCAGTAATATATCTATGAAATAAAGAAACATAACACTGAAAAATGATATTTTATAAAGTTAAAATGCAAATCAATAAACGGAAAAGATGAATGTCAATTGAGAGTCGTAAAATTCATTTACTATTACCTTCATTTTTAATTGTAGTAACAACTGTCTCGAGAATGAAAACGAACGCAATTGTATACTTTTACTTCAAAAGGAGCACGAATCACGTAAAGTGCTTATTGAGATGTTCTACCGTCTGAAGATTGCTAAAGGCGCTTGCCTTGGGAATCACGCATTCACTCGAGCGTACCACTCTATTTAATAGTCAATGACTAATGCGTAGATCATCTTCCAATATAAATGGTAAGTCTTAAATTTTACTACTTGAAAAGAGGCAACTTTTCTACTTGACTCATATTTATCTTAAACTGGCAATTTTACGTATTATTTATGTTAAGATCAAGTATTTATAATAAATAATATAAATAAATTTTTGAAATAAAGACTAGCATTTAATTTATATTTGTTTGACCTAGATTCAAATATATAACTTTCTCTCTTTGCTTTGTAATCCTTATGCAATTAAATAGCAAGAGCAGCCTAAGAAAATATTTATATCTCACCCTAAATTGGAACCAGCTGTATTGTTGGAACTAGAAGGTTGAATTGAAATTCCACTGCTATTGCTACTGTTTTCAAGGTACACATCTGAATGTCCGGCACTACTAGCTGCCACTATCGAACTCGTACCAGGGAGATTTTCATTTGCCACTGTATTCGAAGCTGAAGAATTAATTTTGCTCTGAGTGATGTTGAAACTTGCATCTTCGGAGCTCGAAGAATCCGAAGAACTTTGGCGAAATATTTTATTCGACAATTTAGAAGAGCGAATATCCATACCACGGAGAACTGAAACTCCTCCAATCGGCTTCTGAAATATTACACATTATGTATTACATAAAATGTATTTTTTTTAGAATTAACGTAAAAACAATAAATCAATATAAGACAGTAGAATAATTTTAAAGCTGATTTACTTTTCGAGCGCCATTATCCGTAGGGGTTTCGGACGTGACGCGATTTCGTGGTTTCGATGTACTGAAAAGATCATCTTCATTAAGTTCCTCGTCTCCAAAAAGATCTTTTACGTCATCGTAAGTTTCTGGAGTGCTTGTTTCCCTATTGACCATATTTTCCGCGAAACCACTATTGAGATACTTTTTGTCCAAGACTTCTGCTTTGCTGGGAATTCGATCGTTAGTGGAAGTACTTTCCTTCGCGCTTTTTGTTGAGAAAATATCATCCGAGTCTTCGGAATCGGCATCTCCAAACAAATCATCGAAGGCAGATTTTGGTTTCGTTGCTGAAAAGAGATGTTTTAATAATAGCTAATGTATTATTTATAATATTAGATTTTTTTGTAACGGAATAATTTACAGGTAGAACTGATTGGTGGTGGTATGTCGGTGCTCGGAGGAATCATGTTTGTTTTAATAGGTTTAGGAATTGTTGTGTTCCATTTTGTGGTGGACGTGTCGTCGTCAAATAATCTTCCTCCTCCACCGAATAAATTTTTAGACCTATCACTGAAAACATCTTCATCATCCTCTTGCGAAAAAAGGTCACCTGAAAAATAATACGATCCAGAATAAAAAATTCCTCTTATAAATAAATATAAATTTCCATCATATTTTTAAAATCGGTTTTTTTAAAGTTTGAATACCTTTTGCACGATTGATGGACGGGTCGTTGACTTCCTGTGCAATTACTGTTTTCTGAGAGGGAAGAACATTACCTAATCTCTTGGCTAGTTCTTCAGCGAAACTAGGTGGTCCATTATTCGTATTTTGGTTCTACAAAAATTAATAGCAGGGCGTTATTTAAAAACTGTAACAAAATTAAATATCCTTCAAGAATTTCGCAGTAAAAGATACAACCTTTGGTAACACACTGGTCGGCGTCATAGGTTCAGATTCGAGATTCAGTGTGTCTTGACTCTTTGCTCTGAGACTGCCATTATTAGTGTCCCTCGCACTGTTGCTGTCTAAATTGTAATCATTGGATTCGCTCGAAGTTGACGACAATCGGGGACGTGGATTTTTTTGTCGATTGCTCGTATTCAAAATATCCATTGGTTTATTGTCCGTATCGCTCGACGATTCTTCGTCTTCCTCTTCTATTTGCTCCGACTCACTACTACTAGACTCTAAACCTATTTTGTTTGATCCTTTCCACTTTTCAGAGCCAATAACGTATGGCAAAGGACGATCTTGATACGGATCTTTCGGACGCAAAACTATGCTGCAATTTCAAAGAAAATGATTGCGCATAATAAAAATAAACTTTTTAACAATAATTAAGTTTAATTCGACAAACCTTGGCAATGCGTTTTCACCCTCGTCTTCACTATCGCTGGCAACAACGTCCACTTTGTCGTATTTTTCATCTATTATTCGTAAACCTTCCTTTATACTTTCATTTACACTAGCTATAACATCTGCTGCACTCAATTCTTGATCCTTTGAATTCTGTTTGTAATAACATTATTATTAGGAGATGTAAACTTTTCATGAATGATATTGTAGTATCAAATAATAAAATGGAAGAATTACTTTTGTAACTAGATCAGCCGGTTTCTCGATTTCCACATCATCTTCATGTACTCGACTTTCAATAAATTGTGTGTTGGCCAGAGCTAATGACGTATTGGTAAGATTATCTACAAATATAGCAGTTTCGCTTAAGCGATTCGTTAGTGAATCCAAGGCCCCTTGCGTTTCATTAGCTTTTGTGGTTAAATTCTGCAAAGAAAAACATCTCTGTAATAATTGTAGGGAAATCATTTTTGGCGAGATTTAAACAACAAAACTGTAAAACATAACACGGTGAGCCTCAATCATCTTCAACCTAAAAGTTGTTGAACTCAATATTTCTTTACAGAAAACATTTTTCTGATGATTTATGAGTAGTTCAAAGGCAAATTTCAAATCTTGGAGAGACTCAAATATAAAAAAAAATCCAACTTTTTTATTTTTTTTTAGTATAATGACTATAGTATTACTTCAAACAGAAAATTAAATCAAAATCTTACGAAATACTTTTTTAATAAAGCTCCCCGTCCTACAGGTTTTGTTTTTGTTAATTAAATACGTAAATAAACTCAATGTCAAAAAATCAATTTTTGCTACACAAAATCCTCCATAAAACACAGTTTTCAATTTATCCCATTATTTTATAATATTTTTTTACTCAGTTTTCAGTGTGGAATAACACTTTCTAAACAACAATTTAAAATATGTAAAACAAAGAATTGAATTTTACTTATTTCAAAAAGGGTTCGACACTTTAAAAAATGCATTTAAAGCGTTTAAAAACTATTCAAAAGTAATAAACAATGAAGAAAAGTCGAGTGCAAAAAGGCTTTAATAACCTTAATGGCAAAAAACCATTTAAAAATTACCAGGAAAAAAGTATTCTGTAAAGAAAAGTCGAGTGCAAGAACTTTCAGGTTGAAAACACTTTAGGCTCACCGTGATAAACAAGCTGACATACAAAAGCTGGGCAGAATATACATACTTCCGAAAATCGTTGAAGATGTTTTAAAAGTCCAGCATCACCAGCAAGGCTCCATTCTCTTCTTTTCTTTCTCATTTCTTCCGTGCACCAAGGATGATCCCATGATTTGTCAATGCCATCGGAACCAGTCGATCCATCCTGAGGAGTAAACAAATTATTTATCTAGATTAAAATTGCTCAAAAATTTTTCAGTGTTTACCAGTTGCGTAACACTAATTTTAGGAAAAATTGTTCCTTATGCTCGCTGCACAAGGTGTACACTGGAGAAAACAATAATATTGTTTACATCGTTCGCAATTAACTTCCAAGTCACTAAAAACTGACCATATTAACATCCATGATTATGCGGCAAGCACTTTCTCTGCCGTTGATTTCTTTTGTGACATAAAAGAAGAAAATAATATATTTAATGAAGAATGAAGGTTAATGACAGTTCGCTAAACACCCACTTGACAGTCATACACCATCGAAAGCATAAAGATAACAACTGTCATGTGCTGTCAGGTCCCCCGGAGGATTTAAATCGCAAGTCTCGATAATCAGGAGCGTACATTAAAAACTAAGCAACCTAAGCAATGTAGAAAAAACAATATTATAACTAGAAAAGCTCTCAAGACGTTTCTTCTTTTCAAGTTGGAGCTTAAAAATCTCTTTTAACTCGTAATAATAAATTTGAGTATCTATATCATCGGAAAACACTTTTTTACAAAAAACACAAAAGGAGCACAAATCCTAACCTATAAATTGT
The DNA here is from genome assembly GCA_037177015.1 of Euceroptres primus. Lineage (NCBI taxonomy): Eukaryota > Metazoa > Arthropoda > Insecta > Hymenoptera > Figitidae > Euceroptres > Euceroptres primus. Next base: position 40,536 of record JBAGKK010000279.1, read on the forward strand.
AAAAGTTTCTTGAAGAAAGAGAAAGTATCCGGAAAGAAAAACAATTACATTCTCGTAAAATTGAAGTAGTGAGACTACTGTTTTCAATTACATTTAAAATTAAAAAGATTATCTAAATACATATTAATAATAGTACTAAGTTCAAATACTAGATACGGCACTGATACGACGTTGCCAAATTGACAGTGGTTTCATTCCGAATTCCTCTATTTATATTGTCAAATTCCGCGAGTTCCGTTGTTTTGCTCCATTGACCGACTAGAAAATGGAGTTGTAGATTGTTTGTCAATATATTTTTTTGACGATATCCTGACCGCTGTGCTTTCTTTTGTTAAATTTCATAAACGCGAGCAATTCATGCCCAATTCCTACGGTTGGTAGTTTATTCTTCTAATTAATTTATCAAGTAGAGATTATTTGTGCTTCGCCACAGCGACAGTAATACATTGCGTAGGCGTGCCTGTACAAGTCAGAGTATGCATACGCATTTCGATTATGATGCCGTGAGATTTCAGAAAAGGGTAAGTTTATTTCTCTCAAATCTTAAATTATCATAACAGAACTCTTCGAAATTTCTGGTGACCTTTTAGTAATTTCATTCAAGGACATTAGATTCTTCGTAGGACGAACTTAAATCTTTGTTTTACGTATAGAGGTAAGCCTGATTGTCTCTTTTTTTTTTTTTAAATAACTAGCAATACATATAAAATAATTTCAGCTACTTTTAAAAGTAATTTTAAAAATAGACAGTATAAATTTGTTTTTGTTGTAACCTTAAAAACATTGAAGTTGAAAACTGAAAGCAAATCCGTCCGTTCTAGAAAAATGGAACTCAGACTGAAAGATTTTTTTATCACTCGCATTACACAGATAGAGGTCAAATAAAAAATTATCGTGAAAAATTAAAATCAAATGTTGCTAAAATCAGTGTTCAATATGGAAAAATGGATTTTGAATAAATATTTCCAAGTTTTCATGTGAAGTTCTTTTATTGTTCTATTCTTGTTTCTTTTGCAGTTTCATTGGTAAACGAGGAAAACAACATTTCCAGTTATTTTGTCGAAAATTTCCTTAATGCTGGTGTTTACATTGAACTGAAGAAAACCCATGACAGGCGAACATTTCTATATGATTGAAAGTATGGAGGATTTTTATCGAATAATCTTTTCAATTGTCAAGAACATTTGAAGGTTACATTCACTCACAAGTCACACTTGTTTACTTTTATTTCACAGTTTCATTATTAAAGTTTATTCAAAACATATAATAACTAATTTGTATTAAAACTTGAGAAAAATCTTCAATATTAAAAATAGAGCAAACTGCGTGTTTTTGTGATGAAGAAGCATTAATCTTAGTTTAAAATGAGAATATAAAAAGATTAGGTTTTTTTTAAATTTGTGATTGATGTTGTTTCCAGGTGTAAACAAGCAAAAAAATGTTGCAGCACAAAATTCTGTGGTTAAGGAATGAAGGCGATCCATCCAATAATGAAGAGTGCTGTAGGCAATATTGCATTCTGTTTAGTTGATGCACAAGAGAGCGTCTTAGACCTTTCTTATTTTCTTTTATTGAATATTGTTATTAGAGCTCTTTTGGAGCTTTCTCGTTGTCCAAAAGTACCGAGTGTTCATAAAACCACTTTTAATGAAGCTAAAGTGGCGCGTGTGGGGGCAAGCTCTCTTCTGAGAACGTACAGCGTCGTACATTTGACTCCGATGAACAATGAACCATTCGGGAAGCGGAAAACGTCAGGCGAAGGTTTTGGAAGAAAATTACTGGGACTGCAGTGTCTGCACCTATAGAAATACAGCAGAAGCATTCAAGTGCCTCATGTGTGACGTCCGCAAAGGAACTTCTACGCGAAAACCGCGTATCAACCCTCAATTAGTGGCACAACAGGTCGGTAACGACATTTCTAAATATTATTCGTAAGATTTAAATTCATTTGCAAAGAATAATGAAAATTCAATTTTAATTACAGGTTGCACAGCAACAGTACGTGCCACTTTTAAAGCCAGGTAAGAAGGAAGGTGGAAGTGGTGGCAGTACGACTAGCAGCGGTAAAGAAAGAGAACGCAAGCTGGATAAGCCAAGGCGCAAGAATAGACATCCCCCTAGGCTTAAAAATATAGACAGAAGTACGGCTCAAACTAATGAAGTGACGGTTAATAATGTTACTGTTGTTATCACGGAATACAAACCCAAAGTGAAGAAGAGTTCTGACCAGTCGGGTCTCTCTAGTAGCGCTTCGTCCGAAAACGGAAGTCAACATGACTCCAATCAGGATTCCAGAAGTTTGGACATAGGAACTGATGCTTAACTCTCATGCGTCAAAAATATGTGTACGAAATATTCTAACTAATATATTATATAATGAATGTCAACGTTGCCTATTATCGTGCAACATGTGGACAAGAACTGTTCTGTCTGCATTAAGAGAAATTTGTAAGATAGACTTTTTATGCTAATCATTCATTTTATTGAGGAAATAATGAATTCGTTGATTTCTATCTTAAATTATTCCGGTGATCATTGTCAGCGTAATTGGTCTATTGTGATTTGCAATTTGTCAAACAACCACTGCCAGAGAGCAAATATTATTATTTAAATACTTAAAACAACTAGATAAGTTATAATTAGTATGTACTTGACTCTCATTAAGATTGGCTTTTACTAAATTTTGTCTTCGCGAAGAAAAATGTATAGATATGATAAGTGTTTATCAACTACAACTTTACTTTCATTCCAATGTTTGTTTCCCATCTGTAAAAACAGATGCAAAAATCAGAATCTTACTTCTAGGAGAAAAATTAAGTGACTCATATTGAATGGAAGTGACAACGCCAAGCGAAAAGTTAAATTTGAGATAAATATGTATAATTTTAGAAAGTATGGACGAATGGACATGCAATGTTTTAGAAGCGAGTGAAACTTGACTGCGACTGAAGTTTTCGATAATTTGACAAAGACTTTACGATACTTAGGATATGACTATAAATAATTATGTCGATTGATCTTCGTTTTATTGCGCTCAATCAAATTTTGCAATCGTGTAAAATGATCGTTAATTTTTTAGTGGATAACTTTATTTCGGTACTTTCAGTGGTATTGTAAGATACTGCTTATGTAATTTGTAATCGAAGCTCGTAAACAATAAGTTTTGTTTTTGTAATGATCGATTTTTACACTAATGATTCTTATATGTGTATTTGAATTCTTCTGAATTTCTAGGTACAATTTATACCATCACAAGAAGTCGGCTCGATTTTTAAGCTAAATTAGGATAGAAAGTAACTAAACACTAAAATCATAGTTTACGATGAAATTTTTTATTTTTTGTTCATACGTTTATCTTTTCGTATTTTCTTTCTATGGCGGTTTTAGTTACAAATCAGTCGACAAGACTACAAAAATTGTAAAACATGTATTCAGAAAAGAACATTCTCGTAATACCGCAAAATTACATATTTGTAAACATTAATAAATGGATATTTGATTGACCAAACCTATGACTTTGTGAAATCAACTGCTCCTATTTGAAATAACGTAACTTATTTTTGCGCATTGTCAGACGGGCTTCTGTCCCGCTTACAGCGCCTGACTTACGTCCGTCTGACAATGCGTAAAAATGAGTTACGTTGTTTCAAATAGGAGCAGTCGAAATGAGAATAGTTAGTCTTTTTTTAAATACAAAATGAAATTTAAACATTTGAAAAATGTTATGTTACATTGTTATTACTGAAACTTTATTTACATGACTTTACTTTCACGACTTAAACTGCAGTCTTGATCTTGTTTTTTGCTTTCTTCTTTTTCTTGCGCATTTTTTTAGAAGAAGAGTCGAGATTTATTTGTTCTATTTCCTCCGTAACGTCCATCACTTCATCTTCTTGTTCAATTTTCATAGCACAGTTTGTTTCATTAGATTCATGTTTCATTAAATCTCTTTGATTAAATCTTTCTGACACTATAAGCATTTAACGTATGATTAAATGATACATTGTTTAACTTCCTTTAACTTAAAAATTGCTTAAATATTAAACGATTAAAGAGTTCAACTCACCTGCAGATATTAGTGAAAAATCATAGATCTTGTAATTATTGGACTTGTTATCACCTCCTGCTGAAAAGACAAAAGGACTGTCTGGATTTGAATTGAGACATAGGATTTTTCCTACGTTCGATTTGTTTTCCCAAACTGGTTGCAGTTGTTGGTGATCAATAACATCCCAAACTTTAATGACACCGTCATCAGATGTACTAACTAGCAAACCCGGGCATGAAGAACTCAAAGATAAGCCTGTTTGAAAAGAAAACATTTGATGAAAATAGAACGAAATTTTGGAAATCCGATTGAATTAAAAATTCGAAATTCACCTGTTACTGCACTTTCGTGAACAGATTGCTGCCACAGTGGTTTATCATTTCTAACGTCAATACATTGAATGAAACCATTGTCGGTGCTGGCCTGGAAAATTTTTAAGATAATTAAATATTTACATCTATAATTAAATTTAAAAAAATGTTTTTTGCACTTACGAAACAAATGTTAGGATTAAAGTGATTCCACAATATTCGCTCTACCTCTCCAGGAGTCTCCCAAAGCACTGACTTAAAATTATCTTCTGTTCTAAAGTCAAATAATCTGACGAATCTGAAAAAGTGTTTAAGAAAATGAATAATTCCGTAGAAAGAAGATAAATTCTGAAGGCAATAAATATTACATTTTTTCAAACTCACTTGTCTATAGAACCTGTCAACAAATGATGAGCATTATTTGGATGCCATTGAAGTGTTTGCACTGCATCACTAAAGGAGGATAATTTGGTAACCGGCGTACCATTTTCTAAATCCCATAATAATACAGTCTGATCCACAGATCCACTTGCTAACGCGTGACTAAAAGAAATTGTTTAATTAGATCCACGAAGAAAATATCAGGCATCATAGCACAAAATTAAATATAACCTTTACGTTTCCGCGAGAACACAAAAGAATCCTTTTATCAGAAATGTTACATTTAAGTTTATTCAGACTTATATTAAATGGTCTATTTTTTAATCCATGAATTTTATAAAACTGTTACAACAGTGTTATAAAAATTATGTTTGGAAAATCAATAATTGCTTTTCATATAAACTATTTTATTAATAGCATAATCTTTTTCCTTAAGAAAGTTAATTTGTACCTAGTTATTGAGTAAAACAAAAAGCGAACAGGGATTGTTTGAGATCAGAAAAACCAGCAGATGATAATGAATTTTTCAAGTCTTAAGTAATAAAACATATCGAAATAAATTATTATACGATTTGAAACTCTTTACATTTTAAGCACTTCAAATGTTCAATTTTGAAAGCTTTAATATTGAAATTTAAACTTAAAATTGTACAATTTCGAATGTTTGAATCTTCACAATTTATTTAACTCTAATTTTTAATTATTCAATGAAAAATTTTGAAAATATACAGTTCAATGCTTATTTCAATATTTCAAGCCTGCTACAGTGAGTCTCTTTCTTTACTTTTTAGCACTTTTTCAAAATAGAGTCAATTTTCACACTTTTTTAAAGAATTCTCTTTCACTTTTTTTCCTCTTCACCTCCGTTTATTTTAATTTTTTCACATTTATTGCAAGTATAAATACAATTTCAATGTGAAAACAATCGCAAATATCAAATCAAGGAAGAATTATTTCAAATTTGGGGAATTTAAATTTTGAAGAGTTTGAAATTAAAAAATGTATTATTAATTTTACATTATACCTATTAAAAAAATTGCAGTTTAGAATGCTTGGTAGTGAAAATTTTTAAGTTTAGCGTTCTAAAAATAAACACACTTTACTTTTTGATTTCTTGGTTTTTAAACCATTTAATTTTAAATGCTTTTCATTTTAAAATTTTAAAAATTATCGTCGTTTCGCATTAAAATTATCAAATCTTAAACACCTCCAGATTTGAAATTGTCCATATTGTTTTCCTTAACTGTTGCATTTGAAGGCAACTAAAAATAATGAAATCTTAAAATATGTTTCAAACCATCTAAAAATATTGAATCTTATTGGGTTTTATTAATGTAGTCCGCATTTAAGGGTAAAAATGAAAAGAAAGGGAAAATAGGGGAAATTTATTTAAAAAATGGGTAAATGTTGAATCTTTAAAAAAGGGGAAATACTGAAGCATGTAAATGTAGAGGTATGTCTGGTAACAATTGTCACTTACGTGTAATTAGTATTCCAGGATAAATCCAAAACAGATTTTTTGTGACCAACTCGTTTGATTTTTCTCTTCTTATTCTCTTTGCGTCCCAATTTAAAAGCTGGCTCGAGACAATCGACTATATCCAGATCCCACACTTTGATTATTGGTGTAAAGTCACCAACGGCACATAAATTACCTACAAGACGATATTTTTAAAAATTCCATCGAAGAAAGTGATTCTCTAATTTAAGAAAAAAGTCTTAAGATTTCCTTCAATTGATTTTTACCTGGTGCGGAATCGCTGGGATCGAAATTAAGCCATTCTAGACATAGTGGCTGTGAGGGTAACAAAATATCATGATGACAGTAAAATGATCCTTCTTCTTCGTTATGTACTGAAATTGTTGGATAGAAATTTATATTAGTGGGTGTTATTAATAAATATGTATACAAGAGAATGACAACTCGGTAAAGACCAAAAATAAAATTGATTTATAAACTATAAAATATAAAATTCGAACCAAATGGTCTTTACGGAGTTATCATGCTCATAATTTAAAAATGCATTTTTTTTGGGGTGCAATAAATTATTGTTTTTCCATATTCATAATATGTGTCGAAAGACAATGTTCTAAATTACTTCAAACCGTCAAAAACAGAATTTCGAAGAAAGTGGTCTTTATCGAGTTGTCATTCTCATGTCTTCAAATGGTATTAATAAAAATGTAAAATTCAAATTTACCAAATATTTCTAGAATACTAGCATCTCCTTCGACGTGGCCCACCAAGACAAAATTGTCACTGGGCTTAATAATGTCATCTTCTTTCTCTGAATCATCATCATCATCCTTCACTGTTATTAAAGGATCCTCATCAAAATCAGCTATGTTGTTAATATAAAAGTGAATGTCACCAGCTGTAAGCATAAAACACAATAAGTAATAAACTAATGTAATATTTAAATTAATTATCTTAAAAACTCAATCTCAAATCATCTGTTGATTTAATGGCTGATATAACTTTGCTTACACTCATCATCGTAGTTATCAAAGTTGAACTCATCTTCATTTTTAGCAGCTTTAGTTCTATCGTCCTCAACGTCTTCATCTTCATCATCTGATTCTTCTTTAATTAAAGCACTCTTTTCTTTTTTAACTTTAACTTTTTTGTGCTCTTTTTCTTTTATTTTTGATGAAGACGGTTCATTTTCATTATCTGAATCTTCCTCGAGATCACTGAAAATTAAATTTTATCGTCATTCAAAGGAAGTAAAGACTATTTCCTACATTTTCTTTTAAAATAGATATAACTATTAAGTATTAATACATGAAGGACTTTGACAATATGTAAACTTACTCCAATTCTGCTTGAGTTTCTTGTATGATATTTTTCAATTCCTCGGGGCTCAGTTGCACCTGAATAAATAAGAATCATGTAATTATTTAAACATAAAACGGTACATTTGAAATTGATTACATAAAAAATTTTTAAAGGAAGAATTTTGTTTCAAAACCTAACCTTGTCGGGCACCGCTGCTGCAACTCCTCTTTGCACCCACGTAGTGCACAATATTGCATTCTTTGTATCCATTTTAAAACTTTCATAAATTTCGTCTCAAAAAAATTATTAAGAAACAAAAAGAAAGGTTTTAATTTCAACAGTTTGTTGAATTCTTGTGAGATTTCCAAGAGTTTGATAATAAATAAACGTGCGCACGTGAGTCGTGCGATCCGGTGCGATCGAAACGAGTGAGCCAGCAACCAGAATAAGATGATGACAAGTGAATGAAAGTTCAGGGACTGTCGTTTTTCTCGAAAAACTTACACTGTTTTACGAAAAAAGTGGTCTTAAAATTAAAGTATTTACAACTTTACTGCAACAAGTAAGTTAAATAATTATTAATTTTTATATTCGTCACTAATAAAGATCAATTTCAAGCATTCCAAGTAAAAGTTGCGTACCTACGTAACCTATAAATGAATGATCTATTAACTATTATGCATATAAAACTGTTACTTATGCATATAAAACAGTTTTATTCACAAAGAAGTATAAGGTTATCTCAGGAAATCTTGAAAATAATGTTTTGGCAATTTTAAATTTGCTACAGATGTAATTGTCCTGATAATTGAAGAAGATTTAAGGGTAATCAAACGCAACAACAAAAAATTTGGAAAAATACCGATTTATCAGTACTTATTGAGAAAATAAGAAAATTAGTGTTTCAAAACAAGCTGTGTAGCCGAGATTCTATTGTAAAAACAAATTGTAGTAACAAGTATATTATATTAACAATACTGCTTGCATGAAACGAAAAATATTAAATATATGCAGTATACTATTTTTTGTTTTACGCAAACAATATCGACATGCAATATACTTTATTTCAGTTGTCATTACAATTTGTTTTTTGCAATAGGATCTCGGCTTCGCAACCTTTTTAAATACTTATTTTTTAAAAAATGTCTTATTTTTTAAATAAATCCTACTTTTAATTTCGTTTTCATGTGAAGTTTACGTGAAAATTTACGTGAACTTCAGGTGAAACTTCATATCAAGTCACATGATTAATTGGGAATAAATACCATAGGGTGGGTTGAAAAAACAAAATTTTGAAAATCGAAACTATGTGGAAAAGTAGATATTAGGAGCCTGAAAAAGTATAATTAATTTGGTCTCGGTTGATGAACGTCTGCTTCTAATTGCGCGTTAGCAAAAAGTGTTTGAAGAAATTCTTATTTTCATAGGTTTTATATTTTTGTATGTGCCAATTTTTTTTTATATTTTTGTAAGTCTTAACCGTCTCCTGATATTTTTACAGCCTTATTTTAATTACCGTTCTTTAGAAAATAATTTATGTTTGATATATCCCTGTTTTTAAAAAACTTTCCAAAAAGTAATTTTCGTATTTTTTCAATTTATCTTTTTCCAAATGGGACTGAAAAATCTTTTCAACTTCCGAGGGCTTTTTAATAGTAAAAATACACTAGAAAAAAAATTGGCAAGTCTGGAGAATCGAAAAAAGGAACGCAGCAAGTTTTCAAAGTAATTATTTTTGTATTTTTTAAAATTATTATTTTATTAACTTGACCTTGATAATATTTTTAAACACCTGAGTGCTTTTCGCTCATAAAAATACCACAGAAAAAAATTTTTTATTGGGAGAAATAAAAATAAATAATTAGCATATGGGCATATCTCAGGAACCTGTTGCGGGCTCCTCTTGCTGGTGGGTAGGCCGTGGTCGTTCCCTCGTTGATCCTTGTGTAAGGGAGCTCCTTTCGGCTCTTCAGGGAAA
>JBAGKK010000279.1:100719-113312 GCA_037177015.1 Euceroptres primus
GCCACACACACATACTGTTCTTAGAATATAGAGATTACTTTTTGTATATACATTAATTCTACGAATTAATCCAACAATTTACTTCAATTTTGCGACTTTTCTCCTTGTTTTTACATTTTTGCCCTCTTGTGAAATTGGTTATTTTCATTCTGCTCAAAATACACTCATCTCTCGTAACTGTGCCGGCCTCGGGTCTGGTCGGTACAGTAACGGGCGCTATTAAAGTCCAGTTTGAACCGGATTTAAAGCGACGAGCGAGCACTCTTATTTCACACTCAGGACCGCATATATAATCTCTGAACGTACAAAAGTATATGCCAAGAGAGTCGCGATGTAAACAACTTCTGATGCGGCCCTGACTGTCTGAGCGATGAGTTTTAGTGTAGGGCGTTAAGGGACGCTCAGCGGGCGGGGAAACAGAATCAGTCAAGCGTGAACAACCGTGAAGCCGACATAAAAACAAGCGGCACAGTAAGGTGAGATGAGTGTAAATACAATTTTTTGGAAAGAATGAGTGTAAGGTATTTTTTTCAAACTTTCTTATGACCTCTTCAAAACCTCGCTTCAAATTTTTGAATTGAACAAAAAATGAAAACATGGCATTTTTTATTGTAAAACGCGATTTTTGACCATCTCTTCCAGTTTAAAAAAATGAGTTTTTCAATATTTCAGGTTTAATAAAAGTGATCCCATGATGCTTGACTCTATTCTAGAAATCCTAAAGAAGATTTCAAAAAAATAAAAGTGTAATTTAGTCTAACAGAGGCGTAACAATCAACTCGCAAAGGTGCCCGGTTCTCAGGGACCCATGTGTACGGTTCTTGAAAGTTTAAAATATGTGCGTGATTCTAGGGTTAATTTTCCACAAAGGACAAAGTCCTAGCTCTAGTAGGTCGGCAGTTATGACCTCTCAAAGTGGACCACTTTTGACCTATTTTTCAGGGCAATTCTCCCCTGCGGAGTTCTCTCGAAACAGGCCGTTCCAAGGACAAAGTAACATAATGATGTCAGGGGATGAAATGAAGTAAAAAAAACTCTACGTAAATCAAAAGAAAATAGGGTCTTCTAGTCCTATTAGTCTGTGATTTGCGATCTTCCAAAAAGTCCCATTTTTTGAATTTTTTTACTAAAATCAGAAAAATTGTGTTTTTTTAAAAATACCTCGTTTCCTGTTGATCCTCCGATGAAAGGTTGAGGAAAGAAATTAAAATAGACTCAATTCTTCGTAAAATGAGATAAAATAAAGTGTCCTAGCCCTAATAGGTCCCTAACAGCCCTGGAAAGTGGACTCTTTGCATATAATCACCTGAGTGTACCATACGAGGCAAGTACATATTTGAGGCCATATTTGAACATTCTTATGCAAATTAAGTGATTCGCACCAATTGCCAGTAAATAATACATACTTTTTTATTGATAAGCAATTAATTGTTTATAACAAAATCATTTAACACTTGTTTTTAGTACTTTTGTACCGTTTTTAAGTACTTTTGCGGCAAAAAAGTTATTGTCATTTATTATAAATATGTAATATGCCTTTTATTATTAATTAAAAAATAATTGTTTATAACAAAATTATTTAAACACCTGTTTTTAGTATTTTTTGACCCTTTTTCAGTATTTATGAGGTTAAAAAGTTATTATAATATATTATAAATCTACAATATCCCTTTTCTTAATAATAAACAAGTAATTGTTTATCAATATAAAAATTGATATAAATTTATCAATATAAAAAAAACATGTTTTTTGTACTTTTCATCATTCATTTTGCGACATTCAGGACAAATTACATGTGTCTATAGGATAATTGTATAATAAAATGTAGAGAAGCTGTTGAGAAAAATATTTTGTTACAAACAATGACTACTTCATTATTAACATAAGGGATATTCAATATTCATTATAAATTAGAATAACTTTTTTACAACAAAAATACTAAAAAAATTATGAAAAGTACAAAAACATGTTTTTTAATGATATTGTTATAAACAATTACTTGTTTATTAATAACAAAAGGCATATTACATATTTATAATGAATAATAATAACTTTTGTGCCCCAAAAGAACTGAAAAACGGCAAAAATGCTAATAACAGGTGTTTAAATGATTTTGTTATGAACAATTAATTTTTTATCAATAAAAAAGTATGTATTATTTATTTGCAATTAGTGCTTTTTACTTAAGGGACTACACCACTATGCAATTTTTTTTCAGAATTTTTTGAATTCAATATTTCGAAAATTTATCAACGGATTTTGGTTTTCTTTTTCTTGTTTTGTTGGAAACAGTAATTTCTACAAGTTTTGTATGAATTTTTGTTAATAAATTCAAAGTTATTGACATAGTTAACGAACAAAATTTTATATTTTTTTGGACTGCGGCAGAGCTATAGGTCGCTGTAATCATTTGAAACAAAAAGTCGAACAAGATTAATAAATACGAATAGACTAGCTATCGTCGCACACGGGGATTTCTTTTTCTTTTTTTTTTTTTTTTTTGACAAATGTCGGCCTTTTTTGATTTTGCATTTTTTTCAATTTTCAAAAAATTTTTTCTCCTGAAGTTATGAAGAAAATCCCTGTGTAAGACGAGAGATAATCTATCTAAAAATACGTTCAAAAAATTTGAACCAAATCGGATGAGTGGTTTTCGAGAAACCTCTGCGGCAGTGGCAAAAAAACACAAAATTTTGTTCGTTAACCATGTCAATACTTTTGATTTTATTAAAAAATTTTTCATGCAAAACTTCTAGAAATTACTTTTCCCAACAAAACAAAACAAGAAAAAGAAAACCTAAATCCGTTGATAACTTTTCGAAATATTGAATTTCAAAAATTCTGAAAAAGAAAATTTCACAGTGGTGTAGTCCCTTAATTTGTATAAAAATGTTCAAATATGGCCGAACTTGCCCCGTTTTGTTCACTCAGGTGATTATGTGCAAAAAGGGTCCACTTTCCAGGGTCATAACTTGTGACCTATTAGGGCTAGGACACTTTATTTTATCCCATTTTACGCAGAATTGAGTCTACTTTAATTTCTTTCCTCGACCTTTCATCGAAGGATCAACAGGAAACGAGGTATTTTCAAGAAACACAATTTTTCTGATTTTAGTAAAAAAATGCAAAAAAGGGACTTTTTGAAAGATCACAAATCAAAAACTAATAAGAATAGAAGACCCTCTTTTCTTTTGATTTACGTATAATTTTATTTACTTCATTTCATCCTCTGGCATCCCTATCGTACTTTGCCCATGGAATGCGCCTGTTTTGAGAAAACTCCGCAGGCGGAAATTGCCCTGAAAAATAGGTCAAAAGTAATCCACTTTGAGAGGTCATAACTGCCGACCTATTAGAGCTAGGACTTTGTCCTTCGTGGCAAATTAAAGATAAACACTTGAATTTTCACTTGTCTGTTGAATATTTTTTTATAAAATCACTCAGTCAAATGGTACACACGCAGTTATAAAGAGTAGTGATTTTTCGACGAAATTCGGAAAAAAGTTTTTTTTTTTAAATTACTGTATCTCGAAATCTATTGGAGATAGAAGATTCTTTTTTCTTAGGGTTTTTGTTAGAATTCTGTAGGTATACTTTCTTTTTTAATTTGAACTTTTTTTTTGTACAACGCAGTGGAAATGGTCCGTCCACGCAAACTTGAATTTTGAAAATTCTTTTAAAAAAAACGTCTTTGGCAATCTATCTATTCTACAAATTTTTAGAGGTCATTCAGGACCCCGTCAAGAAGCTATTTAAAAAAAATCGCGTCTAGGAATTATTCGGGGAAAAAACTACCAGCTGCCTAGATTATCTGCTTAAAAAAAAAAAACAAAAAGAAAATTCTTAATGAAATATATATTTCATTTCTCAAGTAAAAGATTGAAGATCTTGAAGAATCGAAGATATGCTGAAGTTTCAGTTATTGGTGTGAAAAATATGGAAGCTTGAGTCTAAGGGTTAAATTTAGCACGTCTGCAATATGTCCTAAAAAAGAAGGTGTCAGCGAAGGTATTTACTCAACAGGTAGCAGTTAAAGTATCGACGTTGCCTCACAGTTCCGTTCGTCGTCATTAGGGCTTTCGAAGCCCGTCACGGAAGGAATTAATGGGAAAGCGTTTTTGTTTAAAATGCAAGCGAATCGACGCCTTACTTGTGCTTTGAGCTTTAATTGCTGGCAAAGTGAGCCATTCAAGTTCGCCCTTTACAGTCTCTTATAATAGCTCCTCCTTTGTGCCTCCAGCTCGATAATGTGCTATCTTACCTTGTTCCCTCTTCCCATTATTCCATAGGAATCATCAAATCGAAGATGGGTGGTAACAGACGACTAATTTTTTTTCTTCGAATTATAGCTTGAAAGTCTCAGGAGTGGTATAGGAATTATATTGGTAATTCTTGTGTACCAAATTATTGTTATGTGTCTGTTGTGGTGTACTTTGGTGTAGCAGGTAGCTGTATGGTGTATTCTAGTGCAACTGTTATGTTGTACTCTGGTTTGGTAAATCGTTAACTAAATTATGTTGGTAATCCTGGTGTACCAAATTATTATTATGTTGTGTCTATTGTGGTGTGCCTGCTATGTTGTACCTGTTGTGGTGTATTCTGGTTGGCAATTTGTTTACCAAATAATTATTGTGTGTCTATTGTGGTGTATTTTGGTGTGGTGTAATCTTCTTGGTAATCCTTTACCAAATTATGTTGTCAATCCTGGCACCAGTGCCAAATTATGTTAGCAATCCTGGTACCATTGTTACCAAATTATATTGGTAATCTCAGCATTTCCTGGTAACTGACTGAATTAACTTAGCAAACCTGGCTCCAATATCTACCAATTGATATTGGAAAAGTGAATCCAATAAACATCTTATTTCTCATTATATTTCTCTCTACTTACTTCGTTTCTCAGACTGTAATACATGTTCAAACTTCCTAAATCCTGATTTTTAAATAAAACTTTTCTATCCAGTAAGCCGAAGATTCGTCGTAAATAGGGAGAAAGATACGTTGCTTGTATATATATCTCGACTCGAAACTTTTACCTGCTTACAGAGTCGCATAAGCTCTGCCATTGCTCTCTTGAGACTCGAAAGTAAAGAGTTCAAAGCCCCTGCTTTGATGTCGACTTCGAGTTTCCTTTTCGTGAGCCAGACTTCTATAAATGAATAAAAGCTGCATTGAAATTCACATAAAATGTAGCTCCAGCAGTTTCTGGTCTCTATTCGTCCCCAGAGGCAAATATACTCCAACACAAAATTTCACCAGATTTTGAAAATTTCAATTTGGGAAATAGTGCCGGAGAGGAAATTAGTTTTAGTTGATCAGCTTTCCGAGTTATTCCTGCAGCTGTCACGGGGACTGAAATGCTTGTGTAAATTAACTCCAAGTAGGATTTACTGGTAATTCACAGTTAGTAAATGGAATAACTTCCCAGTAGCTAACGTGACTTGTAGTTATTACTAAAGTTCCATACTTCCACTCTCCTCATATTATGAATTGTGTGTGAGGCTCTGATGGGAAGGCAGAGTTTCTACTTTGACGAATAGCCAAAAAAAAATGTAAGTTATTTACTTGAGAGTATTTAACGACTTTCTTGTCTTTCGAATTGTTGGTTTGTTTGTTTTTTTAAAGAAAAATTTTTAAGAATCAGTTTCCCTTGTACTTATTCTCAATTTTATAGGATAAACGCACCAGCTCCCTTGCTATCTGTCCGGACCAGCTTCCACCATGCAGATATTGATTTCTTGCATTTTCTTGCGGTATATGGAAGAAGCCACATTTTCCACTGTAACAGACGATTCTGGGCTTTCGTGAATATTCAACCAGCTTGGGGAAAGCTTCTCAAGTTTACCTTCCATTTTCAATAAGCAAGATTGCTTTTTCAAGTATATAAGTTCTGGAAGGGAAACATTATAAAATATTAAAGTTATAATAGATTTGGAACAGTAACTCTATTAAAAAAGTAGACTGAAGTTTTAAAATAGAATTGGGATATTTTGGACATTCTATTAGTATTCCTAACAGTTCTGCATATTTCTCTTTAATCTGATCCTTGTCTATCCCATTAGTGTTCTGTTTTGTAAGAGTGCTTTTCATTTCTGTGAAATTTCATAACTATCGATTCTTATTCCTCTTTGAAACAATGGTATTCATTTCTATCCAACTTTATCCATTTATAACATTGGATAGGAATCAATGCAAGTCTTCCAAAGAGTGATCAGGTTGTTTATCTTATTCTGTCTGTTCCTATATTCTATCCGTTTCTGTCTACTCTATCCGTTTCTGTCCATTAGTATCTTATTGCCTTCTACTCTTTTCCTCTTAACAGAATTGCTATTCTTCGTATCTTCTCTTTGCAAAAACCATTATATCTATTTCTATCCCGATTTAATTGCAGGATTATGAATCGATTAAAAGTGAATAGCCATTGATAAAATGGAATAGAAATAAATCTTCCAAACCGGGAGGTTTTTTCGAAAATCGTATATTCCGAACAGGAATTGGAAACAATTTCTCTTCGCTTTCCAAGAATCATTATATCCATTTCTAACGGGATTCAGTTGCATGATAACGAATGGATTAGGAGTGAATAGCTATTGATAAGATTGGCCAGGAATAAATACGAATCTCCTGAAAAGGAATTGAAGACAATTTTATCTTATTCTAAACTATTTTGTATATTCTATCTCTTTCTTGCCATTGCTGTCTAATCTATTCATTTCTATACAATAATTTCCCTATTGTCTAATATTTTTTCCTGATAACAGAATCGCCTTAAATTCTTTCCCCTCACCTCTTCTTTTTATATCCATTTTTTTTAAATTTTATCTTTGAACATCTATTCCTATCCAAATATTTTCTTCTGACAACAAGAATCACTGTCTGTTCTATTATATTCCGCACCTTTTCCCAACAATTCCAATTAGATTTTGTACATAAAATTGTTCGAGGAAGGTTGGAATTATTGGACGAATTGCCGGACATTAATACGATTAGATAAAATTGTTTCCAAACTGAATAGAATAAAAGGGGATAGAAAATGATCCGAATTGGCAGAATGTATTCTTTGAAACAGGAATGGTATAGAATGGGATAAAATATATGGGGTAGAAATGGATAGCAATTTTTGAAATACTAGAATAACAGAAAAATAAATTTCTAACCCCACAGGTTTGAATTTACATTTTCCTCACTGGTTCTCGAAGTAATAGTAACTTTTTTATTGTGTGTGGTTTGTACCTATTTTTGCAAACAGATGAGAAAGCTTTACGACCGTACAAAACAGAGAATCAGGAATTGTGTTGCCACAAGTAACAACTCGGTCGCCTTCAATAGCGTCATCACTAACACATTAGGTACGAAGTTACCCCAAGGAATAAAACGACTTTATGTCTTATTTACTAGAAATGGCTGAAGACGGGGCTATTGGTTCTACGAGCAGCAACAGCAGTGGAGAGGCAAGTCGATTGCAGCTGCTGCAGGAAATGCGGCAACAAAATTTTGATAGCATACGTTTTGCTTCTTATCGGACTGCCTGCAAGCTCAGGTTTATCCAAAAGAAGGTTCATAGTAAGTTTCCCTTCGTCAATTTAATTCCTTGAAACAATTCCAAGATATATTTGTCTTTAATTGTTTCTTCCGCAGCAGATTTCACAAATAATATAAATTGACAATATGAATTTATTAGAAATTAAATGTAATGAAGTTATAAATTAAAATGAATGAAATGCTGGCCCAGATAAAATTTGCCAGATGCTGATAATTTCTCTATTCACTGCAATTGCATCTAATTTACTTTTCTGTTCTGATCTATCTCTTCAATTTAAAGTTCTATTGGGGTCGACAGCATGATAGCTCTGAGCATCATTTTGTTAACAAGCTGGCATATATTTTTAAGTTCAAATCTCAGTTGGTGTTTTAATTAGGACCAATTATTAGTTCATTATCTTTTATCTAAGGATATAATTAACGTGTCTTTCAGTGCACAATGTCGACATCTGGAACGTGATCGAGGCATTTAGGGAAAATGGTCTGAACACATTGGAGCCATCGAGTTCACTTGGAGTTTCAAGACTCGAAACACTTTTGTCTTCCTTGTTCCATGCATTAAATAAAAGAGTGCCAGTTTCACAACAAGCTAAAGTCGATACAACGACAGCTTTGCTTATGAATTGGTTGATAGCTGCCTACAGTGGGTAGGCATCTTATCAATAAAAACATATTTAACTATCGTTTCCGAAACCCCTGAATCTTTATTGATAAAGATGTATTTTCTTTCGCAGTGAAAACAACAAAATCTCGGTGTTTTCTGTGAAGGTAGCGTTGGCAACTCTCTGTGCTGGTAAATTGATGGACAAATTTCGATGTAAGATTCATTTCCATTTAGGTTTATTACTAATTGAATAAAAATTGAAATATAAATAATCTTGATGATTCTTTGTAGATATTTACTCCCAAATATCTGACAGCAATGGTCACATGATTCATTGGAGATTTGACGAATATTTGAGAGAAGTTTTGGCATTGCCTGCAGCTGTTTATGAATCTCCTTCCTTCGGTTATAACGAAGGTCTAGCCAGTTCAATTTTTCTTCCGGTAGGTTTTTAAGATTTTTATCTTTCCGTTTTGCAATTATTCGTTTTTCTTCTTTGCAATTTTAACATTCAATTCATTAATCATTCAGAATACAAAGGTCACTGTTAATGACTTCCTGGATACTCTAATGTCGGATCCAGGACCACATTGTTTGATTTGGCTCCCCCTTTATCATAGAGTAGCATCTGTTGAATCTGGTACGTTTAATTTAATAAAATTTGATTTCCTTGTACTCTTCATTTTAAAAAAATATTGTTTCTTTTAGTGACTCATCCGACTCTGTGTGACGCCTGTCACAGAGAAAACTTCACCGGTTTTAGATACCGATGTCAAAAGTGCCACTCCTATCAACTCTGTCAAGATTGTTTCTGGCGGGGTAAAGTCTCAGGGACACACAACAACGATCACGAAACGAGAGAATACAGCAGTTTTGTGAGTGTGACTATTAATACTTAAAAAACAAAAAATGGTCTAGGCAATACACTTGATCTAAAACCAAACCTTTCTTCGTTTTCAGAAGTCACCAAGCAAGCAAATTGGTCACTCACTACGAAAAAGCTTTAGGTGTGTTCCCGAAAAGGGAAAAAACCACCTGCCAAGGTTTCCAGAACAGCCAGAAAAAACCTTGGACTTGTCACATATTGTGTAAGCAATTACAAAAGGATAATGTAATATTACATTACCTTTCATCAGATTGTTTTAGACAGGGAATTTTAATTTCAGACCACCTTCTCCTTTACCTTCTCACAACGGATTCCCAGATCCAGGTTTCATGGCGCCTTTCGACGCAGGTTCCACGGACAGTCGTTCCACTTTACGCAGGTAGTTTCCTCAATCTCTACACTAAACATAAAAAATTCCATCATAATAAAAATTTTTATCCTTTACCTATAAAAAAAATCAGCATGGACAGTTCAAGACTGGACGACGAGCACAAATTAATAGCTAGATACGCACAGAGATTGGCTCAGGAGGCACGAACTGTAGTAAGTCGTTTGAAATTTGGCTATAGCTCATTTTACTGACAATCATGAACTCAATTAAGTGCCTCGCTTTTCCTTAATTCGGTTAATTTAATTTTTATTAATATTTGCACAGCCTCGCGCCGCTTCCAGAATGTCACAGGCAGAGCAAACGGTGAGTTGGATAGTTTATAATTGGTTGTAGTAAATAGTAATGTGTTTTATTTTCAGAATAATTCTCTGGAAAATCTGTCATTTCTTTCCTTTCTCTATTTGTTTTAAGACTCAGTTTAAAAAATAACTAGTAGCAAATTTTACATCTATTCTCAGATTTTTATAATCTGACAGAAAAGGTCAAATGTCAGCAAAAATTCACTTAAGTGGATTACTTCTATTATAAATCCTAATAAAACTGATTGATGAAAGACTGAAGACTGACTAGAGACTACATACTGAAGACTTTAGAGACCGAATTCTGAAAACTAATCACAAGAACTAAACATGAATCCTTATACACTACCTACATATAGATATCCCGGAATTCTCAACCAATTTGGCGCTGATGACAATAAATTATTTCCTTACCTTACGAATAACAAGGGACATTATTTGTCTGCTTCAGTAGGAGTTATTTACTGAAAACTGACTAAGGACTGAACAATCAAGACTAAAGACAAAGACTAAATCAGCTTGTGGCTGAAACTGCTATCGATTAACTGAAGACTAATAAAGGTCTTCAGATCGAAGACTACTAATTTAAGACTTTAGTTTTGGGACAGATTTAGAAAGCTTTGCATCCTTCGATTTTACATCCTTCCAAATACTTCTTTGGCTCTATAAATGGTTCCAAATTTTGGTGATTAAATTTCAGGAATAATTGTTGATTATTTTCAGCAGGGAAGGGCGCCTTCGGATGCTAATCTGGCATCCTTGGAAGCTTCAAGGGCACAGAGGGAATTAATATCGCAACTGGAGGCGAAGAACAAAGAGATAATGCGAGAGATTGCAAGGTTAAGGTATACCTGTGTCGTTTAACTTCCTTTATATCAAGCCTCAACCTCGTGATCATCCTACCGAACCATCCTAGAATCACGCATGTTCGAAGTTTTCGGTTCAGCTTCATGTACCCTTGGTTGCATAAATTGAATGCACTTTTAGAGTAGAATAAAGATTGAATACTATACAACACTTTACAGTCTTTAAAGAATTACACAAATGGATTCAATGTTCTTAGTGATGAGTCAGATCGAAGGAATAATTAATCAGAGAAGCATTTCAAAATTTCTATTCTTAAATCTCTGCATTTTTAAGTTTTGGACTAACGCATTAGAAACGTCTACATCATACATCATTCACACAAACTCACCAGAGATTCATCAAGATTCATGACATCAGCGACACTCACTCAACTTAGAAAAAAAATAGCAGATGCAGTTAGATCTTAGATTAGGTTCTTCTTGCTGCTATTCTTTTTCTTCTGTGATGCTAAGACTTAGCCTAACGTAAAATTGATTTTTAATTGCTAGGAGACAACAGGAGATCGAAGCAGCTGGGTTGGAAAACCCTGCTTTGATGTCAGAGCTGAGGGCTCTTAGGCAAAGAAAAGATGAATTGGAGAGTCATCTGGCGACTCTTCAAGATTCTAGGAGGCAGCTTATGGTCCAACTGGAGGGGTTAATGAAAATGTTGAAGGTACTGACAAGACTTAACAGTTTTTGAAAACTTGCCATTTTACAAAAATCTAATCAAGAAACGTTGGTGTTTTAAACTTTCAGAACCATCAAGCTTCTCCAAGATCAACGCCAAACAGTTCACCACGAAGCACAAAATCTCCACCGTTACCCCCAGGTGCCATTCCCAGTAGCAGATCCGCACCACCAACACCTGGTGGGCCCTTATCTGCAATGCAACAACAACACCAGATTCAACATACGATGTCTCAAAGCTACCAAAGTCCAGTGCCCACAACGTCAGTAGCAAATATGTCGGGAAACGCTATGCTAGGAACGGTACAGAATCCTATACCGGATAGTCTCTCTTGTGTTGGAGGAGATGTAAGGTAGGAGGGCATGTGAAGGAAATTGTATTGCGAACTGAGATAAAGACACGAATAGTTAGAGAGGGGGGAAGGGGAAGAACGAATGCTTAATAGTAGAAAGGAATGAATGTTCAAATCATCAATAGCTCTTCACTTGGCCAAAGGCGCTTCTTTCCATTTCAAAGTCTCAATGGGAATTCGATAAAAGTTCTTTAGTGTGAAGGCACTCTAATTTCACTTGGAATCAGTATTTCCAAAGATATTATAAACCAAGATGCGACAAGTCTACTAGCGAACCTATAAACTAAAAACTAAAAAAACAACAACTAACAACTTAAAAAATGCCATTGCTTAACAAGAGGCGGAGAATCCTCTGTTTTTTTTTTAACCAAAGGAATTTATTTAGTTAGTGTTTCTAATTATAGGATCTAATTATAGAGACAGAGGATTCTCCTCTGATGTAGAATTCTCTGTTTTTTAACCAATGGAATTTTTTTAATTAGTGCTTCTAATTATAGGTTCCTTAGTAAACTCGCTGGATCTGGGTTTATAATGTGGCAAGTTTACTGGCGAACCTATAATTAGAAGCACCAACTAATAAAATGCCATTGGTTAAAAAGAGGCGGAGAATCTTCTGTCTCTTTTTAACCAATGGAATTTATTTAGTTAGTGTTCCTAATTATAGGATCGAATTATAGAGACAGAGAATTTTCCCATAATGAGGAATCCTCTGTCTCTTTTTAACTAATGGCATTTTTTTAGTTAGTGCTTCTAATTATAGGTTCGCTAGTAAGCTTCTCGCATCTAGTTTTATAATGCGGCAATTTCACTACTGAACCTATAATTAGAAGCACTAACTAAAAAAATGCCATTAGTTAAAAAGAGGCGAAGAATCCTCTGTCTCTTTTTAACTAATGACATTTTTTAGTTATTATTATTATTATTTATCGGCATTTGGAACTCGAAAGTTCATTGCCTCATCTACCCGAGACCGCCACGCGTTT
>JBAGKK010000279.1:113412-124661 GCA_037177015.1 Euceroptres primus
TTTCTAGTAGCTGCCTAATTGTAAACATTTGATCGCTCGTGGATCGGTTCCGACGAAATCCACATTGGTAATCTCCAGACATTTTTTAGTTACTGCTTCTAATAGTTATGCTTTTAATTAGTTACTGGTTCTAATTATAGAGACAGAGGATTCTCCTCTAACATAGTAGCCTATGTCATTTTTCAACCAATGCCATTTTTTTAGTTGGTTCTAGTTTACTTAGTTCTTCAAATTATAGATTCGCTAGTCAACTCGCCAGATCTAGGTTTATAATGCGGCAAGTTTACTAGCGAACCCATAATAGAAGCACTAACTAAAAAAATGCCATTACTTAAAAAGAGGCGGAGAATCCTCTCTTTTTTTAACCAAAGGAATTTATTTAGTTAGTGTTTCTAATTATAGGATCTAATTATAGAGACAAAGGATTCTTTTCTGATGGAGAATCCTCTGTCTTTTTTTAACCAATGGATTTTTTTCGTTAGTGCTCCTAATTATAGGTTCAAATTGGATTTTAATAGTATCCACGAAGTGGCCGTCTACCTCCCAGGCCGGCCTCTCTGTGGGCGACGAGTGTATAGGTTCTGGTTATAGAGATAGAGGCCTATACTATCATAT
The DNA here is from genome assembly GCA_037177015.1 of Euceroptres primus. NCBI lineage: Eukaryota > Metazoa > Arthropoda > Insecta > Hymenoptera > Figitidae > Euceroptres > Euceroptres primus. The sequence continues at coordinate 114,028 of JBAGKK010000279.1, forward strand.
ACATAAAAGTGTATAGGTTCTGGTTATAGAGACAGAGGCCTATACTATCATATACACTATAATCAGGCACTGGCCAGCAGGAATTTCTCATTAAGGAAATGATTATTATTTCGCTTCGAACTCGATATCAGTCAAAGGTTCAGCAAGCCGTTCGATGTCCGAATCTGTGCTCCCTTCGCCTACGTCTGTGAGACTCATAATTATCACGTGAATCCCTTCGTGTTAAACCATAATAGTCGAAGCTGGTCCTGTTGATCGAAACCAATTCACACACAATCACAAGTCAAGTAACGTTTATTTTCAGGAACAATATCTCTTGCAATGTTCACAGTTGATCAGCGGTTCTAAATTTCAACTCTTTTAAGAAATAAACTAATAGCTTTGCAAGAACTCAACAGTCTAGAGAATGTAATTCCCAACAGTAAATGAAATCCACAAGGTACCTTATAAGCCAGCGGATTTACTTGAGCTTCAAGGGCGTGATTGTCTCATACCCTGTGGGTTCGAATGAATTTCAACTTACTAAAACTCAGAAGAAATTGCAAGATACGATTCTTTTTAGGAAAGTCAGAATGTTTACTTTTACTCTTTAGCTCTTGGAAAACATTATAGGAAATCATTGATTTTCTCAAATGCGGTAACAAAGAACTGGGTTATTGGTTCTCAGTTAGAAAAGCACTCAGAATCGTCAGACATAGTCGTTCAGAGACCGACGAGAAACTGAGGCCTAGTAAATACATCATCGTTCTCATATAAAAAAACGGGTTCTGGAAGGGGCCTTTGCCGAACTCTTGATCTCATAAATAAGAATTATCAATTTCGAGGTCAACTTTGACATATCCATAGGAAAGTTCTCGAGAGGGTGTCAAATTACTGCACGGAGAAAAAGTTTGTAGTAGATTTTACCATGCTAGCAAGAGAATGCTCGGACGAATGACAAGTAAGTAAAAAGTTATCCAAATTTATGGAAAGTAAAACCATAAAAGTGAGAAAATTTTTGCCACCGAGTATGGTAATCTGAGCCGCGTTCGAGCAAAATAATTGTTTAAATCTTACCGTGTTTATGGATTTTAATGCCCATAAAAGAAGGTGAAATCAGAAATATTACTTTCAGCTGCTCATATGTTGTTGCTGCATCCATACCGGCTGGTTGCATTGCCTAGGTAACGTGAGGCAAGAGATATGGTTGTTCTCAGGGTGTCTAGCGGACCGGGAAATCGGGAAAACCGGGAAAAACTCGGGAATTTTGTTTCACCGAGAGAAAACCGGGAAAACGCCGGAAATTTTATTTCAGATCGGAAATTTTTTAATTTAATGGTAAAATCTACTTATTTTCACTTTATTTACGACTATTTGAAAAGGGTAAAAAAATAAATTTAGAAAATAAAAGATAGAGAAAAAATAGAGATGGAAAAAATTTTAATCTGTTTATTTCGGGAGAAATTATAAATTACCTTGGATAATATATACATTTATATATATATTCTTCAGTTTCGACCTTCTGACAATTTTATATGTATTTTTTCGTGCGAAAGGTACAATTAATAAAAATATCTCTTAGTATTAATAAAGTTCGAAACCATGCCTATCAATACTAAAAGATGTTTTTATTAATGGGATCTTTCACACGAAGAAAATACATGTAACATATAAGTTATTGTAAATAAAAAATGCAAAATTGGTCGGGAAAATGAAAAATTTGGCGGGGGAAAAACCGGGAAAAATCCGGGAATTTCAAATGGCCTGATCGCTAGACACCCTGGTTCTGACTATAGTAGAACCAGGAGTCCAATTCGAGATGATTCTAAGATCCATATAAATAGTTGAAGTAACCTAGTGATTCAAATAGATAGTTCAAATAGATAGATAAACGAAAAAAACACTTTACAGGCACATCTTAAGGTGCCATATTGTATCGACAAAATCAGATGGATGCGGCGTCACAGTAATTATGATCTAGACAACAATTGCACATTGCTATATGAATTATGAGTATACGCAGGGTGTCAGGGTAATATTAATAAAAAGTAAATCATGAATTTAAAATCACGTAATATATTTTCTATATTAATATTCCATAAAATACATATGATATATGTCCTATATATGTCCTCAAAAACTTCAGGCAACCTTCAACTTCTTTCTCGTCTGCAAATAAAAAAGAAAATGTGAATAATACTGGAGATAAAATAATATGCAAAGAAACAATTCATTATAAAATACTGGTTTAGGAGGGAACAGATGCTGAAATAATAAAAATCATTAATTTCTTTTATACCTGAAATGCTTATTGGCAGTAGAACAACCTCATCTTCATCAGTATATGTCTGCCCTGGTCTCAACTGACGCAGTCCTGTCTCACGCAAATCTTTGAGACTAGTGTACTTATCGTACAACTTGCCCTTTGCCAGATGGTTGCACGCCAAAAGAAATTTAAACGTGCATGTGTTTGTGTTCATTTTTCATGTGTTTCATTGAAAATAAAAGGGCGATTGTTTAGTTAACCAATAATTTATTTTAAAATATTTAAATCTAGTGATACACATTCTCTATTTGATATGAATGGAAAATTAATCGCGGTACAATCAGAGGCCAGTTCAAAGAGGCAAACCGAATTGTTATAAAGTTTAAGTATATCCTATTGGATCATTGTTCTTGTCTCTATAATCAGAGAAAGCAAGTTTCTTGTTTTTTATGTATCAAGTACGATACCGCTAAGTGTTTTTTATTTTTATTTTGGACTTAGTCCTTTATTACAGTGTAATGAAGAGTCTCGTGTTACAACAATGCTCTTATTACAAAGTAGTGTAGTTAATTTATTAAGGAAAGGCAGTGCTTTGCTACGCAATAGTATACTTTACCCAATTCTTCCACAACCTTGCCCAGCCTGAATGTCGTAACATTCAGTCTTCGTTCAACGAAAGTGAGTGGGAATTATTTTCTATGGCCAAGAATCGATTTAGAGAATTAGTCACACGACTAATCCCTTTATACCTTATGTGGTTATAAAAAAGTCTTATCGCGCGATGAGATGATGATTTAGGCTGAAATCCATAGAGTTCTGCGTTGAATGGCTTATTGTTTTATCGTTGCTACCTGCTGCTGTGCTGGTTCTGGCCGTTGGTGACCTGATTACACAGATGTGTCTTCCGTCTGATAGCGAGCTTCCTTCAATGTTCTTTCGAATTATTTTAGAACTTTAGATTTACGTAGAATAGTCCTTACTTGGTTCAGGAACTAATTTTATCCAATTTCCTATTTTAATTCTTTTACGAACCTTCGTAGAGGATTCGGAGTTACTACTCGTATGGAATTCCGAGAAATTCCTTGGCTCACTTGGTCCGTAGATTCCAAGTTCCTTCAAAGTTCAATTATAGCTACTTATAGGAGTTATTAATGAGGTGGAATAAGGCACATAAATAATTAAACTCTGAAATTTAAATAACTAAAAACACTTTTAATCAAGAATAATGGGAGCGAGGTTCACATAGTTTGAGAGACGGAAACGAACTGAGGTTTCGATGACGAATTCATCGCCGCCCTGGGCCGCATGGCAACAGGGCACGTACCCGTACAGACTCGTATATCTCAGAGCCTTTTAAAACTCTCTGGCGATATCATTTGCTTATACTATCGAAGAAAAACATCAAATGGAATACGTGACATAAACAGACCGGCAGAAAGTATAAGAAATTAAATGAGTGCTGGCTCGAAATATTCAATACTGTTCTCTAGGACTATAACCAGAAATATTTTTAAATAATTATTAAAAATAGCTAGGAAAGTGGTCACCACAATTAAATCCGTAGATTTAAGAATCAAAGCATCTATCCTGGTAAGACCGCCAAACTGTTATGAGCAAATTTATTAATAAGACTTTTCTCTGGGAGCTCGGGCCAATCTCTGGCTGAGCAGTGTTTATTTAAAGAATACAAAATAAGAACTAAATTCGGAGGTCCAACGCAGCAGTGCCTTATATAGTCCAATTACAATGGCGAGAGACGGGTCTAACTTTCCCTCTTAACCTTCTAACTTTCCCTCTTAACAGATGTCTCACTTTAAATTAATCAGACGGAGCACTAACCTACCTCAATAATCTCCAAGCTTCTTATCTGCTTCATGACACTCGATACGACAGGACAGATAAATAATTCGGTCAGAATTTCTGTGTCAGGAACTAACACCAGAAATGATCACGGCAAATAAAACTGAGAATCCACAGATTGTTTTTATGTTAAACTGTTTATATAAGAACAACTTATTTATGAGCAAAAGAATAAATTTTTTTTAAGGTGCAAAGCTTTCAATGAACTTGTTCACTTTAGATACTTGATGACAACTGAACAAAGTAATTGCGAAGCGCGCCTTTTATAGTCAAATTATTATTACTTTGAAGTAAACATTTCTCGAAGGCGACAAGTGAACATCCAGGGACAAAGCTCTTGGCTCTGCATGTTCTCCTCTGCGGTATTTTTTCTTACAAGTAAGTTGAAACCCTCTCGAGAACTTTCCTACAGATATCTCAAGGTTGACCTCGAAATTGTTTACGCAAAATATTATTTACCGTTGATGGAATTTCACCTTCAGATTTTTAAAGTCAAATTTGTTAACTGAAATCACTCTCGATAATTGTTATTTAAAGAAAGCAATAAATCATTCTTGATTTTTATAAAATGTATCACGCAAAAGCTTTAGAGGGTGAGCACGCCGCTTTACAGATAAAAACAGGATGTGATAAATATCGATATCAAATTATTTATGTCAAATTCGTTTACTGCAATATGACAGCCTCTCGAGAACTTTCCAAAAGTGACAAAAGGTGTGACCTCGAAATTGTTTATGCAAATATTATTTACTGTTAATGAAATTTCACCTTGTATACGTCACAATACTTCACGTATTAACCTTGAAAACATTCTGGTGATGACGTCACACCTTCGAGAACATTCTAGAACTTAGCACGGACATGAACCATGGAAGCTTCTCGAGTGTTGGGAACATGTCGGTAACGGAATCTGTAATTAAAACCGGCCTAGCCTATCTACTAGAATCCTCTGTCTCTTTTTAACCAATGGCATTTTTTTAGTTAGTGCTTTTAATTATAAGTTCTAATTATGGACACAGAGGATTCTGCTCGAACGAAAAATCATGTCATTTTTTTATCAGTGGCATTTTTTTAGTTACTTCTTCTAATTATAGGTTCGCTAGAAAATTTGCCCGATCTAAGTTGACAATATCTTTGGTATTTCCCATTCCCAGATTGGGAAGATAAAAAGGGTGCTTTTCATACGGGAAAGAATAAAAGTCCTTTACTCAGATTGAAAATATTATTCAGGAAATACTTTTGGCCAGCGTGACTACCATCGATTTTTAAGTTAAATGGGATGAGCAGTTTAAAGTGCATGTTTAAAATAAAACACAGGCTACAAAAGACCAGCATGACAAGTCGACAAGCTTTCAGTAATACTTCACTTTGTAATCATTATGTGCTGCTTATCACATTAATAATTTTAAATCTTGAACCCTCAACGATTTTTACTCCTTTTTTAATGTACGTATATACCGTTTTTATCAGCTTCCGTGTTGTGTTCTTAATTGTAGTTCTTTTATGCTGTTACAAAAATATCTCCTACGTAAAAGTTTTAAGCTTTATGTCGAGATAAAGTTTTTGGCGGCGCTTTTATTAAGTCTTAGCGAGAAGTGTTTGTTGAATTTCAGATTTTTATTGTGGACGTTTTATTTAATTCGAAATTTGCTCAATTGATTTTCAGTGAAAATATACTTTGTAATCTTTTATTGATTTCCGTAAACAATTTGCGGTAACGGGCAAGAAAATTTACGTTGCTTAACACTTGATATAATTATGTGTATTAATTGTTTCTGAACGAAGAGGTAATCTTTGTTTTATTTTCGTACTGATAGATGCGAATGAGTTGATTTAATCGTGGAGTTATGTTATTTTATCTGTTTATTCTATTATTGATAAACGTATATTGTAAAATCGAAATCATTTCTCTTTCACGTGATGATTTTATTGTTAGTTAGAAGATTGAGCTCCAAATTTCTAAATTATTGACAAAAAACCTGAAATGATTACGATTTGGCTGTAGTTAATATGTTATTCTTTGTGTGTGTTTGTAAATTGACTCAGCATGGTATTTCCGTGATGGCAAGTGAGGTTTTCAGTTGCACTACACCCTATAAAATTTGTGACCCCCATCACTTTTTAGTTCCGTCTCCCAAGCTGTACAGAAATAATTCTAATGAAATTTGCAATTTCACTCAGAAGTCAAACGCTAGTACAAAATAATCTACATCTAAGGGCGGAAAAGCAAATCCGCATTTTGTCAAATGAGTATATAAGAGATATTTTATGTAAGTTTAGGGATCATTGTAGATTTTCGACTGCGCTGCATGAGCGTGTGTTTTAGCAGCACTAGCAGCGAAATCAGTTTTCATTAGCTTATGTGCGCTTGTCTCCTAGTGTCTTAGGATCCATAGCAACAGTCCAGTGTACAGTAGATTATCGAAAATTTGTTGAAGCTTGTAATAAAAGCATGCTGAACGAACCGTTGACTTTATTTTTCGTTTGCTGAAAGTTATTGTTTTGCGCCAAGAAAATAGAGATTTTCGATGTCAGGTCTGCGTTCAGGACAAACAGCTTGCCAGGAAGCGGTTCCAGCAGCGGCAACAATAGCTTGGGAAGATCCTTAAGGAATGACTTGTTGGTAGCAGCCGATAGTGTCACTAATGCTATGTCGACGCTCGTCCGGGAATTAAATTCAGGTACGTCAGCTGTGTCACATCAGCGGCTTATCAATACGAATATATTTTTCCGATGTGAATGCAGTTTAACGTAGTTGCCGGAGGTACCCAAGTTCTCTCTTTAGAACTCTGCCCATGCGATCGATCCTAAGAATTATAAGTTACTTCTTACACGAAAATTTTTACCCATCGATGGCATGGATATACCACTCTTAAATCCGTTTCTTAAATTTTTCGTGATTTTCATTTACGCAGTTACAAACGCGAAGGGCAGGTGAGAGTACTACTGAGTGTTTCAATTCATCAATGTGGATGTCAGAAATCAAACCCTACCGAAATTTTCATACATGTACCCGATTGTTTCCAAGCGTTTGTGAAAACGCAACTTTTTCACAACCGATTGTAAAAATTTTCTGTTTTAACATTAAACCGGAGAATGTAGATTGAAGATTAGACTATTCGTGGCTAAGAAATGCTACAGATTAACTAAAAACTATCGAAAGACATCAAATTGGATCATTAAACAGTTATCCCTCACCCTAAAATTTGAAATATTTGATCAATTGACAATTTTCTTCTAAATTATGAAATTTCTGGGATCCACGACAAACGAATCATTCTGAATCGTTAGAGTAGCAACGATAGGATCATTTTTTACCCGATTTTGTATTTATCATTTCTCCTGTCATTTATGAAGAGTGAAAAAGAATAATTCTCTATTTTTCACGAATGACAAGGGAGAACATTTCTCTGCCTCACTAGGAGTCATTTTTCGCTAGATTTACGACTAACCTTCAGCGTCATTTCTACATTTTTATCATGTTTCAATCGTTCTAACTCTTCACGAGCATGATAACATTCGTACCTACATTTCACTATTAGTGCTTAATACCAATCCAGCATTCAGAGTCTTTTTTTCAGTCTCATTCAGAGTCCCTTCATTTCTGGCAGTTTTTGCTGAAACGATTATAGAAAATCAGAAAAAGTTTTAAAGACCCTGGATGCTGTATTCAAAGATTCTTGAATGCCGTTCAACCCCGACTATAAAACCGTTACGATAACGTTCTTGCAAAGAAGAAAGACTCCCTTGCACATTTGTAAATACATATCATACACCATTTTTTCATACTCGTACCAAATCAGAAGTGTTCATCGCATTATTCCTGCATACGTCAAATATAGTTTAGACCTAGAAAAACTTAGTCCACCTCCTTCAGCAAGTCCAGAGGTGGAAGCACAGACTGAGGACGATTTTCAGCTCTTACTTTCTCTCGGTTATAAAGAATTAGTTCTTAAAACTGAAGACATGAGAATGACAACTCGATAAAGATCATTTGAAGATGGCCCCTAAATTGAGCTATTTTAACAATTGCTTGGAGGACCAACTTCAAATGGTTTTTAACGAGTTCTCATTCTTATGTCTTCAACTACTTTTGTGTTTTGTGTACCTTTTCTTCAATTGTCATTAACTCCAGGATTGAATTTTGTAACCATTTGACGAGACGGACTAAAACTAAACAAAATGACACCCTAGACGTGTTGTGGAATGTGTGTGATGCACCCTCTTTGAATGTGTCCTGGTGGCTTGCAGACTCAGACCAGGAGGATCAGTCTTACAGCTTTGGCCGCCATAACTTCAGAAAGCCGCTAGGTAAGTTTCTTTCAATTCTTCAAATTAATTCGTCTTATTTTTAAACACCTCATTCCACAAAAACACCTCTGCACACCGAACCACCAATAATACTCAACTCTTTGTTACGACCTTTTCGAATCTTGGTGTCCATTTGTTAAAGACAATTTAGCCTAAACTGCTTCACAAACAGACGGGAAAACCAATTAGAGTTCTAGTCTAAAACCGAAAAATGCTTTCACATTACAAATGCTTCAGCAGTGCCTGTTCGCGACGAGTACTTTTCCAATTCTAGAAGTCTTATTAAGTCTAGATGACTAATCCTAGATGATTAATTATGATTTATTGACTCTAGATGGTCCATTAATATCTAGAGAATTGATTAAGTCTAGTTCTACTAAGTCTGAAGGTTCGCAATAGTGATTTAACATCTGTCCCTCCGGAAGTAATCTCTTTTCAATACCATCTTCAGTTAGAGAATTACTTGAATAAAATTAAAATTGTCCATCAGCTGGTGAAAGCAACGATGCATTTCTAATTGTCTTATTCCCAGACTTCGAAGTCGCTGAAGATGGCGATGACAGCAGCGGGGGAGGCAATTCCTGGAGGGAGGAACTTCAACGTCGCTATCAACAGGAACACGACTTCTTGGCGGAATTAAGAGCCCGGAATGTTTATGCTTCTCGAACTCCGTCTGCAACTCCTTGCAGTGATCACGATAGGGGCGAGAGGGAGGAAGCTGAAGGCGAAAAAGATGACGATAGTGCTGAAGCACAATGGGTTGAAGCCGTACACCGATGGGTGCATCGGTAAACGCTCGAGGCTTAAGCCTCTATCAAAAGCTTAAAGTATAATCATGAATTATATAGAAAGAAAGCAAGTTGACATCTTCCTGCAGTGGTGGATTAAGATTCCCATTGAATCCAATTGCGAAATAATTCTGAATAAACTAAAAATCAAACCGATGATCAAAATGCCGAAGGAGATTCAAAAATTCTTCAGAACAAATTGCTTGGCATCTTCTTCAAATTTTTGGATATTAGAAAGTCCCCAGCATTTGGGATCCACAAATTAAATCAAGACTGTCGTTTTTTAATCCACCACTGATTTATAAATCAAAAAATCCTCAAACACGAAGCCAGAAATCTACCCTTAGTACCATTACGTAGTTTTTCGGAATTCATACCCTATTACAAACGCGACAATTAATGCAAAGACAATTTACTAGACTGCAGTTTCCATTTCTAGTTTAATCGATAAGGCTGAAGAGCGTTTTATAATTCAAGGATTTTATTGAAAAGGTTTCTATTTGCTATCCGTGGAAAATAATCTAATCTACGAATTACATAGTGTATTTCTTGAGTCGTTGACCAAATATGAACAGGTGATCTTTTTTAAACTTCGTAATACGCCACGACTTTCTGATGGGAAGTTCGTTTTCAGGGTACCGGGACTTTTTTGTATCTTCATACAAATTGAAAACTTGATTGTCGTATTTCGATGTGTAAGGGCTTTAATATTTGGTAAATCTCTGATGCAGTGCAATTAGTGGCTTTTGTGTATTGCAACTTGGGAATTTTTCACCCCGTTTTTTTATGTAATTGCTGTCGGATGACCAAAAATAGTTGTAATAAAAACGAACTTAATAGCAATTTCAAAGAGGAACTGACCCTAAGTTGGAAACTGAAATTTTCTCTTCAATGTTAGATTACATTTTTTCTTCAAGTGTAAATTATAATTTCATTTCGATTTGGCAAATTTTTCCTGAATCCACATTAGGGTCACTTTCCTAATCTAAATTCCTATCACTTGTTACTGAAGTTATAGATCCTTGTATTTAATTTCTTTACTTAAATTCCTTGTATTCTAAACTCGTTCGTCAGTAACAGGTGTTAGGATTTCGAATTTACACAAATAGAAAAGGCACAGAACTATATACGCTTTTTTGCGAAAAAACCTAAAAACTGAAAGAAAGAGTACAGGGGTTATATAATTTAAAAGCTTTAAGAAAGTAACGCATTAAGTAAAATAGGAGAGTTAATATTGCTAAGGTATGTAATTATATTGCCGAAGATTCAAAGTAGCAATTACGCGACGCACAAATGTTACGTTCAAAGATATAATGTCGCAATTAGTACAGACTATCAAAGCACTACAATATATATATATATATATATATATATATATATATATATATATATGTGTGTGTGTGTGTGTGTGTGTGTGTGTGGCGCGCGCA
>JBAGKK010000279.1:155393-173806 GCA_037177015.1 Euceroptres primus
GAAATTTTTGTACTTTGCGCAAAGAGCCTCTATTTCGGATATAAATATCTTTTTATGTATAGCATATAAAAAATTTTAACCCAAACGTTTTCGATAGATGTTTTCCCACTCTTTCGAATAAAATTTAAAAAAAATTGAAAAATTTAAAATTTAACCATTATTTTTGAAAATCAAAAATATTTTTGATTTTTTTTTAAGTTCGACCCTATTCTTTTCTTTTTTTTAAAAACTAAAAATAAAGCTTGAAATGCTTTCTTTCAAATCTTTAAATAGCAAAATGTCTTTTTTTGTTCTTTTTGAAAAATTGAATTTTAAGTAACCTGGTAAATTCAAAAAAAATTTCCTATGCGCGAAAAAACAGAAATTCAAAAAAAATGTTGATTTCAGAGTTTTTTGAAAATTTTGAAAAATGAAATTTTTTAAATTTCATTAATTACGCATTTTGAATGTACAAATAACATTTATACTTATTATATGATGTACATTACATGTAAATTGCACATTAAAATGTGCAATTAACCAAATTCAAAAAGTTTCATTTTTGAAAATATTCAAAAAATTCTAAAATCAACAAAATTTTTTTTTTAATTCCCGCTTTCAGAATATTATTTCTTATCAAAAACGGTATATAAAAAAAGTTTTCCGAATTTTTTTCGCGCATAGGAAAAATTTCTTAATTTTACTAGGTTACTTAAAATTCAATGTTCCAAAAACAACAAAAAAAGACATTTTGCTATTTAAGGATCTGAAATTAAACATCTCAAGCTTTATTTTTAGTTTAAAAAAAAAAGAAAGAAAAGGGTCGAACTTTAAAAAAAATCTAAAATATTTTTGATATTCAAAAATGATGGCTAAATTTTAAATTTTTCAAAATTTTTTTATTTCATTCAAATATAGGGAAATAATCTATCAAAAACGTTTTGGTCAAAATTTTTTATATGCCGTACATAAAAAGATATTTATATCCGAAGTAGAGGCTCTTTGCGCAAAATACAAAAATTTCACCCCCTCTACTTTGGCGAGTTTTTGACTAAACTGATCAATTTTGTTTTTTGAAGCGCCATCTAATAAGACTAAACTTTTTGTACATTTGAGCCCTATCGGAGAAATTCATTTTTTAGAGTTGATAGACTTGAGAAATAATGCCCCATATATACTTTACCGAGGAAAAAATTGAAATCATAACAAATATCATTTTTAATAGCAATTATTACTGATTACTGCAGGTTGAAATTTTACATAGTTTTTTCCAACCTTATTCTTTACAAATCGTCGGGGATTTTATTATTAAGGGTTTATTTGGTTCATTATGCAATTATTCAAGACTTCACCACAGGAATAATTAAAAAAATAATTATGTATTCATAACAATACAGCTATTTGTTTCATTTAAAAAGTTTCTCATATTATAAAAAATAGCTGTATTTTTAAGGATAATTATTTTGGAAATTATTCCTGTGGCGCAGTCTTGAATAATTGCATTGTGAACCAAATAAACCATCAATTATCAAAATCTGAAGATTTTTGAAGAATAAATTTGGAAAAAACTATGTAAAATTTTGACAGTAATTGCTATTAAAAATGATATTGATATAAAAATACACTGAACGTGCGGTTCTGTACCGCGCGAAATCAGTCTTTCAGGAACATACTAACACATTCAAATTTTGGCAAGGGGTACGAGGGGACGAGGAAAGCTGAACTCAGAGCTCAGCGGTAGCGTAGAAACAAAGTGCGCAATAGTGACGCAGTAGTCTACGCGTCGGTTCGCATCAGTTCGTTTTGAGTGTTTTAGTTATGCGTTACGTGTACTAATAATATAATTATATGTGTGTGTTTGTGTGTGTGTGTAAATAATAATTACATATATAATGACTTCGAATTTTTTCCCTGGGGGAAAATCAGTATATATTTGCTTTTCCGAATTCGCAATCCAAAATATTGCGTATGCTTTTTTTCGTTAGCGTGTGAAATATTGAGGATTGCGCACGCTTACGAAAAACAACATACGCAATATTTAGGATTGCGCACGTTGTGTTGAAAAATAAAGTACGTAACTACGTGCAGTAAAGTGATTTTCGTCTCATATGAATTTCCCACTCGCTTCGCTCAAGTGAAAACATACGAGATGAAAATCCCTCTACCGCACGGCGTTACGTAATATACTATTTCATACTTTATCAAGAAAAAAAGGTTAAAAACGATTTTTTAAACTTAAAACTAAGTTTTCTCTGAAAGAATGTTTATAAAGTCGCTAAAAAGTATGGAAAACCTGGAAAATGTTTGGAGTATGTATAAAAAAAACAGCAGTGAATTTTGAACAAGGACATTTGAGACCCTAGAAAACATTTATGAATTTTGGTTGACAATACAAAAAAAAAGTATAGCCTTCTGGAAAAGACCTGAAGTTTTCACTTTTTTGGTGTAATAATTTCTGATGCAGCTACTTTGACGCATATATAGTTTATTAAATTAATAGAATTTCGATTGTCTCTAAGCCTTGCAGAAAAAAGTTTCTTTATTTCAAAAGAAAATTTCTTTGAATACAAAAAAAAATTATTGCCAAGGATATTGTTACGGAAATTTCCGTACAACTAACGTACAACAAAAAGGGGGCACAGGCTATGTTGTATGCTAGTTGTACGGAAATTTCCGTAATACTGCCAAGAATTATTGCTTTGCTATAGGTCAAAGAAACATTTATTTGACTCAAGAACATTTTTTCTTGATTCAAGGAAATTTTTTTTTGATTCAAAGAAACTTTTTATGAATGAAAGAAATGTTGCAAAGCAAATCAAGTCGTGGAAATGAAGGTCAAATGAGCGAAAGAAATGTTTATTTGAATCAAAAAATTTTTTCTTTCAATGTAAGAAATATTTCTTTAAATAAAACAAAATTGGCAAACAAGCCCTCTTTTCCACTACAAAATATTAATATCTGTATGTTAATATTTTTTAAAATAAAATTTACAGTTTTCATAATTCAAAAATACACTCGTCGCCGAATCGAAAGCCCCTGAATCGAAAACCACCTTCGTGGTCGTTCACGCTTCATTGATTCTGTCCTCCGCCCCTGAGCGTTCCGCGACGGCGCCATCGCTCGAGCAGTCAGGGCCGCCAGACGTTGTTTACATCACGATTCTCTGCGCATTTACTTTTGTACGTTCAGAGACTATATACGCGGTCCTGAATGTTGACATAAGATGTTCGCTCGAATAGCATTGCTTAGTGGACCGTCTACCCCCGAGCCCGGTTCTCGATTCAGAGACGAGTGTACTCTCGATAAAATTTAACTTGCGATTTATCCTATTAATAACTCCTGAAATATTTTTTTTCCTAAGAAGAAAGAACCATTCTTTTCTGAAATTTATATTTTTTTAAATATTTTTATAATTTTATATTTTTTTTTATTTTTATAATTTTATTTTTTTATAATTTTAATACTTTATTTTTTAATATTTTTTTTCCTAAGAACTAAGAACCATTCTTTTCTGAAATTTATTATAGTATTTCGATATTTGTCTCTATTAAGCCGGAAAGTCGATTTTAGAAAATTTCATTTTGTGTACAGATTATTCATTGATGGATTGTAAGAAATTTAATTTTTTGCTATCTTTTACAAATTTTTAAAATATGTTTTACTGACTACTTTGTTCTAATATTATTGGGCATTGAAGTTCTGTTGTTTTGTCATTTTTGATAAACCGAAAAAAAAGTAATATATTTTCTTAAAAAGTTAAGTTTCATTAAATAAAATACTAGAAAACGTATCTTAAAAATAAGTTTAATTCTGAAACTATCTGTAAAAAGAGTGAAGTGCTTTTTTAAAGACTAGATTTCATTATGAAAATATGTACCAAACAAGTTCAGAAAAATGTTATTACTGTTTCAGACTATTCTCCTTTTTGGTATACATTTCTTAATTAACGCTGAAATTTATATCCAGGCGAAAACCATTGCGACCAATTTATTTTACTGGCAAACTTATAACAATGAACCATTGTTCGAGCTTTTACTTTACATCGTCACGATTGTTAAGTGCGGACGTTCAAACCTGACATTAATAATTTATGTGACTTGCTGAATGCCACTCTTCCAATAAAATAAAATGGATTTCGAAGGATTTCAAAAATGTCAAAAGATTTTAAAGATTTTCCAAAGATTCCACAAAAATTTGAAGGATTTCAAGAGATTTCAAACATTTCCCAAAAATTTTAAAAGATTTCAAGGATTTCAAAAGATTTCAAGAGATTTCAAAGATATTAAAAGATTTTAAAGATTTCACAAAAATTCCAAAAGATTTCAAGAAATTTTAAATATTTCCCAAAGATTTCATAAAAATTTAAAGGAATTCAAGAAATTTCAAACATTTCACAAAGACTTCACAGAAATTTTTAAAAAATTACAAGAGATTTCAAAAGATTTCAAAGATGTCAAAAGATTTTAAAGATTTCACAAAAATTCCAAAAGATTCAAGGATTTCAAGGAATTTGAAACTTTTTTCAAAGATTTCATAAAAATTTCAAGATTTCAAAAGATTTCCCAAAGATTTCACAAAAATTTCAAGGATTTCAAGAGATTTCAAACATTTCACAAAAATTTCAAAGATTTCAAAAGATTTTAAGGATTTCGAAAGATTTAAAAAATGTCAAAAGATTTCCCAAAGATTTCACAAGAATTTGAAGGATTTCAAGAGATTTCAAACATTTCCCAAAGATTTCACAAAAATTTCAAAAGATTTCAACGATTTTAAGGATTTCAAAACACTTCACAAACTTTTCAAAAGATTTCAAGAAATTTCAAGATTGGTTAGCCCTTCGAGACTTACAATAGTTTTAAATTTAATTAAAATGCAAGATTTAATAAATATTTTTCTTTTTCTTTCCAGGTATCGTGATGAGAAGAATGAGGACCTGCAAGAATTCTGGAAATCGTCCAATAACGCACAGATTCGTCCAGCTACTTGATGACACTAACCCGTAGATCCGAACTTGTGGGCTATTTTATATGCATACCGCAAGCTCCTATCTACCGGTACATGTAGTCAGGCCGGCGTGAAATTTTCCACGAATCTCCAAAAGATCGCGACAACCTCCTTCCTTCCGGTACCAACAACGTTCTCCAAGAAATCAGATCAGTCGCGCCTTAACCGATTATTGCACTGGTCAAGCATTTATCGAAAGGTAAAACTACTTTGCCGAGATCCTTTTCCACAAAAAGAAGTTTCTAAGAATATCGTTGACTTTGACGAATGGCACAAGACGAGCGATGGCTGCTTTTTTCTTCAAAGTTCCATTTTATCGTTATTACTTCCTCCAACGATTGTAAACTATTTCTCAAAATTAAAAATATCTCCATCCTTCCTGTGAAAAAAACATTCATCAAATTTTTATCAAAGAAAATATTTCTTTGTCGATCGCGTTCGCCAATTGTATTTCCTGTGGTACTTTTAGATTGAAATTTGCTTAAGTAAGATGAAAATTCCTCAGCGTTAGCTTTTGCTTACGTGTGCGTCATCGTAGACTTCCGACTTAATAATCTAATCAGTTAGCATTAAATTCCCCCAAGCTCGTTCCGCGGATATTTTTAGTTTTCGATTTTACAACTAATTAAAACTTTATAGTGCAAGAGACATTTATTTGCGGACTGAATTTCAAGTTTATAAAGTCAACGGAACTGTAAAGTAGAAAAGCCTCGCAGTTAACCGAAACCTGTATTCTAGAATATAAGCCGAGCGGGGAAAGAGGTACGGGATTAAAGTAAGAGAAAGAGAAGGTAAGGAAGAAAGAAAGTTGAAAAGTGGCGAGAGAAAAGAGAATATAGCGGCGACGCCTGGGTGAGGTAGTAGGTTGTATAGTAGGGAATGTAAATTCGCAAATATGAAGTCCACTGTACAACTTGCTAACTTTCCCGGTCGTCGGCGCCTCAGCGTTGGACAATCGAGCTGTGATCACCGCACATCTTCAGAATTAAGCAGAGACGTGAAAAATTACTTTGATCCAGGAAAAAGCTGAAGAAAAAAAACGAGAGACGAGTTAAGAGTCATTGACTATTTGAGATTCCTCACAAACGTCGCTCCTTTATCGACAAACTGATAACCACTGTTCAAACTCTACATTGACGTGGCTTTTCTGCAACGAAATCTACAATCGAAATTCGCAAGTCTTTAAGTTAATTTTCTAATTTAATTTAAGACCTCGATTTGTGATCGACTTTATCAAGCGTGTATCAATTTGCCAGTATTTGTATTTTTATTTTGAAATCGCTCTTGATGAAGTCGAAGTTGACTTGGAAACAGTGCCTTTTATCCACTTTATCTATTCTACGAATGGGAATTTGCTCGTTGGCTGTGAGGCAAAATGAAAATGAAATAGGAGCGCGTGATAGAAAATAAAAGCGGGAGAGAAAGAGAAATAGAGAGCGGAAAGGTGTGCTTTGTGGAGAGTGTAAAAGGGAAATTGAGTAAAAGTGGCGGAAGTGCTGAGCAGAGAGAAAAGGGCAATATGGTAGGCGGGCAATACAAAGCCTGCCGCGTCGCCGGTTCCCTGAGACCCTAACTTGTGACGTCGCGTCCGATATCTCACAGGCTAGATTCTCTGGTATTGGCGATGAGAGCTGTCTTTTGTCAGTCAAAAGTCAGTCCTAACATCAGATTGAGAAAGAAAAGTAAGAAAAGAAAGAAAAGGAAGTGATCGCCCTAAACGAAATATTATCTCGGTTGCACTGACCCCTAAAGAGCAGAACTCTGGATTTACTCGGTTACAGGATTTCTGCACTCATCGTAGATACTTAGAAATAAGAATTTAATGATACACTCGAGAGAATTGGATTACCTCTAATTTCTTGCCTTTGGCTATTATTATTTTGAATAAGATGAAGATTTAGGATTTATTTAGAGAATTCCAAATTTCACTCGAGTGTCTCATTAAAGATTTACATTTCACAACCACCACTAGCATGTTAGTGTTCGCATTAAACATTCAAATCGAGGAATTCTAATTTTGTCTCGACACTGTCAGTTCGCGTTTGTACGTTACTGTTACTATAATTAACTAAATTACTCTTCTGACACTGCGTATAAAATTAACTCGTTGCTAGTGTAATATTACAATTTTGCGATGACCACAGAATATTATATTTTATATAAATAAAAGCCTCGATTACAATTTTGCGATAACCACAGAATATTAGATTTTATATAAATAAAAACTTCGAGCGTGAAACTAGAAATTGCAGTATTCAGTCGGTATTCTAAAAACATAAACTCAATTTTAGTTCATTGCATTTCACATTTATTTTCACCAACTTTAGATAGATTGGAGGCTATCCTTATATTTACAAATATTAAATTCTTATTCAATACATAAATAAAAATTGTCAATTTTGTGTTGTCAGTAAAATAATAATGTAAGTCTTAATTATTACTCATGAATTACAATTACAGATTGTTGTAAGGCACGATCTGAAAAAATCTTTTTTCTTTTTTATTCAAATAACTGCAACATTATTAAAGTTTCAAACTTTTACAGCATTTGATTAATAAAAATCTGCTTTTGAATGACTGTATTTTAATCTTATAAAAATACTGAGATATAGTGTAGTTTTTATAACACTGTTGTAAACTTTAATCACCCTTTATAAACCGTCGTAGAAATATACGTGTAAAGTGCTATGTGTCAGCCTTCTTTGTACTGAAGACTTGGATTTGTATGTAAATCAAATAAAATAAGTTTACTTGAAAATTTACAAGTAACAAATGTAACAAGTAATCAGTCTAAAAGTAGGTTGACGAGTTTGGAGAATTATCCTATTAATTTTGAGTGTCATGTACACAAAAATAAACCTTTTCTTATTCCCTTTTCAATTTCCTGACCTTTTTTATGTTTCAAACACTTATCAAGGTCTAATTGAGAAATATTTTAAGAATATTTCATCTTCAATCAGAAATTAATTTTAAATAAAGTATATATGTAAACTACCTTTGCGTTTTTTTCATCCTGAACGAAATTCACTTAATAATAGAAAAAATCTTAAAAAAAACGAAATTATTTACAGACTTGTTTCTTCGCACTTGATTAACAAATCTAGAATTGAAATTTATCGGAGTAATATCTTCCAGCGCCTTCGGAAACGAGTTTACTTAAATCCTCGGCAGAATAACCCAGTAAATCTTTCAAATCGCAAACGAATTTGTACACAAACCTTTTGCCGTGAACTTTTGAAATCATGTCACCATCATAATAATATCGAAGTGCTCTGCTGAGTTTTTCGTAATTCATTGTCGGCTTGTTCTTTCGTTTTCCCCACAGTTGAGCGACAATTTCTGGCTGACTGAGTTTGAATTCTCCATCAGTTCCAACCCAGTGTATCACTCCCACGTGTTCTCGATCAGTCAGCAGCTCCAACAGAAACTGCCACAATTGTATCTGGCCACTGTTAACACTTCGGCTGGAAGTTGCCAGAGTAATCGGAGAAGAATCCATGTTCGTAATTGGCATGTTGTAGACTCGTGGCTGGTTATTAAAATTCCGCGATTTGGGAGCTTTTTGTGTTCGAATTTTTGGGATTACTTCTAAATTCACCTCAGGCGAGGATGGAGGATCATTTTGCACTACAGCTGTAAAAAAAATATTTAAAAATGTGAAATAAATAAAGACTGAAGGGTAGGAAGTTCCAGAAAAAAATATCTTAGACTGAATAATAATAAAAAATAGATGTTATATTTACCAACAAATTTGCACTTTCTCAACAGCTCTAAATGCGTCCAGAAAACGTCCCCCGGATCTGTTGGCACTTTAGCTTTGAACTCCTCAAGGGTAAGATTGCAAAGTTGTGCGCCGCTTATATTCCAGTCCGCAAGTTTCAACGAAGGTAGATTGAATTGCCTTACTGCCCACTGAAGCCAGTGCTTCACTTGTGTTTGTGTCCAATCTCTTGGATCCGACGGAATTTTCAATCTCTCCTTTGACAATGAAAATAGAATCAATTAAAATATACTCACGTACAAATTGAGAATTCTCTAGTTATTTGTAGGGACAACAAATATTATCATAATGAAATAAAACACTTTACTTGTTCTTTTTTGTACTGATGATCTATCGTCCATTTAATTACGTTACTTTTCATGTCTGGGACGGGTGTAGTTGAAGCTGAAAAAATATAAACGGTAAAATTAATAAATGCAATATAGAAAAGTAAATAAGTGTTTTGCCTCGTATAAAAAAAAATTACGTACGACTGTGATCCACTAATTCTACATAATCATCTGCTGGTTTCAAAACATCGACGATGTTAATTCGACGCTGAGCAAATTTAATTTGAACGTTGACTTGTACTAAGCCTTCCCCTTGAACGCACTGGTCCACCAAGTTTTTATGACATTCGAGCTATTTCAGAATATACATTAATTTTTAAATTATACACCAACCGAAATTTGTATTTCTACAATGGAAAAATTAAAAATAAATTTACGTGTGTCATTAGGAGGAGTTATATTACCATTTGAGAATCTTGTAACCAAAAAGAAAAATCATTAAAATCCTCGCCCAGTCTTTCTTCCAAAAGACTTCTCAGCCTTGAAAGTGGTTCCCTGATATCCATGTGCTGCATCAGGATGCCTTCATCTTCTCCATTTGTTGCTCCATCCAAACTGAAGCTTGGCTCTACTTCCAAATCGGAACTCTCTTGTTGCAACTGGGCCATTATATCGTCATCTTGGGATAATATTGCTTCAGGCTCCAATTTAATCCGCTTAATCATCGCATAATCTGAATCGTCGTCCATTTCGAAACTAGAAGAATACCGTTGATCAGAAGACAATCTTTAATAATATATAATAATAACTTAATTTCTGAATAACAATCGGAAAAAGATTGAAGTACTTACACTGTAAAAATCATAAAGAAAAATTACATTAGGAATCATAGGACATAAAGATATTAGTGATTACTGAGGGGATTTTACAAAAAAATTGTAAATTTCAGCTAGAAATCAATGTAATTTTCCAAATAGATAAGTGAATTTTTCCCGACTGTCGGGAAAAAATATCCATTATATATCGTGGTAAATTTACCATGATTCCCAATGTAAATTTACTATTGGACCCTAATTTGTCCTAATGTAATTTTACTTTAATAATCACTGGTATCTTTATATCGGGGTAAATTTACCATGATTCCCAATGTGAATTTACCATTGGATCCTAATTTATCCTAATGTAATTTTACCTTAGTAATCACTGGTATCTTTATGTATCTAATGTAATTTTACATTTTATCCCTATGTATCTAATATAATTTTACATTATTCTTGTGCATTTCCAGGATTTTTGTGAAAATACATTAGTAATCACAGGAAATTTACAAGAAATCTGTAAAATTACCACGATTTATCGTGGTAAACTTTTACATCGCGAAATGTGATTTTACTTTAGGATTTTTTTACAGTGTAGGTAAATATCGTCGTTTTTCTATGTCAAGAACTTTTTCTAGAGATTATAAATTAATATACAGAAAGAAGTATTAATTCAAATCAAGAACACATGAATCTGCAGTTGTTAGTTTTTAAAGTTATAAAAATACCACTTTCTTTCCAAACAATTTTTAAAAAAGTACAAAAACAAGGAAAGCTCCACAAAAACAAAAGCTATTTTAAACTGGTCAGATTAATATAACTCAATGCAACAAGTGGTGATTGATACAGAGAGAATAAAGAGCATTGTAAAATATCTAGCAGCATTGAGTAAGGCTACAAAAAATTGAGACTACTGGCAAAATAAAAGTTTAATTGACAGACGTGGCCTTTGAGGTTATGTCACAAAGGGAAAAATGCTTCTCGAAAATAATTTACCTATTCTCCGAAAATTTTCGAGTGTCAGCTTGATCCATGAAGTTGAATTTCAAGTTTTAGAAAAACATGCGTACGATTCGTGCAGTGATTAGAAAGTAATTATAAATATTATTAAATATCACACACTTGGAAAAAATAACTACTTCCAAGGAACAAATTGGAACAAATGCGCATGCGTGCTTGTACGACCGAATCGCCATCTACAAAAATTGTCTTTTTAAATTTCGAGTGATTTCGAGTCTTGAATTTTTCCCTGTGCCGTGAGACAGCCAAAGTGCTACTTCATGAACCGATTTTTCAGTGATTCAGTTCCGTTGCGTGCCCTAGATATTGATTATAATTGTTTTGTTGAAACAGGTGTATAAAAATAAATTAAAATTTGAGATTCGGTTAACACAGACATCTTGTGACAAAAATGTGAACAATTTACTCTCAGTTAACGTCCAGTACACAAGATGGTGTAGTTAGCATTTTTAAAATTTTGAAACATATTTTTCTAGATTTTTACAATGTTTTAAAAACATTTAACTCGTTAATAACGCCACATCAAAGTGCAAAGAGTATTTAAAATGTTCCAAATGCGGTGCAGTTCAAAAGGAGGGAAAAAACAAGAAAGGGTACCATAACCTCTAATTCTTCAAAAAATTGCAATGTAAGTAGAAAACAGAAAAAACTTTCCTTTTTGTCTGTTTGCTGCTTACAATAATTGGTATCTTACAACATCTCGTAGGTAAATTTGTTTTTAAATATATATTTGCAACAAATCGAAATGAAAATTCGTAGTACAACACAGATTTAAACTGAAATATTTTGTTTCTTTATATTTGGTACACTGATGCATTTGCATGCGCGGTTTTGTCAGAAAAATATTTGATACACAAAATACAGGTATTTTTTAACAAAAAGCTGGAAAAAGTTCGCTAAAATATTTTAATTATCGATAATATTTTCTATTTAATAAAAGAAATTAAACAAGCTGCCCTCAACATTGACAATTAAAATGAAGGTTAGCTTTTTTAGATTATAATTGTTTACATCTCTGTATTTCAAACTATTTTTAAATAATTAATAAAAGAATATCGGATTCGGTCTGATAATTAAATTGCTATGCTTGCTAGGTGGCAATAATGGGGAGATGGGTGGTGAAATAATTGAATTCGATCTTGAGATCGATTCACGTGTTTGACACTTCTATCAGGCCTGTAAACTTGCAAGAAATTTAGTTTTTATTTTTTTTTTCAAACTGTTGATGTTTTTCAGACACCAATTAATTTATGTTGTATAAAAGGCTGTTCTTTAATTATTTCTAACAGTCAAGATTACTGATGGCTTTATATATATATTCTCTATTTATAAAATTAATGTTTGATTTGCAAAATACGTTAAGATTATTGAACGCAAGTGATAAACTGAGTATGAAACGAACGGAATAACTAAACAAAGTCGTAACTAAAGTCTTGATTTCTAGTTTTTCTGCATTAAAAACTTACAGGGATATTATATTGGATTAAAAACTTCAGGAAATTATATTTAAATGTCAAGTATACTTTATTATATCACACTGTTTTAAATTTACAGTCCAAAAAATTGGTATAAAACGCAATATCAACTTTTACATGACAAATTGTAGTTGTAATGTCCTTATTCTCTTCCTAGCTTCTCACTCGTCGTTTTTAATTATAGAAAAAACTATTTTAAAAAAAATGCGGTACACTACTTTCGTATTCACAATAATTTTTACAAAGGATGCGTATAAACTCTTTAAACTAATTTAGAATATTTAGACACATATATCTAAATAATTATCTTAACAGCATATAATTAGGTAACTATTTCTTATTTAGGTAAATATAATTAGTTAAAGATATAAATAATTCACAAATAAAGAAAAGTATTCGGCATTTTACTTTTACGCTATATGATATAAGTAGCTTTTTATTTAGGTGTTTGCCGCAGTATTACTGAAAGTTTTTAAACCAAATCAAAACGAAGATTTACCTGCATAATTATGTAATTTTACTAATCAAACTCTGGAATATAACAATTGCAGAATTCGTATAAATCTAAATAATGTAACAATGTAAATAATGGCTTGATTCAAATTCTTGAATCACAAGTTCTAACACAATTGTATTCACATATTCCTTTCTAATTAAATTTTGAATTAGACGTACAAAAGAGGTACAAAATTTTTTATAATGTATGTGTGTTGGAAATAAACCATGAATTTTTATGTACTTTTAATTTAATTTAAATTAATTGAAATTTAATTAAAATTTTTTATAATGTATGCGTGATGGAAATAAATCATGAATTTGTATGCATTTTTAATTTAATTCAGTTTAATTTAAATTTAATTAAAAATTTTTATAATGTATGTGTGATGGAAATAAATTATGCATTCGTATGCATTTTTAATTTAATTTAATTTAGTTTAATTTTAATTTAATTTAAAATTTTTATAATGCATGTGTGATGGAAATAAATCATGAATTTTTATGCAATTTTAATTTAATTTAATTGCACTTTTAAAGTTATTGTGAAGACTCATTAAATTCTTCGCGAATTAAGAACTCTTAATTCGCGAAGAATTTAATGAGTCTTCACAGTTACATTCAATGTACTTTGCTACCGAAATATCTAATATTATTATATTAATATTTATGCAAATTTTCACAAGCATTGTTAATTCAAGAGACTACATACTTTCTGACTTGGTATTTCAAATCGGAAAATCTGCACAGTTCTTTGTACCTGCGAATTTTATATTTTAATTCTACAGGAAGTGCATTGAATTTTTCAAGATTCACACATATAGTTTAAATCTTTGAAATTCTATTTAGTTCGGAATCGTTTTGCAATTTCTAATTTACAGAAAATTTACCAGCACGTTGCTAATTAATCCAGAAGTAAAATAAAATAAAAAAATAAATTGAAAATAGTATCGCTTTAAACACATATTTGCCGATACCAAAATGAAGAAACAAAATAAGATTACAATTTTTTTATTGTAATCTTATTTTGTTTCTTCATTTTGGTGTCGGCAATTTACAATCATATGATTTTAATCTTATTTTGTTTCTTCATTTTGGTATCGGCAATTATGTGTTTAAAGCGATACTATTTTCAATTTATTTGTATAAATTTAAATCGCAACGCAGCTTCTTGATGGTGTAAAAAATATAATTCGTGACATCAAAATTACGGTATAAGAAGATTATTAACAAGAAATAGACTTTCGTCGTTCAAATAACCATTCAATTCCACTTCATTGATTTATAGACAACAGGTTTTAAAGTTTGATTTCTTACTTCTTCTAGAAGTGGCAGAATCGTATGCCCATCGTTATTTCGAATATTAGGTTTCGCGCCAGCCCCAATTAGCTGACGAGCTGTTTCCGGATGTTGATTTTCGATAGCATGAAACAGCGCTGTTCGTCCTGATCGGCAATCTGGTAAATCTATGTCCTCACCAGCCTCAATCAAAGCGTGTATCGCTGTCATATTGCCGCGCAAAGCACAATGGTGAATAGCAGCAAAACCTAACAAGTCGAAATCGTTATATTCATTTGTCTCCAAGATCTCGTATTTATAATATATTTATTTGCTTATTAACTTCAATAAGTTTTCTAAATTACCTTCTGAATCCATAGAACTAAGTCCTTCTTTATTAGCATATTTGATCAGTTGTGGCAAAAGAGGAGAAGAGTTTTTACTAGCGATTAATAAAGCTGACTCGTGACCAGTTTCCTTCGAAGTGGGTTTCGCTCCTGCTTCCAGTAAAGCGTTTACTATATCTGGTCCGGCATCAGTTTTCAAGGCCAGTTCTAAACTTGTCTGCAAATATAAGAAAATTTTAAATAATATGGATATTTGAAATATCTTCAAATAAAATTAACTTTGAAAAAAAATTGAATTTAAAAATCATACCTTTCCGTCCAGAGTCTTCACATCGATATCCTTCTTGCTCACTTTAATAATCAGCAACAATCTCTTCACGACCAGACTGTTATCTTCTATGATAGCCTTATGAAGACCCAAAAGTCCATTTTCGTCATAATCCGTCAGCATCTTCATATCCTTTTGAATCTGTATTCGAACCTGGTTAATCCACTCATTACTTTTGATAGGTTTGTTCAGAACTTCCTTAATCTGGTTGACTTTCTGCATGTTATTTAAACCCAGATCCAAATTGTTTAGCATTTTATCCAGTTGTGAAGTATATTGAGTCCCAGTGTGCTTCTCATCCACAGAGGTTAAAATAGCATTCAAAGATTTGCAATCCACAGACTGATTCTTCATTTGCTTCTTTATTCTCTTCAGTCCTTTCGCATCCTCCTTAACTTCAATAAATTCCTCACATTCACGATCTAAATTGCCAAAAATATTTGTTTGTGTAGTGGTATCTCGCAATGATAATATATCCGATGGTGGGGGAATTGGAACTTGTCTGTCTGCTCCCAATTTACAAGATGCCAGAATCTTCAGAGCTTCTTCTCGAAGACCTTTGTCCTTGACACTGGCAAGTGCCCTCTCAAGAATTGTTATATCTGCCGATGTTTCATTAACAGATGATTCATTCTGAGAATTCTTCTGCATCATATTCTCAATTTTTCTCTTACTTATTTCAAAATTCCGTTGCCTAATAGTGTTATGTACATTATTCCTTAAAATCTTCGGCCCTTCATTTTCAGTATTTTTATTATGGTGCATAAAACCTTGTTCAAGGCTATCGTCTGTATCAAAGGTTTCGCTGGAACCAAGTTCATCTTCTTCGTCGCTGTACTGCAAACTTCCCATGTCAGAACTACTTCCAGAGTAAGACTGTCTCGAGAAATTGTTGGCTGTGCCATTAGGTACCATCACCGTCACGCTTTTCCTCGACTTGGACGAGTTTCCTTCTACTTTATCCTGGTCCATTTTGCTCGATTCAATAGAGTAGGACGCGGTTGCGACTTCTCCGTCCTCTAATTCCTCATCCATGTCTCCATTTTTGTATCCCTGTAACCCACCTGTTCCCATAAAATTTGAACTCTCGGAGGCGTTTTCCCTTGCCAGGACTATATTTCTATTTACACTTAAAGTCTTCAATTTTAAAGGTTTCAGGGATATCGGCTTCCCAGACTGTGTGATATTTTTTAGGTAAGGGTGATCTTCGGGTCTGAGATACAACACTTTTTTGGTATTTATTTTACTACCAGAATTCTTCGTTTCGTTATTTGAGACGACTACTCTATTCGAATCTATTGTGATAAAAGGATGTTTTATTTTCGTATTACTTATCGAATCAAGCAAGCCATTCTCCTGCTTTTTTTCAATTATCTCTTTATTGTGAAGGGTTTTTACAGCTTGGTTAGGTGGAGGTCTATTCAAGGAAATATCGCTAATGATCTTTATTTTACTGTTCTGTTCGTTTCCCACTTTTCCGACCCGTGGATCCTGATATATCGCCCCAGGGTAATGAAAATCTTTAATTGAATATGAAACCACAGGTTCGCCCTGCGTGCTGGAAACAACAGCACTTCCTTGACTCTCATCCTTCGAAGATACTGCTTTCGAGACAGTTACGAGCTTTCTCTTTAATGAATCGCTTGACTGATCTAAGACCTTAACCCTAAACTCACCTAGTTCTTTTCCGTCAGGACTCTTTAATTTTAGTGTCTTTAACTTACTCTGGAGGTCACCATTGGTGGCCAAGGAAGTCGACGAAACGGAATTTAATTTCTTAATAGTTTTGATTTCTTTTGACAAAAATTGGCCTAGGGATGCTTTCTGGATTGTTTTCAACCCGTTGGATGCAACTTGAGTAGAGGTAGTTTTCCTCACCATTCTCGTCCCATTCAAAACCTTTTTAGAAGCAATCTGATGGACGATATTATCTGAGGCGCACTTGTAGATTGCTTGGACATTTTTTGCTCCACTTGGTGTAGATATTTTTTGTTTGGAATAGGTAACAATTTTTGGTTGTGTTTCATGGATATGTCTGAAGTTTTTTGGGGACTTTATTGGGTATTCTCTGGGAACGGGCCTGTGGCCAACAACTGTGCTGGGAAATTGCTGAGGGAGTCTGAATTGTCGAATGCATTCTGAGACATGCAGATTTGCAGTTTTGTGCATGCGTCGTATTTTAGGAGGAGTTGCTTCCGCAGATTCCATTCAAAAGTAGTTTTCTTGACAGCTTTTACGTCTCGCAAATGTGATTTAAGGATTTAATACGAGCTTTGAAATTACCTTACTTTTTTGTCAGAAAATCCTGCTTTCCAATCATTGAGAATATAACCTTAAAACGAGAGAAGCAAAAAACGTCGAAACACGTATCGTGGATTTCTGGTGAGGTTATTTTTTCACTCCTGTTGTTTGTGAAGAGCTTATCTTTCTGGTGTTCCGTTTTACGTAGAGAGCACGTGGATCCCAACGTATTTCTCGAGTATTCGACTTACTTGCCTTGGCATATGTAGTTCGGGAGATCCCTCGGTTTTGAAGAGTTTCAATTATACAACGTGGGTGGTATATTTTCATGAATTGCAACTTGCATACTTATACGGGAATCCCTGACTCTTGTTTCTATGAATGTACATATGCGGCAGTTTACAAGCGAGCGACTTCCGGTATCGTAAACTGATTGGCGCACGAGGCGCATGCGCAAGAGGAAAGGAAAAGATGCTCTGGACAATTAAAAGATGTCGCGTAGAACGTTGGCGCGAATTTTTAAATCGGCTTTTTAAACATTGTTAATTTTTAAACTAGAAATTCATTCTGCAGATTATTACAGCTTTTTGTATTATTGAAATCATGCCACATAAAGTTATAATTTTGATTTTATATAATTGAAGAATGGTAAACATGGATGCGGGCAAGATTTTTCCCTCCAACAAAAAAGAAGTTCAAAATGTAGAAAAAAATATGGCGTCAGCTTTGCTTCCGTTTTAAATGAAAGCGCTTATTGGTCCATGAAACGCGCGAAAGTTTCAAAAATGTTATACTAAGTCCTATACTAATTTTAAATTATAATTTTTACCACAAAAATGCAATAATTAAACTATTGAAATCCATGCCATATAATTGTAATTCAAAATCATTGTAAGTTTAGGAAAGATGTTTAGAAAGATGTTTTAATTAATTTAGTTAATATTCAACATAATTTCGTAACATAATTTAAAAAAAACCAGTTTATGATAATAATGTTTGTCACAATAAAAATTGATATACGTTTTATATAACGAGGATCGAAACTTTTAAAGTTCGAAAAAGAATCTTCTTTCGATTGAAAATATATTTATTTAAAACTCCGTTATTCCTAGATCCAGATCGTAATTTTAAAAAATTTTTAGGCTCAAAAAAATTATTATTTTTAATTGTTAATAGATATAAATTTTCCTTTGACGGTATCATTATAAACAATCGCATTTCGTTTAAATTTACATAAATAAAGTCCAGTGTATTGTAAATAATTTTATTTCTGCCGTAACTTTAAATAATTGTTATAGATTAAATATTTTAATCTTTTTTTAATTCAACTGAATTATCTAAATATGTTATTTTTCTAAATAAATAAAAGAATCCAATA
>JBAGKK010000279.1:177727-204211 GCA_037177015.1 Euceroptres primus
TCCTCGTCCCCTCGCCCAAATTTGAATGTGTTAGTATGTATAAACTACTTCCTGGAAGACTGATTTCGCTCGGTACATCACCGCGCGTTGAGTGTATAATTATAATTTTGTTCTTTCAGCTTGAATTTAGCTAATGTTGAATCTTAAGTACAAAACTAAATAACGTGGTTTTGAAATTGGATAGGAAAGAAAAATATTTAAAAGAATATAAAGTACCGTATTCCAAGTTTTAGGATCTTGACACTTCCACTCATTTGGCTGATTTGATAACTGGTTGATAACATGACTCTGCTTCTGACCTTGCTTATTTTCAATCAGGATATCTTCTCTGACGTAATACTAGAAATAAAAAAAATTACGTTTTAAATTAAATTATTATTTAAATTCAAATAAGACTTAATTGATTTAAATATCTTTAAGTTAATAAATAATAACTATTTCTATTAAATTAGATTATCTAAGTTCAAATAAGACTTAATTGATTTAAATACCTTTAAGTTAATAATAATAACTATTTCTTTTTCAGAATTAGATAAAGTTGCTAGATTCTATTTAAAAGTTTTAAAACAAAAACAGGGAAATTATCTTTAAATTCATTATAGATTCATACTTCATACAATTCATACTGTGAATTGGCTGTGAGTTGACATGAAACAGAATAATTCTGTAATAAGAAATAAATTATTATTCTTATTATTATATATTATCTTTAAATTAATTCTGATTATAATTGATTTAAATATCTTTAAATTAATATTGATATTCTAAACAGACAAATTTAACAAATTTAATTTTCATTTCAAAAATAAAAGATAAAACTCTATCTTTTATGTTAATAATATTTTTTCAAGCCGGTTTTCATTGATTTCATTATTTTCTAATTCTATTTTATAAAATTCGTTATTATGTTTTTAATGTTAAATTTTTCCACGTCTCTCTGAATTAATCCTAATTTCAGCTGCACAAGTGTCTACTGAAATCTACAAATCCATGCCTTTAGAAATCAGATTCTGATAAGTGTTTCATGAAATATATTTTGAATTTGTTTTTTAGATCAAGAAATTATTTTTGAAAAATAAAATTAGGTACCGCAGAACCAGTCTTTTGATGACGACACAGCCAGTAATTTGGATAATACACTGGATACACTGGAATTTCATATTGTGGGTAACCTGGAATTTGATATATATATCCTGGAATTTGATATTGTGGGTAACCTGGAGTATCTGTTGGAATTTGATATTGTGGGTATCCAGGAATTTGATACACTCCTACTTGATTTGTAAGTATTGGGACGGTGTTGTGTCCATAAGTGAAGGCATTAATTAGGAAAAAAATAAATGGTCCCAGAATTCCTTTCATGGTTGAAGTCACAAATTCTGTAAAATTAGAAATTTTAAACTCATCAGAATAAAAATATTGTAATTGTTTAAGGAAACATACCAGTAAATTCTCTTTAATAAATCGAGATATTTATACATTAGGAAAAGAAACCAAATCGGGATCCCGGATCACTCTTGTTTTTGCCTCAATAAATGTAATTATAAAATAAATTTTTCTGAAATCTTTAGTTTAATAGTTAAAATCATCATTTCATACAAATTTATTTTATTTAAAAAAAATAGTTATATCTATCTGCGTCAGAAAAAAGAGTGATCCGGGATCAGGATTTAGTTCCTTTGACTTGTACATACCTATATATTAGTGTTAGATAAAAATATAATAATTAATGATAAGGAAAAATTCAAAATTAGTTTTGAATTATTAAACCGAATTTCGGATTTTATGAAAAATATTCGCTTCTTGTTCTCAGGTATGCCATCAGTGACGTTCAAGATTGAAAAAAGTGAAAAAAGTGACCAAAAAGTGACCAAATTTGTTGTGACCAACAAATTTTCAGATGGATTTCAGAATTATCAGTTATGAAATTAATGAACTTTTTAATTTTCAGCAAATCAAATTTCTGAAATAAATCTACTGCAATTATCTTGAATCTTACAAAAAATCCTCAAATATCTTCCGATTCCTGTTTAAAATCTAAAAAATACTCCACAAATTTCTAGACTTTCAAATTTAAAATTTTTCTAATACTTGTAGATTCGATCAATCTTCTGAATCCCTCAAAATCCTTTAGAATCTTTTATATTTTATATTCTTGAGGATTCAAGAATATTCTGGAACACCCTAACATACTCTGCAGAATATTCAAGAATTTTAGGATATTCTTTAAGATTTTATAAGAACCGAAAAAACTGTAAAAGATTATGAAAGAATCCCGAAGAATCTAGAAGATTACAGAAGATTCTGAAACAGTCTCGAATGTTTTTGAAACATTTTATAGATTTTAGCTAAATTTTGAATATTCTAAAAGATTTGAGAAAATTTCGGGAGTATTTGTATATTTTGGAGGATTCTAAAAGATTCTAGAGAACTCTGGAAACCTTTAGAAGATTCTAGAAGGATTTGGAAGAGTTCAGAGTATTTGAGAGGATTTTATGATTCTGGATCAGTCTGAAATTCTAGAGAATTCTAACAGATTCGAATTTTTTTAACATTATGGAAAATTCGAGAAGAATTTGGAGGGTCTTGAAAGAATCTGGAGAATTCTGGAAGACTATGAGAGTGTAGAATTTTCTGAAGAATTTTAACAGATTTTAAATAAGTTTTCAAGATTTTGTAGAATTTTAGAAAATTTTGGAAGTCTTTTGTAGATTTTGGAGGATTTTTGAATTATAAAGTTTCAGAATTTGACAAAGAAAATCATTTTTATAATTTCGTAGGAATTAAAAATTAATAAAAATTTTCTAATACGTAAGTAAATTACCTTCCAAATTACGTCTGACGATGAATCGACGAGGACGCCAAAGTCGGAATTTGTCAATCTGATTTAATTGCTACTTCTGCTCTCTTTTATATTGTAGTCACTGCATGAAGTGGGAAAAATAAGGTGATATCTTCTATTTCTTTAACTAAACTAACACTCTGATTTTGATGAATTTGCACATTATCTATTATGTACAGAAGAATCAAATTTGAATAAGATTTTATTATTAGTAATGAGCTACCAAGAATAGCATTATTGATAGCACTGCAATCATTACAGACTTTTCCTATATTTGCTATTATATTTACATAGCAGAATTAATTTCAAATTATAATTGAGCTAATCTATCATTTTTTAAAAGTCCATATTATTTACTATTGCTTAAAATTCATATTGAGTGATACTTATTGTAAGACCACACATTTTTTTATTTAGCACTTAATTTGCATTATAGAATATTTTTTTGAAACACGTATAGAGAATTTACGACTCTTCTCACTATGCGTGCTGGAAGTTATCAATTCTGAAGGGAAAGTTACATTGCCACGTTACCGGAAATAAAAATTAATTTTTTAAATTCAATAAAATTTTCAGAAATTTTTGAGAAAATAGGTAAGTAGATTTTTAAAGTATGTAAAATAAAATTGTTAAAAATGTATGGTACAAAAACTTGTAAGCCAATCAATATTGGCCGGAATTGTGTAGATTACAAAATCATATCAGTTATGAATTTAAATTAAAATGAAATTGAAAAAGGTACCTTATATTTGAAAAGCATCCGAACTTATTATGTATATAGAAATGTTTAAAATTAATTATATAATACACTAATATAATTTTATATTAAAAATTTTTGGGAAGAATTTTAATTATTTATAATAAATATAGATAAATGCAGATTCTACAGCACGTTTCTCTCAATGCGTTAATTCCTAAAAGTTCCAAAGAATGACAAATGCAAAATAATTTAATTTTAAAAACTAAAAAAAATAAATATATTCACCTTTCTTATTCTATCTTTCACATAACTGCTCTCTTGTCTTTTTTTAGAAACCTATTTACAATTTATACTTATTTAATTATTATTCTAATCGGACATAATTTTTGCTTTCTAAGGAACAGACAACAAAGCACTGCAGTAAAGGATCGGAAGTTCCGAAAAAATTTGATAAATTTTTTAAAAGAAACCCAAAAATACACAAAATAATATTTTTTCTTCCTGCAGTATTTCAGGTGCGAATAAAATTGCACAAAATCCAATCAGTTGAAAAGAAGATTAGGCATCAAAAACCTCTTTTTTCTTGCGACTTTTTGCTATCACTCGTTTAAACAAATTCTTTAAAAAAATAATCGATTGTTTAGAAATTCTGTAAGAATCTTTTTTAAATTTCAGTCTAGGCAGTTTCTGCAGAGTTAATATTTGAATTTTCAAATAATTCTGAAAAAAACAAACTATTAAACTTCATCGTAAAAATTTTCAACTACAAGAATTCTCGACTTACCTAGTTAACAAGAATGAATAAAAAATTATTAACTTCTTTTAACATTTTTTACGTGCAAGAATAAAAAAAGTCGAAACAATTCTTAAAATTCTTGTAGATAGAAATATAGAAAATAAGTTTCAAAAAGTTATTTAATAAATAATCATATTTGTCTAATGTTGCATTAAAAACAGCAGAAATATATTGCAAGCGTGATGGCATTTATTAATAAACTTAATTAACAGAGCGTAGATTTACACGAGAGAGAAGTAAGTCATTTGCTTATTACGCACAAGTGTGTATAGGTATAGCTTATATGACTTAAAATTTTTAACGAGAATAGGAATGGTCCAGAAGATAAAAAAAAAGTCAGTACGATGAAAGTGCCAGGCACTTTCAATAGTTCTAGTTCCAAGATTCAAGAAGACGCAAGATTTGCCACTGATTCCTTAAGACTTAAAAAAAAACATCCTATCAACATAAACATTAACTCTTATAAACGATTCAAATGAAGCGAGAGAATCTTTGAACACAATCGTCTTTCAAGAAAAACATTCTTTCAACAGAAAAATATTTAAAAAGAAACGAATGAGAGGTATAGAGAAGGTTCAAAAATCAGGGAACAAATATTTCTCTGATCCATTCCTACCTCAAGTATAATAATTGAAATATTAGGCAGGATTTGCACTTTACGCATTAGAAATACGTAAGAACGTGCGAGTTTTTCGAAGAAGTTCGTACACAAATGCACATGACGTATGCGAGAATGAAGTAATTTTTTTTCTTTTCGTTTGGTAAGTTATCGAGAACATGTAAAAGTACGATGTCGATATTTATACGCGTTTTTATGGACGAAGAATAGTGTGTTTTTTTTTTTTAATTCGAAGCATTGTTCTAATGCTCGATCAACCCCTTCGGTGTAATAATCTATTATCTTCGTCAAGGTAATTCGTTACATTCGGTATACAAGTATGAAGTAGGAGGCTGGGCACCGCCCACCGAGGTATCACAGTCGTCTGGTGCCGCAGCACATACGTATACGTGGTTTTCAGCCTTAAAACCTACCTCTTAATCTAGTATTATTTTATCTTAAGTATTATTCATTAAAGTACAGAAGTCCTGTATCAGGTAAACCGTGATACACATTCGTATAACGACCCTTTAGTCTCCTCCCTCACATTTCATTGCCGACAATATCTCCTCTAATCGACTCACATTTACATCGTATGGAACTATAGTGCACTCTCCAAATTTACCCTTCACAATCATCTCTTCACTTCAATTCCATTTTCAATTGATCCAGAAATTCCAATTTAATTTACAGACCAGAAAATAAACTGAAATTCTTCTAATAGATTCCACAAATGCAAATTTATGAGTAATAAAATTTAAAAACTCGAAACTAAAAACAAAAAGTCTTAAAATCCCATTCTGAAATTTTCTGAATCTCTGAATCCAAAAAAGCCTTCCAAAAAAAGAAAGCTCTTAATTTGAAAGCCTGAAGTTGAAAACGATCCTAACTTGAACACTGAATTTCAATTCTCAGATTAAGGTATTATGGGTACGAAAAATCAAGTCACGGAAAAACATATTTAATTACACTTTCAAGAATTGCAATCTTATTATTTTTTAAAAGAGAAAACATTATTTTTCAAGAAAAAAATTTGAAAAATACGAAAATTATTTATTTAAAACAACTTTCTTTTACCGAACTTTTCTTCTTCTCGCTTCTTATCAAATTTTTAAACCTACGTTTAAAAATACTTACTTATTTAAGGAATATTAGATTATTTTCTCGAGAAAAAGATTCTCTATAACTGGACCTCTTCCAATTTTTAAAAAGAAATTTTTTAATGACTGAAACCATTAAAAAATAAGTTTTGAAACAAAAAATTTTATAAACAAATAACTTTATTTGATACTAATTTATTTATATTTGAAAATTGGAGAAGATCTAGTGGTAAGAAATCTTTGATCAGAGAAAATAAGCTATTTTTCATTAAAATTGTATGATTTTTTTTAATTTTCTAAGAAGCGATAAGAAAAAAAATTCGGACGAAAATAAAATTTTGTAAATAAATAATTTTTGTATATATCATATTTTTTACATGAAAGTAAACTTTTTTTTAAACAATACCATCAATAATAATATTACATTTTTGAAAAGTATAATTAATTCTGTTTTCCCGAGACTTTTTTCCTGCCCATAATATCTTAATTAAGACCAAATCCATTTCAAATCATGCAGGCCGGCGGGTGATATGTTCAGTTTTGGCTGGCCAATGAAATATGTTTTTGTATGTGAACAATAAGGGGATACGTATTTTTTTTAAATTAACATAGCGACATTTTTACATTTTTTACGAATATTTTAAAATTTTAAGGATAAAATGAGTTTATTGAAAATTTTACTTTAAAAACCTTGTCATTTTTGTAATTTTTGCGATATTAAGGTTTCTCTTGTTTCATTTTATACAGTTTTTTGCACTATTTCAAAATCTATTTTAAAAAATAAAAAATAATAAAAAGCGGTAAAGTTATTTCGATTTTTTGAAAAAATTTAAAAAATGGTTTCTCAAAAACCCCACCTTTTTTCCCCTGACATTGTTAGGAATAATCGTTTATAATATTGGATGTTAATTTTGGCTTAAGTTAACATCCAACATTATAAATGATTATTTTCATCGAGGATCAATACAATCCCCCACTGAGAATTGTTAGGAATAATAGGTGATAATGTAGTCTACTTAGCATAAATTTCCCATTTGGTGTTTTTTTGTTTTTCAGGAGAAAAAAATAAATTTCGATTTTTTTTCAAAACTTGCCATTTTTGAAATTTTTGAGAGTTTAAGGTTTTTCTTGTTCCGGTTTGTCAAGTTTTTTTTCACTCTTTCGAAACAGATGAGAAAAACCAAGAATGAATACAAATGGTAAAGCTATTTTGATATTTTGAAAAACTAAAATACGAAATTTTATCAAAACCTTTTCATGCACTTCTTCATAATCTGGACATTTTATGAACATTTTAATCTGTCCTCTGAAAAAAACACTTTCGCAGCCATGATAATTGTCAAAAATATTTAAAAATCTAAAGAGCAACGGGGACTACCCAATATTACAACTAGAATTATAGTATGTTCGCCTTTTGACAGGATTATTTCAACGCTTAACTCGAAACGTAAATAAATACTCTGAAGTAAAAAAAATATCACACGAATCGACGTTGTTTTCTCGCGAAAAAAAGACTTGAGTCCGCCTTGAACATATATTACTCATCACGCCTGAAAATTTGAGCTAAAAAAAGGTAGCTGTTTTGATAAAATTTCGTGTTTTAATTTTTCAAAAAATCAAGATAGCTTTACCATTTTTTATTCTTTCTTGTTTTTTCTAGTCGGTTTCGAAAGAGTGAAATAAACTTAACAAACTGGAACAAGAGAAATCTTAAAATTTCAAAAATGACAAGGTTTTGAAAAAAAATCTAAATTAATTTTTTTCTCCCGAAAAGCAAAAAAATACCAAATAGGAAATTTATACAAAGTAGACTATATTAGTATCTATTATTCCTAAAAATTTCAGCGGAAAAAAGGAGGGGTTTTTGAGAAAATATATTTTTTTCAAAAAATCAAAATAACAAAAACTTTAATATCTCAAAAATTGCAAAAATGGCAAGGTCTTTAAGGTATTATGAGCCCTAAAAAACAGGCCTCGAGAAAATATAATTAATTATACTTTTAAGAACTGTAATATTATTATTAATGGTACTGTTTAAAAGATTATTTTTTATAAAAAATTTAAAACCTACCAAAATTATTTATTCAAAAGACTTTATTTTCGAATGAACTTTTCTCCTTATCGCTTCTTATGAAATCTTTAAAAATGATACGATTTTAATGAATGATAGCGTATTTTTTCAGGAAAAAGATTTTCTAAAAATTGACCTCATCAAATTTTTAAAAATAAATAAATTATTATCAAATATGGTTATTTGTTTATAAAATTTTTTGTTTGAAAAATTATTTTTTAATGATTTTAACCATTAAAAAATGTATTTTAAAACTTGAAGTAGGTCAAGTTGTTGAGAATCTTTTTCCGGAGAAAATAAGGTATTATTCATTAAAACCGTCTTATTTTTAAAAACTTGGTAAGAAGTGACAAGAAAAAAGTTCAGTAAAAGAAAATTTTCTGAAATAAATCATTTTTATGTTTGAAATTTTTTTCATGAAAAACAAACTTTTCTCTTTTTTTTAAAAAAACATCAATGATAAGATTGCAATTTTTGAAAGTATAATTAAATATTTTTTCCCTAGACCTGTTTTTTCGTGCCCATAATACCTTAAAGTAAAATTTCCAAAAAAACTCATTTTATCCTTAAAATGTTAAAATATTCGTAAAAAATGTAAAAATTTCGCTATGTTAATTTTAAAAAGTACGTGTCTCCTTATTTTCCACGTACAAAAACATATTTCATTGGCAAGTTAAACCTTGAACATGTCACCCGCTGGCCTGCATGATTTCAAATGGATTCGGTCTTAACTTAAAAATATTAAAGCTTATTTTATTAAAATTAAAAAAAAAAAGAAGTTTCGAGCTGATTGTCAAGGGTGGAAGAGAAAGTGCTTATTCTAGGAATGGCATGTGCGTTTTCATCATAGTGTCGAATCTCGAATCGTATCTTTCTTTTAGGAAAGGGTCTCGGTTCTATTGACCTACAAATAATTAATAATAATCGTTCGATTTCAGTACTCATTAACAGTTCGGTATGTACATGCGCAGAGACGACACTTAGAGTTTAAAAATATAATCATTATATACTTTACTTTTGAGTAGTATTATATTATCATCATCATCATCTTCGTTATTATTATCTTGGAGGGACAGCACTTTGCTATGTCACGATGATTCAAAGGTGAACAAAGACTACGCGTGGAAGTTACCACACTCTTTAAATGGCACAAAACGAAGAATCTATCTATCGAGAATTTTGCGTCCCGAGATTCGGACAAAAAAATATCAAAAAATCGAGTTAAGATTCGTTTGCTGAAGATTTTAAAAGTCTTTATGAGGTACTTTTCCATACTTGTAGGTAAAATCTCAACTTCGAACCTCAGATTTATTGCTAATATTTTAATTACGTACTGCGGAATCTACATTGAATATAAGCATGCCTTTCCAGTAAAGAATAAAACCAAAATCCGAAAACTAAACTTTGAGAAATCTGGCAAAAAATGTCCAAAATCGGAAGTAATCAGTTTTTTAAGAGTTCAGACTTTTTGGAGATTCACTCCTTTTTTTTTTAAATCAAGGAAGCTCTTTGCCAAAACACTTTCAATACAATCTTTGTAATTCACGAACAATTTTAAATAATCTAAACTTCAGAAGTGTTTTTGGGGTCTTCGGTTTTTATTCGAGACCAGATTAATTTGAAGATGAAAATATTCGGGACCGGATTAATTCGAAAATGGACATATTCGGGACCGGATTAATTCGAAGATGAAAATATCACGCTCTAATAAATACTTAAAGCTGCTTCACATATCGCAAAACGAACTTGAAAATATTTGAGAAACTTTTCCTATCGAAAAACTGGGATTTGAACCTAGACTGGAGAACTAAAATGAGGAGGAAGTTTCAATTAAATTAGAAATCGAAAAAGGGAGAAAAACTTAAGATTATCTATTCCTTAATCTGACTGCAGATCGAGACGAATGAGGTTTAGGAATGCCATACATAAACGTGTATATGTACAAGCAGTTCTTTCTTCATCTATAATTACACGCGCATTCTTGATCCTACTTTTCCATGGCGACGGTATAAAATGAAAACATCTTGGTTCAACTCTCTGTAAGATTACAAACAACATTTATATAATAACTAGCGAGTTTCGCCTTATGTTTATCTCTCTATCTATTTGAAAAATAATTTCTTTCTTAGTTACGTATTCGTGAAATTGTGTGGTGTTTCAATTACAAACAGAATCCATCTTGACATTTTAGATCGCCTGTCCACGTTTCTTTTCTAACTACACACCGATACGAAAACATGAATAGGCATCAAAATGCAACTTTGTATTTTAATAAATCCCTCAATGACTATTGCACAAAATACGTCGGCAGTCGACTCGACGATTAAGGTCCTTCGAAATCGCGAACAATCGTCCAAAAAGCACTTT
This sequence comes from Euceroptres primus, assembly GCA_037177015.1. Classification (NCBI taxonomy): domain Eukaryota; kingdom Metazoa; phylum Arthropoda; class Insecta; order Hymenoptera; family Figitidae; genus Euceroptres; species Euceroptres primus. The sequence goes on from JBAGKK010000279.1 coordinate 188,202, forward strand.
TCCATTGAATCAGCTTTGTATCTTCGTCCATTCCATAATATAATTTATCTAAATTCCTTTAAGACTGTGACTATTAGGAATTACTTCTCTAGGAAGTCTGAAGAATTACTGGGATTAGATTCGTTACAAACTCTAACTTTACGATGAATTCAATCATCGTAGGAAGCGAGGACATCTCGTAGAAAAGAATGGACAAATAAAATATCGACTCTACTTCGACTTAATCACCTGGATTACTCATGAAGATTTACGCGAGAGCGAGATTACAAATAAATATTTTACACTCTTATTTACGATTCGACAAGTCAACGATTTACACTGTATAAACGTTACTTCCAAGCTTAACTTCCTATAGCATTGGGGTTCTTTTCAATTGGGAAATAATCTGCAAACAGTAGTGCATCAGTCAGTATGCAGATAGGATTTTTAAAAAATATCGACAGCCTCTTAAACTGCGCCTTTTCTGCTCTTTCGTGCGTGTCACTTTTTTTTGTTAATGACTTATCAACCTTTGTCGTACGCTTCATCAATGGCACTCTCAGGCTTCTAGTTTATCTGGTAATCTTTTAAAGACTCCCTTTATCAAGGGCGTGGAGATCGATCGACGGCTGCAGAAGAGCGTGATAACTTCTACCCAAGTATCCCTGATTATCGCAAGAATTATTACGTATTTGACAGTTAAAGCGAAATCTAACCTCGAATACCTTAATACTGTAGTGAGCAACTGGGTTTGAAGGTACCGAAGAAAGGTTGATGTTTCGGTGATCGACGGAGGTCAGTGAAGGTCTTCTTCGTCGCTGTCGTTGCCGTCTTTACTTCTGTCCGCGCCTCCTTCACCGTCACTGGAAATCGAGTCGCTACCCGAATCCTCAGATTGCCAGCCACCTTGCTGTTGCTGAAATTGTTGCTGCTGTTGACTCGAGTGCTTGGAAACTTTGTTTCGCTTTCCAGCACGAGAAATTGATTCTGCACCTGCACCATCCAACATTGGCTGTAAAATTCGTCGACGGGCATTTATAAACCAATTATTTACTTGAAGTAAAGTAAGATTTGTCTCGCTTGCGATTTGGCGCTTCTCGTCCTCCGTAGGGTATGGATGCTGGAAAAAAAAGGAAATATTTTATTCAGTAGTTCAATCTTAAGGAAAACAGGGGATTTCTTTTCCCAAAAACGGGCACTTTAAAAAAGGGAGGAATTTTTTTCTTTTAAAAATACCAAGGAAGCCAATAAATGTTAATAAAATATGTCAATAAAATCCACTGAGACCTTTTTTTTCTCGTCTTGTGCGGGACCCTTTCTAGAGTTTCAGAATCTTTGGAATTCTCCAGAATGTTCTAAACTCCTTCATAAAATCTTCTGGACTATTCGACAATCTTTTAGACTCTTTTAGAACATTTTTAATTTTCCATATACTTTTAGATTCTTTAAATATTCCGAAATCCCTCAAAATTCTCTACAATCTAGATTTTTAAGAATATTTTAGAATCTTCCAGAGACTTTCTGATTCTTTCAAAATCCTCCAGCATTTTCTAGGACCTTTTAAAATCTTTCAAAATATTTTAAACTCTTACCGAGATATCCCGACTTAGTCAGAATCTTTTAAAATCTTCAAAACACTAAAAAATCGACTATAATTTGCACAAATATTTTCTACACTGTTTCAGAATCTTTTAGTCCTCAAAAAAAATTTTAGAAAAATTCAGTCTGCTGGAATTCTCCAGAATCTTAAAAAATCCACAAAAATCTTGTTGTTAGATTTCTGTCTAGAATCTAATAAAGTACTCCACAAAGGACTTCGCACAAAAAAATAGTCATCATCGATCCAAGTCCTTTTGACAAATTTCTTCTCTTTTTATGAACTACAAAATAAATTAATAACAATAAAATCCACTGAGACCTTTTTTCTTCACGTCTTGTGCGGGATCCTTTCTAGAATTTCAGAATCTTTGGAGTTCTCCAGAATTTTCTAAAATCCTTCACTAAATCTTCTGCACTATTCGACAATCTTTTAGACTTTTTTAGAACATTTTTACTTTTCCGTATACTTTTAGATTCGTTAGATATTCCGAAATTCCTCAAAATTCTCTAAAATCTAGATTTTTAAGAATATTTTAGAATCTTCCAGAGACTTTCTGATTCTTCCAAAATCCTCCAACATTTTCTAGGACCTTTTAAAATCTTCCACAATATTTTAAACCTTTCGGAGATATTCCGACTTGTTCATAGTCTTTTAAAATCTTCAAAACCCTAAAAAATCTATTATAATTTGCAAAAATATTTTCTACACTGTTTCAGAATCTTTTAGAGGCCTCAAAAATCTTTTAAATTCTGTTCTAAGCTTCTAAAATCTTCTAGTCTCTTCTAGATTTTTTTAAGACTTCGAAGAAGTCTACAGAATTTTAGAAAAATCCTAAAAACAGTCTATAAAATTCTTCAGGATTACGGGAGTCTTTTATAGATTTAAAATCATTTTTTTAAATAATTTATGCAGAATTCTGGAAATTCTGGAGGATTCTAGAAGATTTTGGAACAATCTCGAATATTTTTGAATTTTAGATCAATTTTAAAGATTCTGGAGGACTTTAGCATACTTTGGGAGTCTCTCATAGATTTTAAAGAATTCTAAAAGATTCTGGAGAACCTCAAAGATTTTAGTCAGTTACGGAAAGAGTTTAGAAAATTCAAAAATTTAGAAATTATGGATAATATCAGGAAACATTGAAAGTGTTTTTGAATGTCATAAGTTTCTATTTCTCATAAATTCTCGGAAAAATAGTCGGAACTTTGAATTTAAAAAAAGGATGTAAAAATGTAGAAAAAGATATAAAATTCTCAAGTAAAGAGATTTTAGAGGATTTTTAGACTAACAGGATGAAAAAAGGGAATAAACACTAATCCCCGAACATTCAGCTTTCGAGGAAGATCAGGAGATTCCAAAATTTAGAAATTTGGAGTCTGGGGTATGAAAGCCTTCGCCTTAAAGATAATTAAAAATTTTCAAATATCCGATTCTTTGATTTCAAAATCAACTATTAAAAGTCATCGAATTAAAAACTGCTGAAATTTAATTCAAATAATTTAAAGCCCTTAATAAGGAAATAAAACCTCTAAAGAAGTTTTTTTCGTAGCATATAAAATAAAACCGATAAAAAATTGCATAATAGAAATAAATCTGTAATTTTCCATGTATCCAAATTTCCTAAGAATTCCAGGTTTTTCGAGGGTAGGAAAATCGTCCAGAGAGTTTTCGAACACAGGGTTAAAAAAATCGCGTTTTGAGCAAACGATGAAAGGAGTTGCTTTGATAAAAAATAAAGCATTAGGACGATATTTTGAACAAGAGATTGGGACTTAAAAAATATTTAAAAAGGAAACTTAGAAACATTTCGTAATTTTTTTGGGCTTGCCGTTATTTTGAACATGTTTTGCAAAAAAGTCACTGCAGGTGTTTTGAATACTTTTCAAAGTATAGTCAGGGTGCTTAGCGATCAGGCCATTTAAAATTCCCGGGGTTTTTCCGGTTTTTTCCTGGTCAATTTTTTTCCCCCTCGATCAAGTTAAAAATGTCTTTTAGTGATTTTTGAAAGTGATCGAATACATAGAAATGGGAATTTTTTACATAATATACATATACAAAAATTTATATCGTAAAGAAAATAATTATTTCTTTACACGTGCCAAACTTTTCTTTAATCACAGTCTAAAGTGATAAATATTAATCGAAAGTACATATTTTAAAACTTTCGTAACACGTAAAATAAATATTTTTTAAATTATGCAGTCAGAATCACAAGTAGTTGCTTAAATGCTATTAAAATCTAAAGAATAAAAAAATAAAATATAAGTATAATCCCGATCCTAAATAAAATTCCCGGATTTTTTCCGTTTTTTCCCCGGAAAAATAAAATTCCTGTGTTTTTTCCGATTTTCCGGTCCGCTAGACACCCTGATTTTATATATCTTGATAGGTATTATCTGAGGAGGGCCCAAAATTCTGGTTGAAATGTTGGAGGAAATTTTAGAAAAAACTCTAAACAAAGTTTTTTGTTTCGACAGCCACTTTATTCAAAGAAAAATTGTTCTGGACGTAATTAAACACTTTCTTAATGAACCGTGTCGAGATATCTATATTCATCAAACTCGAGCGAAAAAAAGCAAGGCCGGTGTATAAGTCCCAGCGAGCCTAATTCTGCTTAGTTATCGCGAGTGAACACAGGTATGTAGGTACCGTGTTAACGATCAGCGAGGTCATTGGGTGTCATTTAACAAGCTTGTTCGAGTGTAAACGGCTTCGATGAATGAAAATGTAAACGTTATAGCACGTCGCGGGTTACAGGTGCGATACGTGAGTCTGGTAACGAAAACCTTGACAAAAACCTAATTATATAAGACCTAATGAGGTGTAACTCGCGACTAAGAATCGCTCGTAATTTTATGAGAAATGACAAAGTAGGTGCTTGGGTCTTGACCACGACCTCGCTCCACGGAAAGATCACGACCCCGTCTTCCAGGACAACGAAGACGTATGCACGAAGACATGTACCTGTACGCGAATGGCCATCCGTGTAATTTACCTGGCAGTCGGTTCCACCTTTGGCGATCGTATACCTGTCTGTGGACGACTTAATAAAGCGGAGTCGCAAGTCACTTTCAGCGCGAAAAGGGGAAACAAGGCTGTGTGGGAAAAAATATTTCAAAAATACGCTACAGATCGGCTGAGCTGACGCTAATTGGCTCGGTAGTATCGTGTCTTAACTCTTTCAAGACCAAGAAATTAAGGGTCAACTTCTTTTTTTTTCAGTCGTAAACATATTCTCCCTGTAATACATTTATGTAGTTTTTGCAAATGTCTTTTTTCATCTGAATAAGTGAACCTCTTGAAAGAAACAAAAAAACGCGAGTCTTAAATAGTCCAATGGAAAAGAAAAGAATCGATTATTTAAATTAGATATTCTAATTATAGTGAAGGATAAAATACGCAGGATAAAATTGACACTAAAATTTTAATATCCTATATAGCGCCAATCTAAATGAGGCAAAAAGGATTCTAGGTGTTTAAAAGATGTACGCTTCTCTATGTCGATTTGCGTTCAGTCGTCTGTAATTAAACCTAGACCGCCGTAGACCTTAATTACTCTTATTCTCTCCTGCGGTGCTCGAAGAGCTACTCTCCTTTACTCTCGTTTAAAATCGGATGCGAGAATGAGAAAATATTAAGGTCGAGTGTGTTAGGTGGAATTACCTGTAGTTACAGCGACGTATCTAGATAAATATATGAGCTAATAAAAGCGCAGATTCTTATCTTAACGTATGCCGCTTGGACAGGTGTATCTCTACACCGACATAGGTTAGATTGATAGACGAGATCTTCCGCAGAATCGCACTATTACGAAAAATACTTAATCTGCCCTTTCAGCTAAATCAATCTTCTTTTAGCACCGGATACTCATTTTTTACTTTTAAAGACATCTTTAAAGATACCTTCGACTCATTATAAATACACATGCACATATCTATTCGTGGGATAAATTCTATAATCTGATGAGTTAAGATACCAATTTCAAAAGATCTAGATTTCTTTTTTCAGTTTCGGAGAGACATATGCTTTCCCTTTTTCAGACCGATTTAACATTTGAGTTGTGTTACTTTTTTAGGTTGACTACTATTTGACTAAACACTGATGGCATTGATGTTCGAATCTTGTCCCAAATCGCTGGGTTTTGTCATGTCCTCCTTTTTCGAATTCAAAAGCTCTAGATGGAGAGCAAATAGATGTGCTCGAAGGATTTTCTTGTGTGTGCTGATGTTTTCATCCCTGGGATTAGTGGACCCTAACCTAATGCGTCAAGGTCCCAGTCTGATTTCTGTCAGTTCAAAGTTAAGCAACACGAGGGACATCTGCTTTCACTTTGTTTATTTGTTTGCTCTATATTGAATCTTTGCAATTTCTCTTCATAAGATAAATAAAAGTTTTATCAATAGAACACTTTCCATTTTGCTTCTCTAAATGTTTTAAGATTGCCCCCGATATTACTTTTAAAATATTGCTTGGTTATTAAATTTAAATTTGTTCAATTGTTCCAAACTTATCTAATGAAACAAGAGAGACTAATCAAATTTATTAAAATAATTTAGACGTTAAATTGAAGAATTTTTCAAGTCACACAAAAATCAACCAGCGTACATCCCTCGTTTATATACCTTTCTCCTCAAAGTTAAAAAATCGTAAAGGTGTACAAATCCCACTAAACATAGACCACACAATCGTTAAAAGCCCACCCTAAGTATCAGCTTATTCATGTCGCCTTTTCTACCATTAAAATGAGCTAAATCCTCAGCAAATAGTTCCACATGGAAAATTCTCCCGAGCCTGAAGGTATTTCAATTACATACTTCGTCGACAGCATGAATTGTCAAAGACCTCCAGGGAGGAAAAGTATCGCGGTTACAACTTGGTCTTCCCGGGCGGTCGGAGATTCTTCTGAAATGCTTTTCTCAACACCTCTCCATTGAAGTATACCGCCCAAGCACCGCGAGGAAACCGACCGTAATAAGTATCACTTTGAACGGATTCATATCCCTCGGTGGAGTTTCCTCTGGTATATACTGATTCACGCTCGACGCATTCAGAGCAGATGCTTGCATCGAAGAGCCAATTTAACGGTCGCCACAAAAGCGGATCGCGGCCGTAGGTGTGTCCCCAGAGTAGGACGAGAGGGGTTCAAACTGCATTAAATCTCACCCTCCAATTGGACACGGTTTATTCGACACGGTAACGACATCGTATCGAGTCATATAACAAAGAGGGTCCTGATTTGCCACCTCAAGACAGAAAAAGAGGGACTGAAATAGGAGAAGGATAAAATGAGAAGATAAAAATAGATGAAGGAAAAAATGAGAAGAGGGAAAACCGCTTTCGTGGTTGACCCAACCCTCCATCGTCGATGGAGCCAGCGAGCCAATCCGTCCCACGGACGACGATGTCAAGGGATCAAAGCTACGTACAATAAGCACGCACGTGCTTGCTGTGATATAGACGTACTTATTTTATACCAAACTCTATCCAAGTATCGGTACACACATGGATTTTGAGTATTCGTACATGAACACACGCCTCTTTAGGATTGTTGTCAAGTGACACGTTAGGCAACTGTGTACATGTACTCCATGACAAACAGTAAAAAGGGGGAGGGTCTGTCAGCATTCACGGCACATGAATAAGGGATCGCAACTCCGCAGGGGTGAATAGAAAATTCGAAAGTAGTCCGACACCCAAGACACCTGGGGTTACTGTGATGGATCGAAGAATTGAATTATTATCTACAAAACCCTTCTTTTCTCTTCGTAAGGTAAGGGGCCAGGTTCGATAAATTCACTTCAGTGAAAAAAAAAAAACTTAATATTACTTTCAAGTACCATTACTTTTAACGATCAAGCTGAAAAAGACTCATACAATATCGTAATGTATGTACTTTCTCTGTAGGCGCAACCATTGAAATCTAGTCTACAAATAATAATACAAAAGTATATAGTACTTAAATAAATAATGAATATATACGTTGCCTGAATGATAGAATTTATTAATAACGTACCACATTTTATATAGTAGGGTGGGTCAAAAAAACAAAATTTTGGAAATCGAAATTGGAACTATGTGGCGTTTTAATGATAAAAATACACTAGGAAAAAAATTGATAAATCTATGTAATCAAAAAAAAGATATAGCCTGTTTTCCAAGAAGTCATTATCGTATTCTTTCAAATTATCTTTTTCAAAATAGCATTAAAAAATCTTTTTAACTTCTGAGGGCTTTTTAATAGTAAAAACATATTAGAAAAAATGGACAAATCTAAAAAATCGAAAAAAAGAAGACAGCAAGTTTTAAAACTAATTATTTTTGTATTTTTTCAAATTATTTTTTTTTATTTGGCTTTGATAATATTTTTAAACACATGAGTGTTTTATCCGTTAATAAAAATACACGGTAAAAGTGGATAGCGGAATCATTTGTTTTCAAGAAAAAAATTAAGTAAGAAAATAAAATAAGCAGTTACAAAATACATATACTAATTACTTATTTTTGATTCTTCCAATTAAAAAAAAATCTGGTGTATTTTTATAAACGGAAAGCACTCAGGTGTTTAAAAATATTATTAAAGCAAAGTTTAAACAAATAATTTCAAAAAATACAAAAATAATTACTTTTAAAACATGCTACTTTCCTTTTTTCGATTCTCTAGACTTTCCAATTTTTTTTTTAGTGTATTTTTATTGGCCATGTCTACTCGTCCAGCTTTTTTGGACGACTAACCTAATCGAAGAAAATTGGCTATTCGCCCAGTTTTTTTTAAGGGCATGTGATACATTATGTCACGAATTACCAACGGTATTTAAAAAATATTCGGCGATCCTGTTTTTAAACAAACTAAGATATAGAGTTTAAACTTAAGAGAATTATAACAAATATGATAGGGCATATCTGTTATGTATCATTTCTTCAAAATTTTGAAAAAAAAATTTTTTTCAATTTTGAAAAACTGACACATAACAGATGTGCCTATTCATATTTTCTAACATTTTCTTAAGTTTTAACTTGATCTTTCTTTTTTTTTTTTAAATAGGACCGCTGAATATTTTTTATACCCCGTTGGTAATTCGTGACATTATAACTTATATTTTTTCTTCTTTATTTCACTATAAGAAAACACAAAAGGGTGGATTGAAACAAATTGTCACTTTTTTATTTAAAAAAAAACACAGAGGGGGGGGGGAGTCTTCGTCGCGTCGGATTTCCTTCTCACCCTTTATTTATACGGATAGTGGTCGCCCAAAAAAGTTGGACGAATAGACACTTCGATTTTTATTATTAAAATTGAAAATTCTTAAATGCCATTTGGAAAAATATAATTTAAAAAATTTTGAAAATGACTTTTTGGAAAACAGCCTATATCTTTGTTTTCGATTATGTACATAGACTTATCAATTTTATCCCTAGTGTATTTTTGTCAGTAAAAAGCCCTCAAATGTTATAGATATTTTTTAAAGTCAGTTTAAAAAACATAATTTAAAAAACATAAAATTCAGTTTTTTTACAAATTTACTATGTTTAAATTTATGATTTCCCATCAGGCTTATCAAATTTTGTTCTAGTGTACTTTTACTAGCAGAAAAGTCTGATATACGTGAAAAAATTCCTTAATCGTTCCTGTAGACTTTAACATTGTTTACGATGTATAGTGTGATTATTTCAGTCTTACGGTCATCATAAGTAATACATACATAATACATAATACATACAAAGTATACATCGTTATCAATTTATCGGTCGAAGAATTGCCTGATTTGTATTCAAATCATATTATATTTAACATTGTTTTTTTGAAAACAGGGATATATTACACATAAATTATTGTCTAGAGAACGTTAATTAAAAGGCTGTAAAGATTTCGGGAGACGTTTAAGACTTTCAAACTTATCAAAATAAAAATTTTTTCAAACACTTTTTGCTAACGTGTAATTAGAAGGCGTCCATCAATCGACACAAAATTAATTATACTTTTTCAGGGTCCTAATACACTACTTTTCCACATAGTTCCAATTTCGATTTCCAAAATTTTGTTTTTTCGACCCACCCTATTATAGAAGTCCAGCACTCCTGTACAAAATAGCACCTTAGACTGAAGTATAACGGAGAATAATAAAGAGAAAACCTTTTGCTGCAGATCACGTTTTTTCAGTGATCCATTATCATAAATAAAAAAGCTTCTCAAACAGTAGCTAATTTTCTTGATTATAACATACAGAAAAGGACTGTGAATTCGAATCCCTACTCAAGTTTCGATGCAATCAAGATCGCTGAAGGGTTGAACTTGATCGACTGGGGATAAATAACAAATCGGACGAGTAGATTAGAGGATCGAGCTGAAACTGGTAGGAGAGCGACCAAGGAGGTTTGGACCTCACTTCGAGCTCAGCTTGAGGCAGGATGAAGACGTCTAGAGCTTGGTGGCAGCTCAAGGTCTCCCACTTCCCCTTCTCTTGGAACTCTCTTATCCTCTCTCAACCTCTGCGGTCTCAGCTCCTCCAACAGTTCCCTTCCACCTTCGATCTTACTCTCGCTGTCTCACCTGTTACAGGGAACTTTAGCGAAACGAAGACAGAAAGAGATTCGGCAAGAGTGAAGTTAACGCAGAAACGAGTGTAGGGAAGAAGTTACTAATGGGGAAAAGCAAGACAGACTGAGTCTATTACAAGGGGATTAAGGGGAAAATAAATCTAACAGACTGAAATAATAGGTTGCGCCTGTGCGCTCATTAACCTTTATACCTTTAGTACCGGTCAATCTACTCCCTTTTCTTCTTGCGATGCATGCTGCACGGCACGATATTTACTTTGCCATTAACTTAACCTGCACAAGAGAGGGGAAATGTGAGGAAATGTGTGTAACATAGGAACGATCAACACCGCTGTTGAATCACTCGATCGGTGATCATCTTTGCGTATCATGAGATCGTATTTCTCGTCTCGTCTAGCGCCCTTCTTTTTACCTTACCTGGCTCGCAAATGGCTTCATCGAGATCAAATTATAACGACCGGTGAGCCAGGAAGTATCGAAACATCAAGCTGTCTTTCTGCTACCATGGAACTTCTGATAGTACCCAACAAGTCACTCAATGTCTGCTATTTCGTTTGCATAATATCTCTTTCCATCTAGAGCGGATGTGGCGGCCATTTAGTCGATCGGTGCAAACCGGCGCGGCGTGCCGGTGACTTCGACTTCCTCCCCATTCCTTCTTGTCTCAGGTGTGACTGGAATTTTTCCGGTTCACGGAATCGAATCGAATCCACAGTCGCTTTCTTTCATTGCAGTGTGCGAATTGAAATACGAGTTCCCACTTGGGAACTCAGCTGATTATATTTCAAACTGTTGAAACTGCAAGTTGAGACTTGAGAGTTAGATAATTTCTGATAGCTTTGAAGTTATTCTTATTCTAATAACATTTCTCTGTTCCATTATTGAAACATACCATGAGATACCTGATTGAATATTTCCAAAAAACTGGAAATTCAGGTTCTTAATGCACTTAGCAAGACACAATTCCAATCTTTTTATTCGCAGCTCTTACACCAACTAAATAGGATTTTCATTTTAAATTCTTGATTAAAGTCAAAGATCCAAGTGTTTCCAGAAAGTGGAATCAGATTTTGCAATAACAGTAAAGAACTTTAACAACCAACTGCAGTCATTCAATTCGAAATGAAATGAAATGACAAAGGTTTCAGCCAAACAACTTCTGATAAAGAAGGCTTCGAGTTATAAAGATTTATACCGAACAGGACCACTCTTCTTATATCAACAGCATTTCTGGTTAAGCGCCAAGAATGCATTTGCTTTCAACACTGATTCTTAACTCAGCGAAAGCAAAGTATTATCGTCTCATTTCACCTTCAATAAACCTTAGGTGGTTGCAGAATCTCCTAAGTAATTTTACACTTTTATGAAGTCAGAGTCTCGAATTGAGGGTCTCTTTCCCGCAAGAGAGAATTTGAACGTTAAAGCTCAACGGATGCGGCGTGCTCGTTTCGAACGTAATAATCATTCGCGTGTATGGGCGCGTATACGCGAGCATAATTAGGTGTGTGTGCGATGAGGAGGAACGAAGGAGATTACGAGCAGTTAAAAATGGTACGAGAGCATCTCGTCTCCGGTTCAACGACGTGTTTACGGATTAAAACATCGTGTCCCACCGGAGCAGCGGCCTTTCTTCTGCCGGATTATGAGCGTTTCGATGTTATAGCCGGCTCACGGCTTCTTATATTGTCCGTCTTTCTGACAAACGTCCGATCCTTTCAGATCAGTCGTCGGTGTGTCGTTCCTGAGAATGCCATGCCGCCGAGAGGGAAGAAGGAGAGAAAAAGGAATCGAAAACTTTACTCAGAACACCCTGAAGTCCTGAAGGATCCAACCTGCTCCGAAACTACCTCCTTTGGTCACGTCGTGGTTTACCGTGCCAAATTTGGAAATACCTAAGCTTCTGAAATTTTTTTCACGACGAATTGGAGAGTAATTGTCTGTGTTATCCACGCACTGAGTGTTGCGTCCTTTGATTTACGACACCTCGTAAAAATTCAGTCTTCAGTCTACATACAATAGTTCACAAACGAGGGTAGTATTTTCGTCTAGACTCTAGAGAGAAACTGTCATGAGTACGTCCATGTATACTTCCGCCATAAAAAAGGAAAACGAAGCAGAGAGGATTAGATTATGGGATTGCTACGCTTTCTAAAATAAAGGAATCCTTGAAATTTCGAGGTCTTCCGAAAAATTGAGCTTTCTAAATATTTTTCGTTTTAGTTACAAGGGTCTCTGTTCAGAAAAATGTGTTTATACTTTCGATAGTTTCTAGTTCAGTTTCTAAAAATGGACAGGACGAAAACAAAAATTATTTGTTAGAAACTTCGATATTTTATCTTAATACAATAATTTGTTATCTTTCTTTTTAACGAAAGAATAAGAGGAAAGGAGTGCAGTCATATTCTTTACAAGGTTAGAAAATCACTTTGGTCTCGGCAGTGAATGACTGGCGTTTAGAGTATGGATAACAACTATACTGATTACATTACTTAGATAAAGTACCAAGAAGAAGACCGTAATCACATTCCACCTACGCACATTGTTTCTTCTCTACTGCAATAACCTGAATTCTTTCTAAGAGGACACTCAGAAAAATATTTGTTTGATTTAAAAAAAATTTGTTTGAATCAAATTATAGCGTTGATATGGGGTCAAACAAATGCTTGTTTGATTCAAACAAATTCTTTATTTGTCCTTATTTATTTGATTTGAATACATTTTTATTTAAATTGAATAAATGTTTTGTTTAAATTAAATAAAGTTCTTGTTTGCTTTAAACATTTTTTGTTTTAAATGAAGAAAAGATTTTGTTTCCTAAACTTGATTTAATTTTATAAATAAATAAATAATTTTAAAAAATTTTCAATTTTGTGGTTAAGAAGTATTAAGTGTGACACCACTTTTTTAGATTACCTGTCGGAATGCGTAACGACGGTACTGTAACATATTTCAGACGCCTTTATATTCAATATGATTGTAGTCTTTATTGTGACAACAATAAACAATAAATTTGTATCAACTCAAATGGATTTAATTTAAGCAAATCCTTTATTTAAATCAAACAAATTGCACCAAAAGAATTATTTGTTTCGATTAATAAGGTAGATATTTTTCATATATTAAAATGAAATAAATGTTTTGTTAATTGAAACAAAAAATGTGTTTCTTTCAATAATATAATATGAAACAAATTTTTTTGTTTGATTTAAACAAACTTTTTTCTGAGTGGAATCACTGGAAAAATTACTAAGGTTTTAAATGAGATTTACTTAAACACCAATCCTAAAATGTATTCTTTCTTTTTTCATTCTTCATTTTAATTTATACCATACCTAACTTCGGACACCCATTTTTCTTTGTTTCCAGATAATTCAATGGCATAAAAGTAACATAACTAAGCCTAAAGCTTGGCATGCTGTGAAAGGTGAGCTTTGTATTAAAAAATTAGTAAAAACCCAAGAATAATAGGAGTCCGAAGTTAGCGCTAGTGTTCGAAGTTAGGTGATTCTACGGTAATCGGTGCAATGATTGACTACCTTAAACAATGATTGGCCACCTTCAAACTGTACTTTTATTGAGTAAAACATGCAAATAAAACTACTAATAAATAGCGTAGAGTATACCAATAACAATCTTGAACTATTTACGAGTAATTTTATTTGAAAATATTTTTTTATTAAGTATATTTTAAGGAAAAGGCCAATTATTGGGGGGAGACCAACAATTGTACCGATTAACCTATTTATTTATCTTATAGTAAAAGAAATAATCACAATTAACGAAAAAATTATATTTTGTTGATCCCGGAACGCAAATAACAATTACAAATTTTCATTTTATATGTATTTTTCTACTGTTCCAAAAGTACCTTTGTGGTGTCCCAAACATATCGCACGTAGCGGTACCGCATCGCACCGCATACCGTGACGCGACGTGCGGTATGTTTTGGACAGATTGTAGGGTTAGACTATTTTTCTTTTTAGAAATAATCGCGGACACTAGATTCTGCTTGATATAAATAAATAAATAAGATCGACAAGTGCTACAGTTTTGAGGCGTGTACATAGATTTTGCCATTAGTGTCCTTTTTTGAAGATAAAAAATCAAAATGTCAAAGTGCCCCAAGGTGTACCACTCTCCCCTAAGCTACAAATCAAGAAGTATTAAGTGTTTTTAGAAAGCAATCCAAATTTATAAAGAGCTATAATATTTATGTTTCATAAACTTATCCCCACTTTCAGTAATAATTATTGGATTAACCAATTTCATATTCTTTCTGCAATGAATGTTTTTTTATTTAAATAGTTGAGAGTTGCCACAGAAACCAAAACCCATCACTCCGAATTACATTAATAGTGACTGTCATTTCTTAGCTATACACTAGTACATAGCTACAACATAGATGAACATCCGCCTCTTAATCTTATCCGATTGGCTCTAGTTTTGGTGCAGAACAGTTTTGTACGAAAATGAACAAATTAGACTACAGCGCGTTTTGATTTGAAGAAATTATTTTTTGCTAAGAAAAATGGACAACCTTAATCAACAGTTTAGAATAGCTAAAATTAGTTAAAGGGATTAGAAATCTAACATATTAGAGAATCAAATACATAGCAGCTAATCTATAGACCTGAATGAATTTGTGTTCAAATAGACATAGACCCCCAGGCGAGCAGATGCTCCAGCAGGAAATTCACTTCACTAATCTATTGTACTAATCGCTAATACATTCAACAGCTAAAAGTTCGCATCAGTTAAGGTGAGGTCTTGCTCCAGTACAGCGATACACACCAACGACCGTAAACAACGAAACATAAAAACGTTTGATTTATGAAAACGCTCGTAAATTTCCTTAAACGCGTGGAGAAGTCCTTCGGAGTGAAAGATCAATAGAAATAGCAATGCATTCCGCCGCGGTGGTAATGCGGGAATGGGAATAATTCCTACCTACAACGTTGGCAAGAATTTGATCGATTCACTCGATCCGATCGCGACGGAAACAAAGACAAGACAAAGGGCAGAACTTGCCGAACCGGCCCTTATAGTCACTCCAAACCAAGCCAAGTCAAGAGTCCTCGGTACCTACACCGAGGACAACGTGGCTCCTCCACCTGACAGTGGGCCACAGATTTATCACCATGCCTCCTCGAACCAGATATCATCTCGCCTCCGCGTTCTCGTGTCCCGTCATACGTAATTCCGACGCTCCGACAGCTCATCTATTTATGTGGCATTTCTTTTCTTCTCTCTTTTCTCTAGACCATGCCGAACACCCCCTGCCAGGTACACACGCCTGAATCCTGACTGAGGTCCTTCACAGGACTGTCCCTGCTGCTTCTGTTATTACTGTTCGTGCCCTCCTTAGATTTTACTTTGCCATTTCTAAACTCTCCCTCTCGCTCTATAGTTGTTATACAGTTATATGATAATTATAATGTGAGTTGAAATTTTTTTTTATATGTATACTATCGCCGATAATTTATATGGAACGCATTGTTCGACTTAGATCGGCTTGTCAACCGTTCCCTGTGGGCTGATTGATGTTAGGGATATTGTATTTTTGTAATTTTTTAATTGTAATATTGTAATAATTTGTAATATTGTAATTTAACTTTCAGTAGTAGTAGGTTTATTATTGCTTTTCTCACCTCGATTGAAGTCTTAGAATTACATTCCATTACATACGCAGTCTTTTTCATATTATAGTTATTGGCACTTACTTTAAACTCTGTTATAATTAATTTCCATACTTATATTTATATATATATATATATATATATATATATATATTCAACAATAATAAAAATTTTCTTCAGGTTATACGAACACCATTAAACAACACAATTAAAGTAATAAGGGAAAAAGCTGAATTTAT
>JBAGKK010000279.1:209472-250970 GCA_037177015.1 Euceroptres primus
TTGTATTTAAGATATCACATTCGTTTGAAATTTTTGAAAAATATCAATGTACCCAAACTTTCTGGCGGGAGTGTATAAGTTGAAAAAGAGTTTAATTTCGATTGATCCTTAATCGAGGAGGAGAATCGCGGTCGGTGATCCAGATTCAGTGTGAATGTACCCTTATTCTTCTTGCCGGGAGTCGCCGCCGCACCACGAAGCACCGAACAAGCGCTACTGCATTTAAATGTCATCATTAGAAGTCTTCGCTACCAACACTACCATCCACCGCAACAACCTACCACCTTTTCCATAATACCGAGTCGGCCACACAGACATTTCAAGCATCCCTTTGAATTTCCAAACCCCGCAGGTCCCATCCTCGTACTACTCCAACATGAATAAATAAAACCGCTGCGGCAAAGAGTGAAGAGTTGCAATTCAAAAAAGTCAAAAAGAAATAAAAACAAATAAACAAAAGAAATAAAAAAAGAAAGAAAAAAGAATTTAAAGGCCAAAAAAGTAAACAAAAGGTGTCAAAGAAACAATATCCATCATCTAGGTAAATTTCTGTAATCTGTAAATTACTATTACTTAAGAGGATAATTGCTAACAATTTCTGCAACGATTTCCTAACAATCCTGAAGTGAAATTAGCCAAATTAAATGCAGTAAATTACCACGGGACATTAATGGTTTGGTAAAAAATTTTACAGCCTCGACCGATGGATAAGTAGAACAATTGCCTACTTCTAAAGTGTTTTTAGGCTGAACTCAATTTCCATGCTTGAATAACGATTGATTTTGTCAATCGTCGTTATTGCTTGCAATTGACGCCACGAAAGTTTCAGAATCGAATTACAATTACGTGCGACTGTAACGTGGGAAGTTTTCAGAGGATGCAGATGAATTCGCCAATCAATATTGTCATTGTCATTACAAAGTAAGTGGATTAAAGGGACTCTAATTGCAGTCCTGGGCGTGTAATGAATCAATAATAAACTCTGATAAAATTCTGAAGCTTTCGAAAGTGTCGAAGTCAGCAGTGATTGGCTCTATCGTTTTCAGGAAATTGAAATTAGTTTTTTTTAAATTAATACCAAATTTCGAATTAAATCGTCGAATTGCTGGGTCAGGGCATTTAGAGACCGAACTGATCTTTATCGTTTCGGACAGAAAATTGGCATTTATTCCAGAAAAAGGAGAGTATCTGACGCAGGTTTCACCGGATAATCGGGTTATTTATGCCAGGGCCGTGAGAACTTTAACCGATCACATGAGAGGGACGATTATCGTCTCTTGCCAACCCATAATTTATTGACGATCATAGTCGGTGTACCGAACTCACAAGTTCGTGCATCTTTCCGATGATCCGGTTTTTTCGTTGACGGATGCAAAGCTCTTTTAAATTAGCCATTCTTCTCCACCATTTCTAAAACACAAGCTGCAAAATTAATCACATGGCCAAAGGTATAAACGAAATCAAAATCCATTTCTTGCTTTAATCAACACTTACTCTGCGACTTGAAACCGATTTTAATTTGCGAATTCTTTCCTTAGCGAAATTCTTTTTCTTGTTAATAATTTCTAGCCTTTGCAGGAAAAGATTTTCATTCAGAAGCCCTTGACTTAATCTACTTCATTCCTTGAAGCAGTCTCGGTGTTTCATCGGTTGCATATCAACTCGCGAGACATTCCTGAAAAAGTCAGAAGTCCTGAGGCGTTTCACGTGTGCGATTGCCTTAAGGATGAATCTCGTGGATAAGGCGAATATTAAGCCAGAATAAAATGGATTAGACGGTTAGAGAAGCGGATAAAACGACAGAACTGAGGGGTGGACGTTGGAAGTCAGGGTGAAAGTGCTGGAGCACTGAAGGTGCTGAAGAAGAGACGGAAGGGGTGAAGAGGTGCCATTACTCGCAAGTGGCGCTTTCCGAGCACATCTTCTCGACGAAGCCGATATTTATCGTACCACCAAGCGGGACTTTCATTTAAAATATTATCGCTGACGGTGTTTCAACCCTTTGCTCACTTTTCACAACGCTTGACCTTCTGCACGACTAAAAAAAAAACACCTGAAAAAAACAAGATAGTTTAAAATTAAACGAATCAGTTTAATAAATTAGTTTGATAAATTCCCAAAATAAAAAGGAAATTTAGAAAGGTTCAAAAGTTCAGTCCACTAATTGGAATATTCGTAATGATTGTAGAAGTATAAACAACAGTTTGCTGAAGCTGATAAAGTCGTTGATGTGGGGATGAAATTTTAAAAGTTCAGAACAGATTAAAAGCTTCCGTTTTAGTTTCTCGAGCGTGTAATACTGTAATTAGTTTCCAGAATAAGCAAGCTCAATCTTCCGCTATGTTTCTTATTATTATCCTTTTTATTCTCAACTCGCCCTTCTCTCTATCTCCCTTTATCTCGACTCTCTCTTTCTGTCTTTCTCGCGTTCTCCACCTCTCGACTTCGTCTCGCAGCACAATATTGCTTTTGGATTCTTCAGCGTTCCGCATTTTGACACAGCTGTTACCCGAAAAAGAACGATCTACGGCACGTAGCCAACTTAGCCGATCAAGAAAGATTTTTATTGCAAAACTGTATTAAATTAACATTTATGCGATGGCTCTTTTCAAAATTGTATTAAATTCACTTTAAGGAAATTGATTTTTAAACACTGAACCACAAGCAGAACCTGTTATTACAAATTATCATTTTTTTGTTCGAAAAACTTGAGGAAATTAACCAACCAGTGACGATAGGAATTCAAGGATGAAGCAAGAAATATTAGTAGCGATATTATTCCAGACTTTGTTAAAGTATTGATGCAAATTTTCTAGTTTAGTTAAATATACTTTCACAATAAAATATGGTTTTATAGAAAGTAAATTGTATAAACCTGAGTGGCAATTGAAGACAAGGTGAACGGTTTGGCCTCGTTTTAATCAATTTGCTCTTTGCTAACGAAGCTCAACTCGATTTTGCTTTTACAGATAAGACTGTAATTGTAATCATATATATTGTAATATATGTCATATATCATCACATATACTGTAATCATTACATTAGAAATAGAGAAGCTTACAAAAAAAAAACTCCAGATCAAGTGAATATGGCTCCAAGAATGAAAATATTTACTTGCTTTTTTTCTTAAATAAAATTATTTCAAAGCGACTTTTGAATTAAACTTTTTAGCAGGCTATAAATTTAAAAAACCCTAAAGCACCTTAAGTTAAATAAACTATTTGAATAACTTTCACGTGAGTATAAAAATATTGTCTTTAAAAGGTAAAAAAGAGGACATCAGGTCGTTTGAAGAAAAATATGAGTTTATCTTTTATGGTTTGTTTTTCGCGCTTTTTATGAGTTTGATTTTGCTAATTTATATAATATATATATAATTTAAAGTTAATTTATCAAGAGAGAATTTAAAGAAAGATATCACGAGGCAAAAGCACCACGTGTTTTGATATAAGAGTTGGTGTTCTATGTTTATTTATTGCGTCACGTACATTCACCCGAAGAAACACGCCTCCAGGATTTATGAAGGATGGCAAAAAAATTCACATCGTCACTTCATAATAATTCTACCCTGATATTGAGAAGCTCGAAACGATCACTTTCAAGTGAAGAAGACGGAGCAAAAACTAGGGAGTTACTACCGCCGCTACTATTTTGCTACTACTTCTGTCGATGCGCAGGGCCGTATCAATCTGAAATTAACTTTTGAAATTTTAATTAGATCTTTGAGGTAATAAAATAATCAATTAATAAGCTAAATAAATTAATAAGACTGTAGTACCTACTCTACTAGGAAAAATCAACGATTTATTCTTGAATTTACAGGAAGATTTCAAACTGCTTCCTTTATTTTTGATCATCATTACAATCTGAACTCAAATTTTAATTCTATCAAATTAAATATTGATATTAAATATTAATTGTATCAAGTTAAATATTAATATTCAATTTTAATTCTATCAAATTAAATATTAATATTAAATATTAATTCTATGAAATTGAAATTAAACTTTAAAAAACTGAAACCAACTTTTCTTTCTCTAGAATTACATTACAGGCAGCAAATAATTTATCAAATTTAATTTTAAAAACTGTGCGTTACAATGAAATACTGGAGAATATAGATGTTGGAAAATGAAACTAAAAATTATTTCACAAGGATTGGTTTTTAAATAATTCAACAAATGAAAAAGTAATGTAACAAATTATTAGCTTTGAAATCCCAGAAAATTGGTGAACAAACAGGGGAGGATTTTCATAAAAATTAAATAAACATTCTTAAACTTTAACTTGAAAAAAGACTAAAAACTCTTTAAAATTGTAGAATAAAAAATGTTTCAATAATTCGTAATTTACGAGCAACTAAAAATTTAGCAGCAAAATATTTTTGTAACGAATTTTTGGAGTATCCTTGAAATATGTGTGGTAAATTCATTTTTTTTTTTAAAGAAATAAAAGCTTAAAATGTAACGAATTAAACCTGCAATCCTATTTCTATTAAACAAATACATTGATAAAAATGAAAAAAATTAGTAGGGTAAGAGCACCAATTCTTGGCACTTTAACCCAATTATTGGTTTGCCAAAAACTGAAGTGAATTTATTTAATTTTGGATCAATATTTGATTGCAGTGGATAACTAATACATGCATTATGCGTAAAAATAATGGTAGAATTAAATTAATTAAAGCAAAACAAGCGAAACAGTCGTACTATCTAATAAATTAGAGAGAGGTGCCAACAATTGGGGGGGGGGGCAAGCATTGGTGCTCTTACCCTACGCTCCTGTTTTTCCGCGATACGATAACTCGCAAGCCTAACCTATAATTT
Organism: Euceroptres primus; assembly: GCA_037177015.1. NCBI lineage: Eukaryota > Metazoa > Arthropoda > Insecta > Hymenoptera > Figitidae > Euceroptres > Euceroptres primus. The sequence continues at coordinate 214,299 of JBAGKK010000279.1, forward strand.
TGGAAGCGTTCAAGTTGTATATAATTATAAAGGTTAACAACATCAAAGGTGGTCTCACTAATTATCATTGACAGGTGTTCCACCTGTTTCCCTTTCAATCTCAGAGATTTTTTTTTAATTTTCTTATCGACAATTTTACGAGTAGCGACCGACCACCCGTTCAGCGCATAAATTTTATTTTATTGCCATGTTGAACGATTTGTCATAACGGAGTTCAATGGTCTGAACAAATATATAAGCATTACTTACACTCGCGTTGCTAGTAAATTACTACTGTTTCGCTCGCGTGAGCTTTTCTAATGCCTGTAATTCTGAACCTTTTGTCGCACGTGCCAATTCTATTTTTTTCTTTTTTTCCCTGAAGAGAGAATCGCGATGTCACACCAATCACTACACCTTCCTGTTCCCCTGAGACTATTATGTAAACACGACGAATTAAATTTACATCTTGATGATGTTCTGTTTTGCAAACGAAACTTTCAAAATCAACAGAAAATATAATAGTAATCTTGTTTTTAAACAAGTCTCGTCACAGAGAAAATATTATTTATCTGATACGAATATCAAAACACGTGCCGCTAGAGATAAGGAACTTTCATCGCGTTCAATCTGCAAGTGCGAAGAGTCTAAAGATTTCTGAAAAAAGGGGAAAAAAACTGGCACCGGAAATCGACCGGTTCCAAAATTCGTAGTTTCTCCACCTGGTGCAGACCGGGTTCTGGGCGAAAAGGGAAAGGTGGACACTCGCAGGCAAGAAAATCGGTCTTGCTCTCGAGGAAAAACAATTTGGTGAAGCCTCTCGCAGGACCCTTGACAATATCGATCGCATCAATCTGCAATTCTGTCAACCCATACCATCAAAAATGGGCGTTCACTGGAGTCAGTGCGCACAAAATTAGTTTTTCGTACAAAGTGGCGCAAGAGAATCAAGAGACCTAACCTCAATATTTGAGCTTTAACAAGTTTTTTACGATGCATTTATGAAGCACCTGTCCACGTTAAAGGCCAAGGCCGATTGACAATGATCATGCTTTCCCTTACCGTATCTCAGATGGATGTTCAGCAGGTCCTTTCCGAGAAGTAAAACACGCCTCCACTTGTTTTATTTTTGAGATTTTCGTGAAAGCACCCGAAATTAAAAAAGCATAGCCACGGTCTCTCGTCCACGTGTCCCGGCGAAACTCTGTGTACCGACGCACCGCGAACGTCCTGACCTCACGTCAACATTTCCCACAAGCGTGCACATCTATTTACGACGAGTGTAAATTAAAATAATCACATTTTTCAACGCACCGTCTACCCGTCTACCCTTCCACTGTCTCGTCTTTTGTGACGTCATCGATTCAATACTTTTCGCGATGCTCATTTCTCCGGCACGCTTATCAGTCGGTAACACAGGTGACAGCACCTCCGTGAAAAATTGCGATGGCGCCAAACTTTAAATTATTTTAATAATTCAAACTTTTTTTCCTTATTTAATTAATCACACGCCAATAAATATTTTATATAGGATAATTAAGTAAATTAAATAATTATTATTGTGAAACTCATCTCCAAATAGAAGCAAAAATTTTCAAACAAATAAATAATAAATTGTGTAATTAAATTAATAAAAACATTTTTATTTAAAAAGAAGCACGGGAAATAAACGTTTTTTAAAAGTATATTTCCGAAAATTTTTGGATGATTCACTTAATTTTCTTCTTTACTTTGTTACAGTTTTTCGTCATAATTAAAATATCTTATGACAGACACAAAGCAAAGCAATGAATTAAAAAAAACTAATTACATTAAATTGATGGTTTAATAAATGAACTTTTCTGTTTGTTAGAAGTCAAAGTTGTAATAAAAATTGTTCGAAATGTAAACAAAATATAGATTAAAATTAAAATTATTCAAAAATTAGAATTATATAATTATCATTCTTTATTAAATAAAAATTTTTTAAATTAAAGAATAAATAAAAATCAAAATAAAATCAATCAATAAATCAATCAAAATAAAATAAATCAAATAAATAAATATAAATAAATATATAAATTGTCATTTGAACAAGACCATTTTGACAAGGCCACAATTCTCAATCGTTTTAGGTATTTCTACTTTAATTATTTAAAATTATTTAAATAATTTAAAAAACTAATTAAATTAAATTGATCATTCAATAAGTATTCTACTTTTCTGTTTGTTAGAAGTCAAAGTTTTAAACAAATTCTTGTAATACAAATTGTAGGTACAAAATGTAAACAAAATATGAATTAAATTAACATTGAAATTAGTAAAAAAATTAGAATTATATAATTATAATTCATTATTAAATAATATAACAAAAATTTTTTAAAAATGTTCATTAATTCTAACAACAATCAAAATAAAATAAATCAAATAAATATAAATAAATATATAAATTGTTATTTGAACAAGACCATTTTGACAAGGCCATAATTCTCAATCGTTTCAGGTATTTCTACTTTAATTATTTAAAATTATTTAAATAATTTAAAAAACTAATTAAATTAAATTGATCATTCAATAAGTATTCTTCTTTTCTGTTTGTTAGAAGTCAAAGTTTTAAATAAATTCTTGTAATACAAATTATAGGTACAAAATGTAGACAAAATATGAATTAAATTAACATTGAAATTAGTAAAAAAAATTAGAATTATATAATTATCCATAATAATCGGTGGTCAATTCCCCTGACCCTAAAGCCAACTACATACATCAACATTTTCTACGAAATATATAATTATCATTCATTATTAAATAATATAAGAAAATTTTTTCAAAAATGTTCATTAATCCTAACAACAATCAAAATAATGATTAGCAAATAAATAAACATAAACGAGCTCTTATAACTTCATAAACTATTTACAGTACCAACGAGAATTATGAGAACACTTGTTTTTTCTTAGTTGAATAAAATCAGCTAATTTTGTTAATACACAAATTAAAATTTTTGGTTGAAAGTAACATGAACGATATCAAAATTCTGCGTCCAATAACCCCGAGTTGAAGTATTTTTGTCCATTTTTTCAGATCCTATTGCAAAAAAAAGTCCAAATTTCAAAATCAGTTTTTTAAATTTTGAATAACTCCTGAAATAATGGATATTTTAAAGTGTTCTTGGGCTTTTTTTAAAGTTAAGTTATGTATAATATGGCTACTGTATCAAGAATATCCTTTGAAGGATAATTTAAGGATAATATCCAAGTAAAAAAAAAATTTTTTACTTGAATTTTGCCAGAGTCTAAACTTGAAACAAAAAGATCATAAAAATTCGAACTTGTAAAGTCCTTTATAAAATAAATATTAAAAATAATTATACTGCACATTGTAAGAAAAATTAGTTAACTATTGCTAATTATGACTTTCATAATTTTTTAAAATCCTTTTTTCGAGTGTAAGAATTTTTAACATTTTTACAACTTTCTCGTTTCAAATTTAGGCTGGCAAAATCCAGGGAAATTTTACTAGGATGTTCCTGACACAAGTCATATTTTATGTTAATTTACCTTAAAAATGAGTCCAAGAACACTTGAAAATGTCCACTATTTCAGGAGTTATTCAAAATATAAAGAAACTTTGAAATTTGGACTTTTTTGGCAGTATATATATTAAAAAATTTACTTGATGTATTATCAAAATTATCTGATTTTATGCAACTAACAAAAAACAGGTGAACTCATAATTCTCTCTGGTACTGTATAAATAAGATTTTCATTATTTTTTAGTGATACTATTTAAATTTTTCTTCCAGATATTTAACCAAAATTGACCTGAGTGAGAATAGATTTAGACGCTCCCCTCTGGCTTTAGAATATCCAAAAAAATTAAAAACACTGACGATGGACAACAATCCTATTGGATTTATAGGCCAAAGTAATCTCTTTTCTGAAAAAAATAAATAAATAAGTTTTATGCAATGTAGACTGTGTAATTAATATTGCCTAGATATGGAGTACAAACGTTAATCTTTGTAAATATTAAGAGATATTATTGGGGATAATTATTAAGGAATAAGTTGAACCTTCTTTAATTTTTTTTTCAATATTCATATATATATATATTTATATATATTTATATTTCTGTTTAATTTTCTTAATTGTTAATTTCAATATTTATCTTTACCATTGTTCCTCTGGTCATAAGACCAACTTTTGAGAGGCGTTAGAAGAAAAGAGATTTTATTATAAAAATGTATAATTTACATGTTTTTGAGTATCTGAATTCTCAATTTTTCTGCACATATTTTTAAACAATTTTTTTTGTCTTAAATATCAACCCTTAGATTCCTATAAATTATCTTTGATAAGTCTAAATTAGCCTCGAAACATGTTACATCCCTTTGTATAATATTAAAAAACGACGGCAAAAGAACAAAAAAGAGTGAGAAATGGTTTAGTTGACTTTTCCTTCTTCTCCCTCTTTTTTCATGGTCATATACTTGACTTTATTGAGCCAAAAATTGGATTTCGGGGAGTTTACTTTTTGTGAGTGACTTTTTTGTTATAATATTTAGTATTACACAAAATGTTTTATGAGAATTGTAATTTCCTGCTATCTTTGTACAAATATAAATTCAAGTTTTTTTCAAGTGCATCTCCAAAAATTTTCAGAAAAATACCAGTTAGATGCCTCATTTAATTTTGTCCTATGTCATCACTTTACTTTGTTAAAGTTTTTCGTCGTAATTAAAATATCTTAAGCTTATCAGATATCGATCTGATAATAATCGGACAAAGATAGAAGCCACCTTTTGTGAAATTAAAAATTGGTTCGCCAAAGGCCTTTTTTCACTACGAGGTTATTTGAACAAGACCATATTGACAAGGCGATAATTTCCAATCGTTTTATTTTTACTTTAATTATCTATACCAAACAAAGCAGTGAATTAAAAAATACTAATTAAATTAAATTGATCGTTTAATGTTCAACTTTTCTGTTTGTTGTGTGAAGTCAAATGTTTAAATAAACTCTTTAATTAAAAATTGTACAAAATGTAAACAAAATAGAAATTGAATTAAAATTATTTAAAAATTGGCAGAAATAATTCAGATTCATTTAAATTAAATTTAATTTAAAAAATAAAATTAATTCTAACAACAATCAACTAATTATAAATCAAAATAGCAACTGTCTGAAATTCCAATGACTGCAATGGTAAAAGCGATGAATAACATCAGGTAAAATATTATCTTATCATCGAGTCATGTTATCAAGGAAGACCGTCTAGATTAGGAAATCCATTTTATACACCTGAAACCTTCAGAGTAACGCAGACACTTCTAGAGTAAAAAATGAATTTCCATCCTATTATTTTAATTCTGTTTTTGATAGTTCATAATTCGTGGGGTGATGATATCAAAAAAGAAGAAACTTCAAAAAGTGAAAGTGTGAAAACAGAAAAATTGGTGGAAAATAATTCAACAAATCCAGCGACTGTTCCTCTGCCAAATATTTGTGATAAGTGTAATTGTACAGGTGCGTAAGACTCAGAATTTTTACTTTTCTTCCAATTAGTAAAAAGTCTGATGAAGAAAATACCAGAATTAGAAATTAGAAAACCAAAAACATCTTCCCAACAAATGAAAAAAATATATTCTGGAACTATTGTAAATCCTTTTAAAGAATGTTAATTTGATTCAGATGGCGATTAAAGTCATTTGGGTTCATTAATTAATTTATCAATTGCTTATTTGAATATTTGATCTGCTTAATCAGAAAATACTATAAAATGTACAACATGGGATCCAAAAACCACTTTCAAAGACTACAAATGGCCGAATAAAACATGGGAAGTTTTTTCTTTGGAAAAAACAGCTTTAGTTCACCTCACACCATTTCCAGCAGTATCGATAAGAAAATTAATTATAACTGGAAATAAAATTCAAAAAATAGATGTAAAATCTTTTATAAATGTGACCAATCTCGTGGAATTGGATTTAAGTCACAATGAAATCACGCCTGAAATTCTACATCCAGATGCCTTCGAGGTAATATTTTTAATTTAAATATGTATTTTAAAATTTATTTACTATTATTTATTTATTATTATTCATTTATTATTTTATCTATTACATATTTTCTATTTATTATCTGTTTTTTATTATCTATTTTCAATTTTTATTTAAAAAATTAAAATGGAACCAAGTAAGATAAAAGTTATGAGTATTTCTAATTTAAGTTCGTGACTAATGATACTTTTGACAGGATGCTTAATGGTATTTTCTGAAAGATTGTAAACACTTCGAAATTAAAAGAAATTTTCTATTAAATCTGGAAAAAATGTAAAACAATTCTAGAAGTTTCATTAGAATTGGAACAGCTATTTTGTTATCTCTTATTATTTGCTTCCAGATTTACGATGAATCATATCCTATCGATATTGTCATAATCAAAATTTATTACTCTTTTGCAAGGAATGATTCAGAGTAATTTTTCCTATAAACAGTACACAACATTATTAATAGTTACTAGTATTCTTGATTTAAAATTCAGCCGACTAAATGGACCAAATTTTATTATTTTTTAAAAATTAAATTGAAAATCATCTGCTGATTGTATTTTTATTATCTTCAGGGAAATTTCTCAGCGGAAAGCTACGAACCTTTGGAAAAGCTGAAGAACCTGAATTTGAGTTTCAATTTACTTCATACATTAGAACAAGATACTTTCAAACACACTAGGGATTTAAAAGTACTAAGTATCAGAGGAAATTCTTTTGGTGTGATTGATGCACCCACAAATCATGCATTGTCTGATATTCCACTTTTGGAAGAACTCGACTTAAGTTACTGTGACTTAAATTCATTGCCTCATCACATTTTTCACAGCTCTCACAAGTTAGTACTTTAAAAAATACAAAGTATTACTTTGAGTAGCTATTAATTTAATTTTTATACCAGTTATGATTTATTTAATTTTCATATAAGTTATGATTTATTTAATTTGTATACAAGTCATGATTTATTTAAATTTTACACTAGTTATTTAAATTGAACTTACTATTTATTTAAATAAAGAATTTAAACTTTTATTTAAGGGTCATTCTCTCAAAAATCATACTTTTGCACGTTTACAGACTTTTTACTGATTTTTATTTTCAAATTCTTCAATTTTTTATATTTATCTTCGCCACATTATAGTATTATATGTGCTTCAGTCAGTCCTCAAAAGAAGAAAAATAAATCTTTGAAATAGGTTGAGAAATTCTTGCTACTGCCCTCCAGTATTTTTAAATTATTATTATAGCAATTACTTGCTTGTTATTTTATTCTTAATTGGATTTTTGTGCAATGAACTACAAATATTTTCATTTGACTTTCTGAGCATTGAATTAGTTTTACAAAGACATTTCAATCCTCAGAAAGTCAAATAAAAATAGAATAGAATAGATTTATTTTCCTTGATGCTACATTTACTGTTTTATATCGTCATCAGCTTTGTTAAATAAAAATATTTATAATTCATTGTACAAAAATAAAATTAAGAATAAAATAAAAAGCAGGCAATGCTATAAAAATAATTTACAAATACTGAAGGAAAACAGAAATTAATTCTTTCTTCCTTCAGTTTTCGGAGTGGAGTTTACGAAGTGAAGTTATTAAAAAGAACTATTTCAAATTTTTATTTTTTTTTTCCTCGTGCGATCTGATTGAAGCATAATTTTATTAATGTACAAAAGTGTCCTTTTTGAAAGAATGGCCCTTAAACTATTATAAATTTATAAACTATTTTTAAATAAGATTATTCTTTTTAAGTGGTAAATTATTTTTTACAGATATTTAATAAAACTCGATCTGAGTGGAAATGGATTTACGACGCCCCCTTTGGCTTTAGAATATGCAGCAAAATTAAAAAACCTGACGATGGACAACAATCCTATTGAATTTATAGGCCGAAGTAATCCCTTCCCTGAATTACCAGAACTCGAGGAACTGAATTTGCGAAACATGTCGCAATTGACTGGAATCGGAGGCGGGGCTCTTTCAAAATTGCCCAATTTGTCAATTTTGAGGATTCAAAACTGCTCACTTCTTACGAAAATCGATGAGAATGCTTTAGCACGAAATGTAAGTTGAATTTATCTATAAACCGCTATAATTTTATTTTAAAAATATTTCAATAGTAAATTCACCAATAAACCACTATAATTTTATTTTTAAAATATTTCAATAGTAAATTTACCAATGAACCACTATAATTTTATTTTTAAAATATTTCAAAAGTAAATTTTAAAAACAATAATTTATTGTATTTATTGATTCTGTTTTTGATTCAGTTTTTCATACTAGATTCCATTTTATCAGAGAATTTAGATACTTTGAATCGGAGTTCCTAGAGTTCGATTTTAAAAGCCAAATGCAAGAACCGGAACTTTTTCAAATTGTGGGAAAATAGCGCTTGATAATGTAATTGTGAGAATTAATGGCGTTTTATTTTATTTGTAGAACTTGAAAGACACGGTGTGGCCCCCATTGAAGAAACTACTAATATCGGATAACGCCCTACGATATTTGCCAGAGCGTTTCGTCGCAAGGTGGGACAAACTCGAAGAATTGGATTTGATGAACAACCAATGGAGCTGCGATTGCGATAATCAATATCTGGTAAGTTCCACGATCACACGACCGTATTGGCACAGTCACCGATAAAAGATTTTCCCTCGAAAAAAAAAAGAAACATCCTCACTCAGGACCCTTTTCACTCCCAATTATTAAATTCATTTTCACCGAGAGCAATCAATTCTAAAACAAAACCCAAAAGTTTCTAAATTAATTTTCAAATTAAGAAATCGTTAAAAAATTATTTAAGCTTCTTTCAAAGCCAATAAAATTTTAAAAATTAGTTTAAGAAATATAATTTTAAAAAATAGTTTAAATATAATAATTTATCAAATTAGTTTAAAAATAATAATTTTAAAAATTAGTTTGAAAATAATAATTTAGGAAATTAGTTTTAAAAAAATAAATTTTAAAAATTAGTTTAAAAATAATAATTTAGAAAATTAGTTTAAAAATAATAATTTAGAAAATTAGTTCAAAATTAATAATTTAGAAAATTAGTTTAAAAATAATTGTAAATAAATTTTGTAGATTGGATCTCTGATTCCTGGACTGGGACGTCAAGTAATGGGAGAAAATGTAAAAGATTTAAAATGCGCCTTACCATCGGAACATTTTGGAAAAAGTCTGGTGTCACTTAGAAACCGGAAATTGCGTTGTCTCGATTTGTATAACGCCAAACCGGAAAGAGATGCTGCAATTTTGGTTGGCATCATGATTGGTCTACTTTTAACGATTCCCGTTGGAATGTCACTCTTCTTTTTATGGAAAAGAGGATTCTTCTTCTGTGGGCCTCAAGGCCCAGCGAGCTTTTCTCGGGCTTTCTACAAACGAACCCCGCACGACGAAATCTAAGTTGGATTTCTGAAACAAATGAACAAATTAGCCAAAAAGAAAAAAAGGTTCTTTTAAAATCATTTCCTTCATCAACAAAAAATAATTTCCGCATATTTTAATTAGGAATAATTTTGAAAAAAAATCCTAAAAAGAGGAAAGAAAGTAGATAAATAAATAGAAGATATAAATAAATTTTCTTTACACTTTTTTAAGATTGTGCAAACTTCGTTGTTAATTTTTGAAAATTATAACTTTAAAAGAAAATATAGAATAAGATTAATATATTCATTTATTTATCATTTTAGATAAGTTATATTTTGAAACTACTTGAGTCGACTCTTTAAATATTTTTTTCAACATCAGACTTTCTTATTTTTTATAAAAACTGTAATGAAAACAAATATGTAACTTTTGTTTCAGTATTTTAATTCGTTGAATATTGAGCATTAAGTAGCCAAACGAGTTGATTACGAGAGTTAAACAAGAAATACATTCGATTTTTTAAATAAAGATTTTGAAAAGCAAAAAGACTGTTTCTAGAAATCCTTGAAATCTAAAGATTAAATTAAATCTAAATCCTAAAATCCAAGAATCTGAAGACAAAAAATTTTTTTTTAAATTTCTGTTCCTTGAAATTTTGTTGATATTCTAAATTGATTTCCCAGTTTTCAATTAAGTATTGAAACGATTATTTGTAAAGATTTATGTGAATTGCGATGATATTTAAATTTTTATTCTAGAATCTAAAATCAGATGGATTTTAATTTTTAATTTTTTAATTATTTTTTATTTTTCTGATGCACCATATGAAATACTACTTTTCAAATAATGACTCGGATTATCTCGTCATGACATGTGCCACATTACTCGCATTAACGATACTTAGTGAGCGGTATGCCGCATCCGATCACCGTGGAATATCAAATGGAGCATAAATCGACTGTCGTTTTCGCTAACAAGTCTCCAGGGGAAAAAAGGCTTTAGACAGTGACGGATTTATTGTCTCCAGAGCCCACAATTTCTATCCCTCATTTTTAAAATTTAAAATCAATCCCTCATTATCAAAAACAATCCTCCTAATAATATAACAATTTTCAAAAACAAACCTAGATCCTTCTTTAAAGAATAAAAATCATTTTTAGTATTTAATATTTATGCAATCTTGTTTCTTTCCTACGGGAAATTAATCCAATTTGGGAAATGAATAAAATAAATAAAAGTGAAATAAATTTATCTTGAATCCAGAAGTTCTTGTTTCAAAAATTGCTTTAATTTGAAGAGTTGATTTGATTATTTTAAAAATGGTCCTGATAAACTGGACGAAACTGCCCCTCAGCTTTAACCAGGTGGCCGAATGAGGTTGAATTTGGAGACATTAGACATGATTTGGTTTGTGCTTTTGCTGTGGCAACCTATTTTCGATCATCAGAGAACGGAGTGGACACGCGTCAGTAATACAATTACCCCGACGTTAATTTACTCAATAATCGCTTAAGCAAACCCCTCTAAATGTTGGCACGCGCCACCCCTGTCTAAGGCTCGTGATGTCAAAATTTTCATTCAAAGTGAAAACGAGTCAAAATCATTTGATAAAATTAAAACTGGTTAAAGCTCGTTTTATTAATAATCAAAATTAATTCACAAATTCAAACAAACTAAATCAATTTTAAACTAAAAAGTAACTCCTGTAAAAAAGTTAATTTTCAGTAATAAAGATCTCAGAAGAGAACATTTTTGAATAATTTCAGTCTTTTCGTTGAGATAAAAAATTTGAGAGCCCTTGGGTTTTAGAAATTCCGAAGTTGAAGACATCAAAATTAAAATTATTTGAACTCCAAACTTGAAAGCAATAAAATTTTCAAATATTTGATTGTGGAAGATTGAAAACTTTTTTATTTCAAAATCCAAACCAGGAAGCCTTCGAATTTAATAATTTTCTAAATTTTTAAATACTTGTTTTCGAAAATGATCCAAGTTAAAATTATTTGAATCACTGGTTTAAAAATATTTTCCAAAATTGAAAAAAGGAAGTTTCCGATTTAGGTAACCAAAGTGAAGAGGTTTTACATTTAAAAGCAATTTCAGAGCTTTCGCATTTCAAAACGACTGAATTTTAAACATTCTTTTTTGGAAAGCATTTTAAAGTTAAACCATTTTTTCCCAATAAAGAGATTTCTTTTAAAACAAGAAGACAAAATTGAGTTTTAGTTACATATTCGCAGTAGTCAATGTCAGTCTCAGTAAGACAGGGGTGACTGCTTTTATTTCCTCGGAAGTAATTCGTTTGGTACTTTGAAAATTCGTCAATTTGAAAAACAATACCTTTGCCTGAGAAATAATCAAATCTCAAATCACAACCTCGGTTTCACAATGTCCTGCTTTCTCTGAAGATGCGGAAAGATGCGCTAGTAACTAAACTGATTTCGTTCAGTGTATTGACTCCCTGAGAGCTTTTGAAGGCTGACTTTGTAATCTACTCAGCTCGATCTGAAAAATGAAAAGAGAATTTGTCAATAGCCAATTTTCTCCTGTTTCTAAAGTAAATATTTTCTTGAAAATATTAATTATTCCATAATATTTATAAAAATTAATAATATTTTAAAAAAACGTTATGATAAAAGAATTTTTAGGGATTCCGAATTTTAAAGAGATTTTAAAGTCAAAATATAAAATTAATATGCCTCGTGTTTAACAGAGACAAAATTATTATTAAATATTCCATATATGACATCTTTTTAATTTTTAATTCATTTATAAAACATTTTTTAAAAACGAGCTATTGTTTATTGATACAATACTCGTTAAACAAAATTCCAATTTAGTTTTTCAATCTGAAAGCGTTTGAATCCAAAAGAGCCAGCATTATAGAAATTCTTATATATAAATTAATTTAATATCAAAAATTTTATTTCAAAATTCAAAAAGAAAACCAATCCGAATTAATTTCCCCTGAGATAAATATTCAAAAAAAACAATACCTAGATATTTTTTCACATGAAAAAATAAAATTGAACTCCAGATTCTCAAATTCGAAACTAAAGAAATGAAATCAATTAAATTATCCAGAAATTAAGATAAACACGATTTTAAATTAAGTTATATCCAAAGTGAGCTGTTCTTCATTCACACAATTACTCCTGAAACAAAATTTCAATTCCATATTTGAGTTGAAAGCTTTAGAATGCTAAAGAGACAAAATTATTAAATATCCGATATTTAATTCAATTTAATTTTTAATTTCAAAATCCAAATTGTACGGGATTGGAATTTATTATTCCGGTTCAATAAATATATCAAAAAGAATTTATGGATAAATTTATATATAGATAAATTATATATATAAATATAAATATATATATATATATATATATATATATATATATTTATATTATAGGTATATTATATTATATTATATTATATTAAAATCTATAATCTATAATTTTATATTATTGGTATATTATATTATATTATATTAAAATCGGAAGAATATAAAAATAAAATATAAGTATAATCCCGATCCTAAATAAAATTCCCGGTTTTTTCCCGATCCTAAATAAAATTCCCGGGTTTTTTCCGAGTTTTCCCGATTTTCTGGTCCGCTAGAGACCCTGCTAATTCAGTTTTTCGAAGCAGGAAGCTTGAAAATTTTCGAATTCAAAAAAGACAAAACTATTTAAAATCCGATACATGAATTAATTTAATATCAAAAATTTAATTCCAAAATGCAAAAATCCGAGTCGAATTAATTTCCCCGGTAATAAATACCTGTGCCGAATAAAATTAAAAATTTTTCAAATGAAAAATGAAAATTGAACCTCAAACTCTAAATTAAACAAATGAACTCAATTAAATTGTGCAGAAATTAAGATAAATACGATTTTAAATTAAGTTTTTTCCCAAGTTAGCTGTTCTTCATCCACGCAATACTTCTAAAACAAAATTTCAATTCCACCTTTTGAGTTGAAAGCTTTAGAATGCTAAAGAGACAAAATTATTAAATATTCCGAATTTAATTCAATTTAATTTTTAATTTCAAAATCCAAATTTTACGAAATTGGAATTTATTGCTCCCCTTTAATAAATACATAAAAAAGAATAATATACTTTGAAATGGAGAAACTAAAATTAAACCTTCAAAGGCCGTTCTGTCGTTTCGTCAAAATCCAATTCTGTTTTTTAGATTGGAAACTTTCGAATTTAAGAGAGACAAAATTATTAAATAGGTATCTGATATTTAATTCAATTTCATTTTAATAAATGGCGAAAATACACTAAAGCAGCAAAAGTTCTCTTACATTCCATGTGTTAAATTTTCGAAATTCCTTGTCGCTACGATTTCTCAGAATCGCAACCGTCCAGCAATTGTTGCTACTTCTCAGTTGAGCCATCAGAGTCGAAAAGCTATCGACTGAGTAATATGAAGACGTAAACACAATAATACATCCGCATCCGTCGCGACGCGAGACGTCGTTTTCCGAATACCTCTACGACGCCATAATTTCCCTCTGGATACGCAGTCGGTCGTTCTCGTGTGAAAATTCGAGTATGCGTTTATACAAGGATTTCGGAGGAACCTATGACAGAGGGAATATATACGAGAATCATGAATTCTCTGGTAACCAGGGAAACGTGAGAGGGAGTTCCGCCCTCACCAAGCCGGGACCAACCCCAACGACGCCGAGCGTCGCGACGCCGTCCAATACGACACGACCGAGCAACCCTCGAAAAACCCACCCCCAAACGAGGGGTGTGAGTGCACCACGCTCAATCGCAGCTTGATGCACTGATAGGGGCTAAACGATCCTGCCAGTGTCAAGTCGGGGGTTGCGAATGATAACACGTGACAAAAGTGTTACGAGCGCTGACGAGAAAAAAAGGAAATTACGGAAATGAATCTCGATTCGATTATCCACGCACGTGATAATTAAACCTGCAATCAAAGTCGTGATTAGAATTAAATAAGTCAATAAAAATTTACGATTTGTGAAAGTTTAGAGAAACTGCGATCTGGAATTTAATATAGAAAATAAATCAGGTTTTGGGTTTTCCAATTAATGGCAAGTTCGAATTTTTGATTTGGAAATGTGACTGGATATTCAAACAAGATTGAGGAAAGAATTTGAGTGTTAATTTAAAAGTGCGGTCCATTGAGGATTATTTTTCGAATCCAATTAAATTAGTTGGTGTTTACATGGGCTTTACGAATCAGATTGGAAATTTGAGAATGAGTGAATCTGATTTTAAGGAAGAATTCGAGGCGAATTAGTGGAATTAATTATGAACTAAGAAATTATATTCAGTGAAAGGTGAAGATCAAAGGAAATTTTTTAACCGTTCGGGATTTTACATTTTTGGCATGGGAAGTTTTGCGAAATGATTTCATAGTTTGGATTTGGATAAATTGATTATTATTCAATTTTCAACATTTCAAATTTACTTTTGTAGAAATCATGAGTTTAATTAATTTTAAATTAAATTTTGTCCAAAACTAGAAAAAGTTAGCTTAGCTATTCACTGGACAAAAGTTACAGTTGATTAATCGAACAAATTCAATTTGCTTCATTTTTTCATTTTTATTTAATATTAACCAATTTTTAAAAAATTCAACAATCATTTTCTAAAAACAAAATCAAAATTATTAAACCAAAAATAAAAATAGTAATTAAGGTAAAGTAAAACAACATTTTACCTAAGGTAAAAGTATTACTTTTAAAAAAAAGTAAAAGTTTTACTCAAGGTAAAACAACTTAAGGTAAAACAACAAAAAGTTGTTTTAATTAAGATAAAACAACTTAATGTTGTTTTAATTTTAATTAACTTAATGTTGTTTTAATTAAGATAAAACAACTTAAGGTTTTTTTTAATGTTTTAAGGTTTTTTTTACTTAAGGTAAAACAACTTTTTGAGAAACTATAACAACTTCAGATTTTATATTTTCAATATTGAATTGCACCTTCATTTTTAATTTAAACAAAAAATAGTTTATATCTATTTTACAGAAAACCAATCTTCCAGTAACCAAAACTTGGAAAGTGTTTCAAAAAATTCAAAATCGAATGCTTTTAATCTGAAAAAAATATTTGAAAGTTTAATTGGATAATTTACGACTCAAAAATCAAACTAAAATTCGATCCTTATTCAGAAATCATTAAGCAAACAGATTCCTTTTAATTTCAAACAGTGATAAAGCCACCAAATAAATAATTTCTTCTCCCTCTAGACAGAACCCCGAAGGCAAAACAATTAACAAATAAAAACAAACCACATCAAATTTAAAAGGATGCGTCGAAATAAAAATTCCCAATCGAACCGGAAGAAATTGGAATCGTGGAAATTTTCTTAAATTCGACAAATGCATCAAGAAATAATATTGAGGTTCGCCCGTTACAAGATTCGTAAAAGGAAATGAGAGAAAATCTCCAATGATCCAAACGATCTGGAAGGTCGAGTCAAAGGATCAAATAACGAAAGGGGGAAGAATAATGCAGTCGACCTGCCAGCAGCAACAGGCTCAGCAACAAAATGGCACAGCTGCCAATAGGACATCCTTTTTAATTGAGGACATCCTGAGTCGAAACAACGTGCCTCCTCATTCTCAACATCTTCAGCTCCATCATCATCATCATCATTTGACGCCGTCCCATACTCACCAGCATCAGCAATATCAACAATTTGCTAGCCTTCTTCCCGGATATCCTACCGCTCCGCCGGCTGCTGCTTTCTTCCTTGGACCACTTTTCGGTAGCGCCGGAATGGGCGTCGGGGTTGTTCCTGGTGTCAGCGAACTTGCAGCTTTGAAACATTGTCGAAGAAGAAAAGCCAGAACGGTGAGATTTATTGTCGGCATCGTTAATATATTTTATTTTTACAACATAACACAATATAATATAATATTAGATCAAAAACTTATCGTCCAAGAATAATTTTTTAAAAAATTAATAAACTTTTCCTTTTTTTGATTTTATTCAAATGTGACTGCTTTAAATTTTAATGAAATTTATAGTTTTTTAAATGTAAAATTAAATTCTTTATGTTAAACTGATAACTTGTGAAATGATATGGTTTCAATTTATAAAAAGCTATTTAAAAGGATGAGAGAATTGTAAACTGATTTTTCTTCTGAACTAATAGAGTTTAAAGATAATATGAAGAGATCCGTAATTTAAAAGAGATCAAATTTAAGGAGGAATTGGACAGACAATCGAAAAACAAGTTATTCAAAGCGTCCATTTTGTCAGTTTTTTTTTTTTTTAATATTTTAGTATCGAATTTTTTTAGTGAAAATATTGGAGTCTGTATTTCGAATCAAGTGAGGCATCAAAAGTTTTAATCGGATAAGAATTATAGATGTTTTGTATTCGGAATCGATAGATAAATTTTACCTGTTTTTCATCGAAATCTGTCTATTGATTCTGAATACAAAAAATAATTCTTATCCGATTAAAAGTTTTGATGACTCATTTGATTTAAAATACAATTTTCCACATTTTCACTTTTAAAAAATTCGTTAATAAAATGTTTAAAACAAAAAAAAATACATGCTTTGACTAACTTTTTTCCGATTGTCTGTTCAATTCCTTCTTATAATTTCAGGGTTGCTACCACATCCTAATTTCAAAATTCTTTGACTTTTCCCCGACCAATTTTTCATTTTCCCTGTCCATTACCTGACGATATAACTCTAATTATAATTATATAATATTAGAATTTAGTGATATTTTTTTAATCTTTATTATACTCCTTCCTTCTACGGGTTTTGGAGTCTTTACAAAACCAATACATTTCCAATCTGTCCCTTACATCAAAAATTTTTTTTCAATTTTCGTCACATTATACCTAAACTAAACATTTCCATACCCAGTCATTTATACCTCTAAACAACGAATTTAGTAATATTATAATTACAACGGTTGATTTATAATTATAATTTGTTGAATAAAAAAATTCCCTCACTTTTTTCAGGTTTTCCCTAATTTTCTCTAACCATTTTTAAATTCTCTGACTTGCTCTGACTTTCTAGAATAAATAATCCAAAAAAACAATATCTTTCAAATAAAATTAAATCCAATAAATTCGAAATAAATAATTCAATTATGTAAAAGTTAAAACAAACAAGCTATTGTTTATCGACACAAAACTCGTCAAACCAAATTCCATTTCAATTTGTCAAAGCTGAAAGCTTGAAAGCTTTCGCATTCAAAAGAAACACAATACAGTCATCGAATTAGGAAGCTTTGAAAGAATTCAAATTTGGAAGCATTCTGATTTTTAAAGAAACCTAATTTGAAAAATTTCAATTTAAAAATATGTAAAGTAAATTGAAAATATTTTGAATTAGAAAGTGATTCAATGAAATGATTCAAATCTGGAAGCAATCAATTTCAAATTTAAAGACTATTTGTTATTCAATTTTTTTATTAAAAATATCCAATTTCATGAGCGATTCAATTGCAGAAATATAAGAATTGAAAAAAGCCTTCCTATTGAAGAATATATGTATCTGAGTATAAATACGTCCAAATTTAAAGGAACTTCAATTCAAAAGTGGGACTTCAATTCGAAAGTTAAAATCTATCCCAATTTGAAAGCTCGAATTACACTTTAAATCATTCAAATTCGAACAAAGCTTTTGAATTTAAAAGCCATCTAAATTTATTAAATTTGAATGCTTTCTTTTTTATTTTTCATTTTATTTTTTAGGGCGACTAAAAACCGTTCTAACTCGAAACTTGAATTTTTGAACAGTACAAATTCTGTTTATTTATCTTGATAAGTATACAAATATTCAAGTAAAGCCTTTGAATTAGAAATTTTCTACAGAAGAAAAAATCTAATTTTAAAAGTTTTAAACTTTTTAAATATCTCAACATGAAAGTTTTCTTGACCTGAAAGTTGTATCTTCAATACTTTGACTTTATACACCCAGAAGAATTCCCTTTTCATAAAGTTAATTAATTAGAATGAAATAAAAGATAAATAAATAAAATAAATAAATAAATCTTCAAATAAAAGATGAAATTAAGCAGTCATCTAATTTTATTTGATCTTTCATGTTTAATTTGTTAATTGTTAGAGTAAAAAATAATTTGAAAATTCTGATCCTAAGACGATTTTGTACGATTTTTTTATTTTATTTTTTAGGTTAAAATTTATTTTACTTATTTATTTTATTTTATTTATTTTTTAGGTTAAAATTTAAGTATTTTTCTCGAAACTTGAATTTTCAGAACAGTACAAATTCTGTTTATTGATCTTGAAAAGTATATAAATATTGTAAAGCCTTTGAATTAGAAATTTTCTACAGAAGAAAGAATCTTTTTTAATCTTTTTAATCTTTTTTTTAAAACTTTTTAAATATCTCAATATGAAAGTTTTCTTGATCAGAAAATTGTATCTTTAATACTTTGACTTTATACACCCAGAAGAATTTCCATTTCATAAAGTTAATTACATAATTAGAATGAAATAAAAGATAAATAAAATAAATAAATCTTCAAATAAAAGGTCAAACTAAACAGTCATTAAATTTTATTTTACCTTTCATGCTTAATTTGTTAATTGTTAGAGTAAAAAATAATTTAAAAATTCTGATCCTAAAATGATTTTGCACTTACATTTAAAAAAAATCTATTCCACAGGTATTTAGTGACCAACAATTGGCTGGTTTGGAAGCAAGATTCGAAGCACAGAGGTACCTGAGCACCCCTGAAAGAGTGGAACTTGCAGCAGCTTTACACCTCTCTGAAACACAGGTGAAAACTTGGTTTCAGAACCGGCGAATGAAGCATAAAAAACAGCTGCGAAAGCTCAACACGAGCAGCCACGGCAATCAGGGTTCTGGTCAGCAACAGTGTGGCGGTCAATCAATTTCTGGTACCTCACCGGCCGGTACGTATCATCTCTTATTTTTTTAAATTCTACAAAAAAAAATTTCAATTTATTGTCCCTTTAAAAATAGATGAAATCCAACTTTAATAACTTCTAACTTTTGCTATTCGAACCTAAGAAATATGAAACTTGATGACTTTGAATATTAAAAAAAAAATTGTAATCTGAGTCAAATCGAAAATCTTAAAGCAACAATAGACACTTCCAGTTTTCAATTTCTAATTTTTAATTTCTCTGTTGCATTTTAAATTTTAATATTCAAATTATGTTGCTACTATAATTTGGTTTATGATATAAATTGAAATTTGATGTATTAAAAATTTATTTTCAAAATGTTTTGGTCTTTATGAATCAACATCAACAACTTTGAAAATTGGATTATATAAACAATCTCTGATGAGATAAAGGATATTTAAAATTCTGGTTTTCACTGGTTAAAATCGATAATCAAGAGGATCGTATCATGAGCAACGGCCGATCTAAACTCACTTTGTATAGCAAATAGTTCACTTAGCAGTTAACGCTAATCAAGGTTGGTAGAGTCGAAATTTCGCTGACAATAAATTAATTACCTAGTTATCTGACCATGTCGCAGCTCAAGCTAATGCTACTAACCATGAAAGCCATACGCGAATTTATGGAATGAGTGGTTGCTTCATACGCTAATATTTACCACAATAGAGTCTGATTGACGTACGAGTAAACTCATCACTCTAATTGTTAACCTTCTAGTTCTGATTTCAACTACTCACTAAAATTAAATCAAGTTTGGAGCTGATACTAATTTCTCAAAAATAGTATTAAAGCAAAGGACTCGATTTAATTTCTGGAGCAAAAGTTAATTTCTATTCGATAAACAATAATTTAATAGATCCAATTACCTTGAAAATTAAAAAAAGAATAAATCAATTTAAAGAATAGTTAATTATTAATAATTTTGATACGAAATGTTTTAATTATGTATCTACTTTTCATGAAATCCTCAATAATTTTAATATTCTGATAATTAGGTATTTGCATGGTTTAGAATATTTTTTAAAGTTTGATAAAGGAACGATAATTTAACGAGTTCACTTTCACAGACGAGATAATCGTTTATGTATTTTTCTGGCCAAAGTGACCAACGTCGCTTCGTCCGATGACATCGTTAGCCACTTTGCGACTTTTTAGTCTGTTGTCTTCGCCTCTTCATCAAAGAAATTCGGTTTTTTCTTCTCCAGTAACCCCTTCGAAGGTTTCATAATTTCATAAACTTCAAGCCTCTGTGAACAAAAAATGAAAATTTAATATTAAAGAAAATTAAAACCGATCCTTAAACTTTTTTAATTGAATTTCATTTTTGTCATTTTGTAATTTCTTAATGAATTGCTGAAGAAAGCAAATAAAATCATATAAAATAAAATTAATCTGTTTTTGAAATCATCCTGCTTCTAATATATTATTCGGTCAATCCCCAAAAATAATTTTATTGATCCTAAAAGTCTTTAGAATCATTCAAAACAGTTTGAAATTTTACAAAATCACTAAAAGTTTCAATAAATGTCTGTAACTATCTGATCAGATATTTGATTCTGATGCAATATTTTTAAAAATTCAGAATGTAGCTTAGCTTCAAAATTTCAAATAGGTGCTGATATCAAAATTTAATTATTAATTTGAAATGTGTGTAAATATGAAGACATTTTACTTTGAAAATATCCAAATTCAAAAGCTTTCAAGTGAAAAATATACAAATTTTAAAACTTTCGAATTAAAAAGTTTAGAAATTGAAGAATTTAAAATTGAAAACTTTAAATTTGGTAACATTTTCCCCCGAACGATCTGGAAAAATATTACTGTCTACTTACTTTTCTCAACTTTAATATTTACATAGTAAAAATTAATCAAGATTCAAATTCATTTATCAACAAAATTCAAATTATACCCAGAAAAAATGTAAATTACCCTGGATTCTTATCATTAGAACTAATAGGGAAATTATTCTAAAATATAATAAAAAATTTTTCTATCAAAAATGAACATGTGACACAAAAGGGTTAATTTGAATCTTTAGAGTTTGCCAGTCCAAAAGTCGCTGGAGTCAATAATAAAATTTTCAATGGAACTAATTTAAAATCCTGAAATCTTTTCAAATTCTTCAAAATAAATTGTTCTAGAAAAAACGATTTTTCTGAAAGAGTGGTTTTAGCCACCCAAAAAAAATGAAACCCCTTAATATTCTTAAAAATCTAATTCAACATCTGAATTAAATCACATATCTAAAAAAAATCAAATATCTGATCCAGGTGAAATAAATCAAATTCTAAAAAAGCACCTAATTCGAAAATTCGTAAATTTGTTATGGACGAAAACTGGAAAACAGGAGCGATGATATCCAAATTTCTTTAGACAAGAAAACGCTTTTTTCCTCGGTTGTAAATTGCACTTGGTTGCGGGGGAAACCCCTTCGAAAATTTCATAATTTTATAAACTTCAAGCTACTGTTAAAAAAAATTAAAATTCAATATGAAAGAAAATTAATATCGATTCTTAAACTTTTTTAATTGAATTCCATTTTTGTAGTTTTGTAATTTCTTAATAAATTTCTGAAGAAAGCAAATATGTAAAATCTTATAAAATAAAATGAATCTGTTTTTGAAATCATCTTGCCTCCAATATATTATTCGGTCAATACCCAAAAATAATTTTATTGTAAAATAACTTTGTTGAAAAATCGCAAAGAATAGTTTACAGAATTTTGCCTTTTACTTTTCCCAGCTTTAATAAAAATTGATTTAAATTCCTAAAAGTCTTTAGAATCTTTCAAAACAGTTTGAAACTTCACAAAATCTCCAAAAGTTTCAATAAATATCTGTAACTATCTGATCAGATATTTGATTCTGATGAAGTATTTTTAAAAATTCAGAATATAGTTTAAATTCAAAATTTAAAATAGGTGCTAATATCAAAATTTAGTTATTAATTTGAAACGTGTGTAAATAAGAAACAATTTTACTTTGAAAACATCTAAATTCAAAAGCTTTCAAGTGAAAAATATACAAATTTTAAAACTTTCGAATTAAAAAGTTTAGAAATTGAAAGAATTTAAAATTGAAAACTTTAAATTTGGTAATATTTTCCCCCAAAGGATCTGGAAAAATATTAATTTCCCAAACATGTCTACTTACTTTTCTCAACTTTAAAATTTAAATAGTAAAGATTAAGGTAAGAGCACCAATGCTTGGCACCCCCCCCCCCATTTTTGGCACCTCTCTCTAATTTATTAGATAATACGACTGTTTCGCTTGTTTTGCTTTAATTAATTTAATTCTACCAACATTTTTACGCATAATGCATATATTAGTTATCAACTGCAATCAAATATTGATTCAAAATTAAATAAATTCACTTCAATTTTTGGCATGCCAATAATTGAGTTAAGGTGCCAAGAATTGATTCTCTTACCCTGATCAAGATTCAAATTCATTTATCAACAAAATTCAAATTATTCCCAGAAAAAATGTAAATTACCCTGAATTTTTATCATTAGAACTAATAAGGAAGTTATTCTCAAATATAATAAAAAAATTTTCTATCAAAAATGAACATCTGATACAAAAGGGATAATTTGAATCTTTAGAATTTGCCAGTCCAAAAGTCGCTGGATTCATTAATAAAATTTTCAATGGGATTAATTTAAAATCCTGAAATATTTTCAAATTCTTCAAAATAAATTGTTCTAGAAAAAACGATTTTTCTGATAGAGTGGTTCTTAGTCACCCCCCAAATTCTCAAAAATCTAATCCAACATCTGAATCAAATCGCATATCTAAAATCAAATCGAATATCTGAGCCAGATGAAATAAATCAAATTCTAGAAAAGTACCTAATTCGAAAATCCGTAAATTTGTTATGGATGAAAACTGGAAAACAGGAGCGATGATATCCAAATTTCTTCAGACAAGAAAACGCTCTTTTCCTCGGTTGTAAATTGCGCTTGGTTGCGGGGGAAACGAGGAGGAAGAAGAAGAAACCTTTCAGGGCGAACGAGGTAATTTCGAGTGATATCGAGAGACGCAGATAAAATGAAATTAGAAGACGACGTCGTGCTCTGTGCCTCCGTAGACCGGGTAATCGAAGTTAACTGCATCGCTTTGTAATACCTGGCACGCTCTATAAAGTCACCGCACCGCATCCGCCTAACACCAGCCACTTGTCGTAGCCAAGATGGCTTCGTTCCTCGTGGAGGATGGGGTCTAACGAAGTTACGAAGACATCTCCTTGGGAAGCGAGGGCTGCCAAGGCGACTGCCTTGACTTCAGAGTTCTATAAGGAAGGAGGAGGCAGACTTACATAGCGAAGACTCCGCGGGGTCTTCTCGATTCAGTCTTGGAGAAAATTAATCAATTATTGGCTAAGTGCTCGACCAGGGCCTGTAGGCATACATTCTCTTAACTTAAGATGTCCTTCTTACCCCATATTCTCGCTTTAAACAAAACTTTTGGGTCAATCCATTTTAATTCATCTGAAGTCGTTGCGACCCATGTTTTAAAAAATGTTGACACTTAAAGATGTAAAGTTGAACTCAAAATTAATTAATCGTTACCTTTATCCACTGAGAAAAATAAGTACTACAAGTATCTACAAACTTTGATTTGTTTATGTTTTATTAGTTGTCGCAACTGTTCGGTTTGCTGAAACAACAATTTTAATACACTGAAAAAAATGGTTAGTTGGGCCAACTAATTAGTTTGTCAGATATGGTACTGCTATTTTATTAGTTGGGACAACTATCTTATTAGTTGAAATGACTATTGAATTCGCACGAGCAACTAATAAAATAGTTGTTCCAAATAATAAAATAGGAGTACCATATCTTACAAACTAACAAGGAATCTCAATTGTATCTAATCGATTTCAATGGTACTTTCAGCATAAATAATACCCTGAAAAAGATTGAACTCGTATTTTTTTTAAGTGCCGCATCGCATATTTAAGGAGTAAAAACAACCTCCAAAAATTGGATGAGAATTACATTTTTGTAAAAAATCTCGAAAACTATTAGCGGGAAAAATTTGTATCCCATGACAACTGTCATGTACGCCTCATAGTTTTCGACATTTTTTACAAAAATGTAATTTTCATACAACTTTTGAGGGTTGTTTTTACCCTTTAAATATGCGATTGGGCACTTATAAAAAAACACATGTTCAATCTTTTTCAGGGTACTATTTATTCCCAAAGTACTATTGAAATCGGTGAGATACAGTTGAGACGGTTTCCTTGTAAGTTATTGGCCCAACTAACCATTTTTTTCAGCATAGTTATATCTATTAAAAAATGTTTGTAGATTTTTAAGTAGTTTACTCAACTACTAAAGTAGTTGGCTCAACAACCCATTTTTTTCAGTGTCTTGAATTACGAAACCAACAAGAAAGAACCCATTATTAATTGCAACGAATTTTAGAAGAACCGAAACATATTAGGGAGATTGGCAAACAGTTGATTATTTAAAGTCCCAGTCATTTTCTACATTTCATTTGATCAATAAATTATATCAGAGAATAATTCTGTAAAGTTTCAGAATTTTAAACGACTTCGTTTAGGAATTATAAATTAAAAAGTATGAAAAATATTCTGTCGTGCGACAATCCTAAACTACTTTAAAATGAAAAATTCCTTTATAATATAAAAAATATTGTTTTAATGATTGAAGTTTAGAGAAATCATTTATATTGAGTTGTAAAAAAAATTATCAAATGAATTCAGTACTTTAGTTGATAATTATTTCAATTATAAATCCTTTGAATGAAAAAGCTCCTACATTTTAAGTCATTTGAATGAACCAAGCTTTTAAATCTGAAAGCGACCCATTGTTATTAAATTCAAATGTTTTCTACATTAAACTTGAATTTAAACTATTAAATTAAAGCCTTTGAATGAAAAAGTTTCCATAGTTGAATGAACTTAAATTTGAAAACTTTCAATTTGGTAAATATTCAAACTTGAAAGACTTTACCTTTTAACAATTGAAAACCCAGAGTCAAAGGTATATTATACATAATTATAAAATTAAATAATTAATACAATAGAATAATTAATAGATCTTTGATTAATAGATTAATAGTTTTTTAATAGAATTTAATAGATTATTAGATTAATAGATTTTTGAAACTAAATAGTATAGTCATCTAATTTTTTAAAATAATATTTTAAATGGGAGTGTTTGGAGTTAAAAGATTCGAAATTCAAAATTCTACCAATCTGTAGATTTCGAATTTGAAAAGTATTAATATTTGAAAGCATTCATCTTCAAATAACGCTGATCTTCTTTTAAATAAACTTACTAATCAGGTTATTAACTTTAAAACCTATAATTTCTGAAAATATCCTTATTCCAAAATATCCAACTCTAAATAAATTAAATCTAAGAAAAAATTAATTTCATTTAATTTAAAATTTAAATTAAAATCAGAAATGCTCTCAATTTTCAAAAGCATCCAAATTTCAAATTGACTTCTAGAACATACAAGTTTGAAACATTCAAATACAAAATAAAAATACGAGCTTGAAGTTCTGAACGTACAAATTAATGAAATTTTTATTTAATTCAGGGATTCAATTCAGAAGTTCAATTTTAGGGAAAATAGAGGATTTCTTTTTCGAAAAAAGGGGGAAAAAAAACAAAAAAAAAACAAATAACATGGAAGCTAATAAAAGTTAATGAACACAACATTTTTATAAGAAAACTAAAATTTCATTAACAAGTAAAATTGTATTGACTATAAACAAAGCAGCAATGAAATCATAAAAATATTATCAGAGGCTCTATAATATTTCCGAAAAAATTTTAATGACACTTTGAAGCTAAAGAAAGAGAGAAACTCCGACAGTAAATATTTCCGAACAAACAATTTTTAGACTAAAAGTTAACGATATTACCCAATTTTCGGCTGCTAAAATTTCTAACAAAAATTTAGATTTCTGAATTATAAAGTTAATAAAATTTTACATTTTCAACAAATCAAATTCTCGAAATGAGTCTACTCAAACTCTCCAGAATCTTAAAAAATCTTCAAAAATCTCACATCTCTGTCTAGAATCTAATAAGAAGCTCCACAAACTAGACCTTCAGAACCTACAGTTTTCTAAAAACCTTCATGAAATCTTCTGGATTTTTCGACAATCTTATGGAATTTTCTAGAATATTTTAAATTTTCCATGTACTTATAGATTAGTTAAATCTCCTAAAATTTTTCAAAATCCTCTAGAATCTTCAAGATTTTTTATAATGTTTTAGAATTTTCGAGATTTCTTGATTCTTCCAGAATCTTCTAAAACCCTCCAGCATTGTCCAGAACTTTCTAAAATTTCCCAAAATATTTTAAAACTCTTACAGAGATATCAAGGCATTTTCCGAGTTCTAAAATCTTCAAAAACACCCCAAACCCTATTACGCTTTTTCTAGATATTCTAGATTGTTTCAGAATCTTTTAGAATCCTTAAAAATCTTTTGAATCCCACTTAACATCTAACATCTACTATTCTCTTCCAGACTTTTCTTTGAAGAGTTTCGAAGAGTGTAGAAAATTTTCAAAAGATTTTGAAAAGAGTCTAGAAGATTCTAAGAATTTAGATGTTAATTTTGTCTGTCTACTGGTCCAATCAATATTATTGAAAATATTGATTATTAAGGTTGTGAAAGAGGTTGTGAAGATCTAGAAGATTCTTGAGGATTATGGGAGTCTTTTGCAGATTTTAGAGGGTTCTAAAAGATTCTGCAGAATTCTAGAGTTCAGAATATTCTAAAGGATTCTAGAAGATTCTGGAACAGTCTAGTATATTTTTTAAATATTAAAGAATTTTGAAAGATTTTTTAAAATTTGATAAGATTATAGGAGTTCCCAGGAAAAAAGATTCTAGAAAACCCAGAAGATATTAGACGGTAATGGAAGAGTTTCAAAGATTTGATTATGGCAAATTTTGAAAGACACTAAAAGAGTCTGGAAGATTTATCGTTACTCTAGAATATTCTAGAAAATTTCGGAAAAGTTTTGAAGTTTCTAGAAGATTTTAGAATACTCTGAATCTCTAAGTCTAAGGTTTTAATATTGTGTGTTTTGGAAAGTGATAAGTTTTTATTTATTATAATTCTTTGACAATTAATCGGAACTTTGAATAAAAAAAGAGAAAAAATTCTCAAAAATAGGAATTTTAGGGACCTTGAAAAAAATAGGCGGAAAATAGGGGAAAAGGGGGAATAGAGAACTGACTGTGATCCCTGTTAATTTCATTTTCAACTCAAATTTGTTCTGAAATATTGGTTCATTAGCAAAGAAACTAATGTAAAGATAAAAAAAGCTCATGATGTTTCTTTTTATTTGTAATTTAAATAATATTCCAAGATAAATTTGAGTTAATAAAAAAATTTCGTTCATTTGAACGTTCAAAACTTCAAGTACATAATAAAAATTTGAAAGCCTTCGAATTTCAGCTACATTTTTAAAATCCCCTTTCGATAACTTTCGAAATTAAAATTATTAGAATTTGAAAGTTTTAGTCTTTGAAAGAAAAATTTGAAGGTATTAGTCTTTGAAAGAAAAAAGGTCGATCTAGAATTTTAAAATGACCGAGTGATTGATGTGATCTTTAACATCCATCATCAAAAACTAGAAAAGTTCCAAAAGTATTTTTTGCACTTTTATAATCGGATTTCTATTCTATAAAAGCGAAAACTTTTCTAGATTTATTTATTGTTAAATTAAATGTATATATTTACTTTGATTTTAAAATAGCAAAAAAAAATCCTTCTAAACCTTTTTACTTTGTTGTTGGGAGTTTATCAACTAATTGGTCATTTTGAAATTCTAAATCGACGTTTTTCAAATCCAAAGGCCTTCAAATAGATTTTGGTGATTTTAATGAAAGAAGGAGAGCTACAAATTGAACTAGATGCAAAATCTACTTCACAAGTTCAGGAATTGTTTAAGACTAAAGTTTAGAGTTGCGAAAATAAAAATCTCAAGACCCCAAATTAAATTATAAATTGTTTGTTTGTTTGTTTGACAATCAAGCTATAATCCTCCAAATATAAAAAATTGACAAATGTATATAAAATTTCTTGTTACCAGAACGACCAGTCGATTTCTCTCTGACGGGAGGTCGGGAGTCTCGAGCCAGCAGCGATGCGGTTGCTGATTCCGACGAGGATGAAATCGATGTCCTGGGGGACGAAACACCCTCTCCAATTCAGGATACCACGTTACGTTTGCCAAGTCGTGGTTCACCGCCCACGGGTTTTCAAACCATCCATCCACATCCGGTGACCCTGTCTCATCAGCAGCATCACAGTCAACCGCTCCAACGTCATAATCGCTGAGAGTCGGGACACCTCGCCAGCTCGAGAATGACCTTTCTACCTGAAATCCGATGCCTAGTCAATTTCTTCGACGGTAACAGTGCCACATTTTAAAAAAACATAAAAATGATCTTACAAACTATTTGTGGAGAGTGAAAAGACTCAGTAAAATATTGTTGTTATAAAAAATAACAATATGATGACGAAATGGTCGGTACTGAATTGTAATTTATAAAACTAGATTGAAAAGTTTTCTTGATATCAAGGGGTGTCAAGTCATATAGATAAGAAATGCCAAAATAATGAAGTGTAAAATATAGTCGAATTACAATCTAAAGTTTTAGATTCATCTTCTTTATTCGTCATCCATCGAGGATACTGGAATAATAATTATGGAAAGCTGACAATTTTTTTCCTGGTAATTATTTTGGATGAAAATTGCCTAAAGAGCAGATAAAAATATGGGCATCCACAAATATAGAAAATTGTGAGAGAAGACGCTTTTTAGAGGCGCCCTTAAAATATTAAATTTTAAAAAATACCATTGAGATAAAATTGCCTCAAAAGCTTATAAAATATAAGTATCAGTCGATGAATTCGAAAATTAGAAAAACAATTTCTGCCTCACTTTTTATACCACACTACAATTTTCAAAAAAAAAAAATACTGCCAGATTGCCACTAAAAAAATTGGCATCTATTCATAATTAATATTTCACTACCTACGATAAAAATTCATTTGCGGATCTGGTTAACAAATTTATTTGGTTCTGCTTTAATTTTTAGTAATCAAAGTAATTCTTTGAACATTAAAAATTTTTGAAACAGGATATAAGTTTAAAAATATTAATGTTTCAAGAAATATAGAGACAATTGAGTTGAATTCTCATTTTCGAGATTTAAATGCCATTAATGATCTGATCAGCTATTGATTAATTCAATTTGGAAGTTACTGCAGGGGAATAGAATTTTAAACGAATTTGCGGAAATCGGAACAAAGTGCTGGGCGAAATAGCTGGCTGGTGGATCACAGATGACGCGTTTATGGCAGCGTTAGTGGTCCGAATTGCTGTTCGATTGACATTTTATAGCGTCACGGGTCATGAACGGTGAAAAGCCCTTGCACAACATTATCGTCCCGCTAATTGGCAGCCTGACATTTCGCCATTGTCGTTTCAGGACATTTTCATGACTTAACGAGTCCATCGGCTGGACTAGCCAGAAACGCGAAAGTTATATAATACGTGGAAACGCGAATAAGGCGATTATAAAAGTAAGTTTAACTTTTAATATTCGCTAACTTCCTGCTGAAAATTCGAAAGTTTCCAACGCCGATGAAATTTCCCACTATCGTCGAATTTCGGGTTATAGTTAAAAGAGCTTTTTTCAAAAATTTGTATTTTTATGCGGCTATTTCATTTTTGAGTTGTGATAAATTTTATGATAATTTAGAGTTGTCAAATTTGAGATAATAGGTATTTCAGAAGATTCAAATTCGCAATTGGAAATTTGAAATTAATCAAAACTAAATAAATGAATCCAATTTTGAGAGTCCACATCGAAATTTTAAAAGGGCCAAATTTATATTATTCAGTCTTCAGAAAAGTCGAATATTAAGGCTCCAGATTTAAAATGAACTGAAAGATTTGAATCCTTCATTTTTTAAAGCAGGGGAGCTTTGAAATTATTGAAAACTTTTCAAGCTTGCAAATTTAAATTTGCGACACATCAAGAGATTCAATTTTTAATAGTTTTTGAAAGCTTTGAAATGTTCCGAAAATTAATTAAAGGCAATAAAATTATAAATCCTTCAATTCTGAGTGAACACTAATATTCAATTTTTGAAATAATAATTTTTAAACTTCCACTAAAACCGAAAAGTCAAGGCTCCAACATTTAAAATCTTGAATTTTTATTTTTGGGCACTGCTTCATACCATTCAATTTTTATAGCAGGTGAATTTTGAAATTATTGAAAACTTTTGAAACTTTAAAATTAACATTTGCGACACATCAAATGATTCAATTTTTAATGCATGAAATAAAAAATAAACCGAACTTTTTGAAATCTTTGAAATGTTTCGAAAATTAAATTCTCATGGTCCCGAAATTAAAAGCAATCAAATTATAAATCCTTCAGTTCTGAATGAACTTAAAATAATAATTTTTAAACTTTCACTAAAACCGAAAAGTCAAGGCTCAAAATTTTAAAGTTATCCAACTTTAAAAATCTTGAATTTTAATGTAGTGAATTTTACTTCATTATTATCTCGGACGTAAAAGGTATTTAACCATATATATTGAATTTTAATTTTTGGACACTGCTTCAGAAGATTCAATTTTTAATCTACAAAATAAAAAACAAATTGAACTGTAAAAGTAAAAGGTAAAAAATAATTAAAATAAGTAAGACTGTAAAATCCTTCATTATTAAAAATATCTAACTTTTTGAAAGCTTCGAAATATAAGTTATTCCGAGTTCAGGATATTAAAATCTCAAGGCTCCAAATTAAAAGGCAATCAAAATATAAAAACATTTAATTCAAATTGATTGTTTGAAAAATTCAAATCTTAAGGAAAAGTTCCAAACTTTGAACCAATTATTGATCTTTAAATTCTTTTTCGTAAACCATTCAACAGTTTTTCTTTTCTATCAAAAATTAATTTGCAAACTTTGGAACTTATAGAGATATAAATTAATTACAAGTTTAGTAAAGTTGAATCCTGGCCCTCTAGGTATGAGATGATATGTATTATAAAATTCAGATTACGGAGAAGAAACTATTTTGAAGTCGGTGATTTTAATGAAAGAAGGAACCACAAGGCAGAATCTAGTTCTAAGGTTCAAGAATAAACTGAAGTTTCGAGCTCACAAAGTTAAAATCTTATGCCCCAAATTAAATTATAAAACCTTTAATTCACAAAGGATCAAAATTTTGATAATGTAGTCTTTAAACTTTTAAAAAAATCAAAACATCAAGGCACCTAATTCTGAACAGCCAATCTTGAAATTTAAATTGACTCTTCAGAAAATTTGAATCTTAAGAAAAAGTTCGAAACTTGAGTTCAATTGATCTTTAAAATCTTTAATTGAAACCATTCAATAGCTTTGTTTCTACATTAAAAATAAATTTTCATATTATAGAGACTATAGAAAATAGAGTATAGAAAATAAACTAGTTTGAAGATGGTGATTTCAATGAAAAAAGGAGGAACCATAAATTAAACAAGAAGCAAAATCTGATTCATGGATAGGTACTCAGGAATAGACTAAAGTTTATAATTCACAAAATTAAAATTTTTAGACCCCAAATTAAATTATAAATCTTTAGTTCTAAAAGGCTAAAAATTTTGAAATTCCAATCTTTAACCTCTCAAGGAAATCAAAACATCAAGGACCAAGGCATCAAATTCTGAATCAGCCAATTTTGAAATTTATATTGACTCTTCAGAAAATTCGAAAATTGGATCCAGTCGATCTTTAAATTCTTAATTTCTGAAACCGCCCAACGTAATCAATTTCCAATTAGATAATAATTTTTCTATTCCATAAAAATGAGTTTTCAAAAGTGAGACTTTCTAGATATGAGATGATTATTATAGAGACTACAAAAAATAAACTACTTTGAAGGTGGTGATTTCAATGAAAGAAGGAAGAACCACAAATTAAACAAGAAGCAAAATCTGATTCTCAGAAATATATAATCTAATTCCCAGGAATAAACTAAAGTTTAAATTAAATTATAAATCTTTCAACTCTGAAAGGCTAAAAATTTTGATGAAAATCGAAACAACAAAATCGAAGGCATCTAATCCTGAATCAGTCAATTTTGAAATTGTGCATTGACTCTTCAAAAAATTAATTTCTGAAACCATCCAACTGAATCAATTTCCAATTAGAAGATAATAGTTTTCCTTTTCCATCAAAAATGACTTTGCAAAAGTGGGGCTTTCTAGATATGGGATGATTATTATAGAGACTATAGAAAATAAACTACATTGAAGGTGGTAATTTCAATGAAAGAATGAAGAACCACAAATTGAACAAGAAGCAGAATCTGATTCACAGAAATATATAATCTGATTCTCAGGAATAAACTAAAGTGTAAAGTTCATAAAATTAAAATCTCTAGACTTCCAATTAAATAAAAAATCCTTTAACTTTGAAAGGCAAAAAATGTTGAAATTGTAATCTTTAAACTTTCAAGAAAATCGGAACATCAAAATTTAAGTCATCAAATCCTGAATCAGTCAATTTTGAAATTATATACTGACTCTTCAAAAAATTAGTTTCGAAAACCACCCAACTGAATCAATTTCCAATTAGAAGATAATAGTTTTCCTTTTCCATACAAAATGACTTTACAAAAGTGGGGCTTTCTAGATATGGGATGATTATTATAGAGACTACAGAAAATAAACTATTTTGAAGAATGATGATTTTAATGAAAGAAGGAAAAACCACAAATTGAAGAAGATGCAGAATCTGGTTCACAGTTTCCGGAATAGACAAAAGAAGCCGGCCCTGACGATTTCAGGCGGAGCCTAAAATACACCGTGCTTCCAGTTGGGGCGAATCCTAATACCCAGATAATGGGAAGTAATTGCAAGGGATCAGAGCTACTCTGTCAGTTCAGGGCTGTAGAGAAGGGTGAGACGACAGGTCCTGTACTCCAGAGCGATAGATAGGGCGGGTCGAGAGGAGCACCTCGATAATCGTGTTATCGGAGCGAAATCACGAGGCACGTTCTCAAATACGCAATATCGTGGAAGCGATGCTCGTACGTATGTGGAATACGAGCAATAATTAGAGAGAGAGATGAACGAAACAGATAGGTACGACGAAAAATGGAAAAAGATGGCTCTCATAATTTTTTATCCCATTGGTACACCCACTAAGATATCAAATAGAAATCAATAACCCTGAATTAATTACATGAATGATTAAGTGAAGAGTCCAATATTTAGCAAATACAAAACCTTATAAGCAAAAATTAGCAACTCCATTTGAAATTTTTTAATTAATTAACTAATAAATATATTTAATAATAATTTAAGAAGAATCCTCTATTCAATTGCACAAGCATAACCAAGAAAATTAAAATATCAAGGGTACAAATTTTGGAGCAAAAACTGCACAATTGTAGAATCACAATCAAGGAAATTAAAACATCAAGGGTACAAATTTTGGAGCAAAAACTGCTAAGGTTTTGAAATTTAATGTTTTGAGTAGAAGACGCAAATTGAACTTGAAAACTTTCAGACTTTAGAACATTTCAAATTTTAGTCTTCAAATTCGAAACTTATTTTTTTTTTTTTTTGTAAACTTGCAGATTTCCTAATTATTATTTTTTGATATAATTGAAATCATATTCTCTTAAAACTCCACATTCAAAACCAATAATATTTAATAATAAATTTGGAAAATATTCGAACTTCGAAATTATTGAAACATAAGCTTTTTTCAGACTTTAGAAAAAACTCGCAGATTGTTTAATCTAATTATTTTTTTTTAGAATCAACGCAAAGCTGATAATTATTTCAAAATGTTAGAAAAAAAGGAACGTAAAAGTTAACAATTAATTAGAAACAAAATTCAGGTCTATAAATCTTAAAATGAAATAATTTCTATGAGATTTTTTGAAAATAAATTTGTTTTTTCTTCCCTATTTTTGTTTGCTTTTGTTTGTAAAATATTTCTATAAAGATAAAGCTCTTCTGGTGTCACAAAATCCCTATTGTGCAGGGAGTGTAAACTCAGGCACGTGCAAAAGATAATCTGGTAATCGTGTGTAATCGTCTATGGTACACAAACTAAAATACACAACAATGGAAAAGGCAAACGCATTGACTTTTTTTAAAAATGTAATGATTAAATGTAATAATGATGTACTTCATCATTAACTTCAATTTTATACTTAACTTTTAAAAAAGGGGGAGGGTAAAATTTGTATAGCTTTAAAAACTTGGGTTATTATTCATTTGCGTATAAGTAACAATACAATAAAATTAAATTTAGCTTAGCAAGTTGAAATCTTAAAATGAAATTTCAAAGCAAAAATTTGAATCCATTTACCAGAGTTCACATAAAACAAAACATGTTTTACATTATGCACTTGAAAAAAAATTAGAATCTATGGAACCTGGAGATTTGTAAATTTAAATACCATTGAAATTTGGAATTATAAATTCCCAGTTTTAATGAAGTTTCATTTTGAATTAAATGAAATTTAAATAAAAAGTGTAAAATTAAATTTAGGTCTTCTAACCTTAATTTAAAAATAATTAAATAGTGAAAGAGTTTGATTAGGAAAAGTTCGGAACAATTCGGTAGCAAGTTGATTCTAAAAGTCGTTTTACTGAAAATTGTGTAAATGATTGAGACGTTGATTATAAACCAATCGAACTTTACAGCCTCAAATTTTTAAATATACTCAAATTTTAAAAGCCTTGAAACTTGAAATTTAAACATTTAAAAATTTAATTTAGGTGTTTTAACATCCAAACATATAACTCAAAAATTTTGGAGCAATCAAAATTTCAATATTTCATTTTATCAGGATGTATAATATTTTTTTAAAAAAGGTAAAAGATTATACTAAAAAACATTTCCAGATTTTTTCAATGAGAAAAAATTTCCCTGACTTTAAAAAAAATTCTCTGACATTTTTCTGACCAATCGAATTCCCTGACTTCCCTAACACCCTCTTTATTGAATCCATTTGAAATTAATGGGATTCAAATATCAAAAACTCCAGAATATCCGAATATTAAAAAAAATTACTAGTTTCAAACGTATCAAAAGCTTTGAAATAGACTAGGAGAATTCAAATAAATCTAGCTTCATTTCCAAACGTACTATTAAGTCAAAAAGACTTCTGTTTACATCCCCGTTTACAAAAATAAAAGAATAAAATAAAAAAATAATTTTCAAAATCGTAAAATAGAGAACAAAAAGCTCTTTCCAGTTCAAATAAAACACCTAATTAAAAAATATATTAACAATCCCAACAAATTAAATTCCTACAAAAAAATTATGGGATTCAAGCAATGAGAATTATGAGAAATGACTTTCTTTGAAGTAGGAACACGAAGAGAACGCGGACGGAACAAAGCTCGCGAATTAATTGAGATCGCCGGGTCGTTTATGACGTTTATTAGATTTCGTTAAGACGCCTATTATTATACGCTACGTAAATAAAGGGTCGCAGTTCTGGTAGCAAAATGGGTTGGGGGGTAAAGGGAGTTTGCAGAAGCGACAAGAGATGAGTGATGCTGGGGGAAAAGGAAGGGGGTGGGGGATTCGCACCCCGGACAACGGGGCGGAATGTGGCAAAAATAATGAAATAAAGGACAATGAAGTGGCAGGTACAATAGCCAATAGGGGACGGGTGCTGGGAGACTAGCGCTAAATGCAGTGGGCGTGTTCCATTACTTTCATTATTTTCCCGACGGAGGGTTAGACCGATATGCACTCACATAATGCACCTACCTATACGAGTTAGGCGGTGGATACCGAGTTATTCGTGTAATAATAACGTCGCTCACATCACAGGGATATATATCCAAAGGGTGCACTCGATTTAAACGTATTAGCGAAATTCCTGGTCCAGATCCTCCAAGCAGATAATAAGATGATAACACATCTTTTATAAACGTGTCTGACGTTGATGTTGATTCCATGAATTTGTTGCAATCTGCAAAATGCGAACATTAATTAACGAGGAATTAATATCAGAAATAATTTTGTCAAAGAATTCAGAAATATTTTCTCGTTTCTAGATCTACAAAATTGTTATTGAAATCATTCTTTCAAGAGAAGCTGAATAATTTATTTATGTAAATTATTGCAGTTTTGTTTATTTCTGAACTGAAAGCTTTCCACCTTGTACGTTTTCTGAAATCTAAAAACAGGTTAGCTACAGATTACCAGTTTCAAAATTCACGGTTTTTCTATATATTTTTTTTTTTTAATTTAAATTGTTGAAAGGTATATTGACATACTTCAGACTAAAAGATCACTTGATGTTGTAGATCATATA
>JBAGKK010000279.1:325149-339713 GCA_037177015.1 Euceroptres primus
CTTAAGTTTCAACTTGATATCTTTGTTTGTTTTAAAATAGGATTGCCGAATATTTTTTATACCCCGTCGGTAATTCGGGACATCATAACGTATCACACCCCCTTAAGACTGTCAAAATACATATTTTTCAACATCGAAATTTATTACCTTTTCAACATTTTTTGAATGTTTAATCACATGAACTTTATAAAGCAATCATCAAACTACATATGATGTTAATAAGCGCTCTTGCTTGCAAAATTCCTCAGAATCGAAAATTTTCGGAAAATATGGAAAGAGGCCCGTCTGAAGAAACTTTCCCCTATCCTATCTCTTTTCCATTGAAACAATCAATGTGAAAATTTGCATGGCGAAAGATTTCAATGAAAACTTTTACAAAATATTGGCACAGTTCAATATCATCTAATTGCCATTGAAAAGTATTTAAACCAAATCATTTAATCAATTAGATATTATTTGAATTGAAATCGACTGTCTCTAATATTTTTAATTGGCAAAAGTTTTATTCAAGGACAATTTACTCCACGAAGTACATAAGTTACAATTGATTATAATTCATATATTGTGTACGTTATTGATGAATAATATGAATTAATACATATTTCTCAAATTTCGAATCATCAACAGTATGGTTTGGAACTAAACTAACATACCACTTTAAGCAGTACAACTTAGTTTAGAAATAGTTTTATGTAATGTTACGGTACGTACGTTTATATACATATAATAAAACTTGTACTGTACTAATGCCTCAGGTTATATTCAGATTTTCATGTGAGAACATTATCTGTAAAATTGCTCTATATTAGGAGAAGCTATAATCTCTCATTTATTAGGATTACATGTTCAGTTTCACGAGACAACATCCAAAAGAGATTCTCTTGAATAATCTGCTTTGTGGCTAATTTGACTCATGCTCATTTTGACAAATTTGACTTTGAAAATGGAAAATTAAAATTAATAAAACTAAAAATTTTAATAGTAATATCACAAAAATATTTTGTTTATACTTAGCCTCTTGAATTTTCTGTTAAGTTTATTATTACGAAACTAATAAATTCATTAAACTTGGAAGTTTCTAATAATTTAAAGGATTAAACTAAATAAGAGTTTTCAAAATAAGAGCTAAGTAAGAAAAATTCGATTTTTCATTTCGACTTGAAATCTTTTTTGTTTCAAGGAATGTTTTTTATTCTACTTTGATTTAAAATTCGAATTAGACTTGGAAAAATAGAAGTAGAATTCGGAAAATCGAACTTGAAAAATGGAAACTTCTAAAAGGGATCAGACTCTCAAGAGTTTTATGGTCCAGAGTGAAAGAGATAGACAGTTAGACACTCTCGTGTTAGGGAAGACTAGTAGAGTAACAAATAAGCATTATCCTCCCATGTTGGAAGTTTCCCTCTAGTTTTTTGTTAGGTCTTTGGAATAGAGTGAACGTTTATCTTCTATGACATCTTTCCAGTGCAATCGATCCCATGCTGATGCGGACAATTCTCTAAGGTCCAACACGTGTGTCTACGTCACCCCAACTCCACACGTAAACTCACGCGTTCGATCTAGAGCGATAATCCAATATTTCCAGATCAGTTTGTATTTTCCGGGATGTTGATTTTTCCAGATGAAGAACTCCTCTTCTGGATGAAATCTTCATTTCGGGCATTAGGTCTTAAAGGTTGCTCTTTTCTAACTTTATTTACCTTAGTCTATTCAAGTTTATTTTTTTCAATTATTTTTAAAAAATGAAGCATTTAATTCAAGTACTAAGATAAATAGAGTTTTACAATATATAATTTGATTACAATATAAAATTGATTATAATACCAGTGTTTTTATTTATCGCGTCAGTTATATTATAATTAATTACAAGTACAAACCAACAGTTTTACAAAATAAAATAATTCTTTTTAATAAAATTCTTAGTATATTGTATAATTATTACAGGAAGAACTTTTCGTCGAGTGGTTTGAATTATCAAGTGTCTCATTATCCTGGAAACACATTAAATATTAGACTTTGCAGTAATCTTCTATTTATCTAGGAATACAATATATTCATCCTACTAATATGTGTGTGTGTATATACATATATGACCGTCCATGAAGAAGGGACCTTAAGCTTAAAAACTCTATTTCTAGTTTGGATAGTTTTTGAGACTGCTCGTTCATAATACAAAAATTATTCTTTTATCTTCAAAATTCGATTGTTATTAAACTGCAAAGTGAGGCCCTTTTATGGAGTTCTTGTGCTGATGGACTGCCTCTTCAATCGCTCCTCCTATAAAATTTAGCTCCCGGGCGTAAGGTCCCTTTCTTCGTGGACACCCTATATATATATATATATATATACTTATTTATTTATTAATCTAACCCAAAATTTCTCAAGCATCAATAATTGAAAACATGGTGGTAATATTTTGTCAAATCTATAAATAATTCAAATGAAAAAATAAAAAACAATAGGATGAAATATTCTAAGAAGAATCTTAACAAAGTGTCCTTTTCCTCGAGGAAAAAAGAAAAAGAAAAGAGAATATTTCAGAAAATTAAGGAACCCTCTATAACCTAGGGTTGATTTTCACCCCGTACATGAATTAAACGAAAGCATTGGAAACTTTCGTTCGACCCTAATTCCTATCCCAAAAGTTTTCGATTCATTGTAATTATATTTTTTGCTAGTAAGTATTCAAGTACTTTTAATATTTTAAGTGGTTTAATTTCGAAAATGAGGAAGTAAACAATTGAAACTATCGAGATTAAATAATTTGAAATATAGAATAGGAAATTCTACAGTTCAAAGTACTCACATTTTAGCAGTTAAATATATACGTATAAAGCAATCCAATTTAAAGATTGAAAATTTGCCACAAAGTTACGAGTATTACCATCCTTTTTTACTTATATTACACTTATTATACTTATTATATTTCCAATTTAGTTGGAAATAGTTTTCTTTGAACCTTTTGGAATTCGCAACCTAAAGAGAATTTGATGAAATTCAGATGTGGGGAGAGGCGACAGAGTTCTCTTTTTGAGAAGACATTGCATTATCATTAATTTAACGAAACTCTTTTGAAAATCCTTTTGACTTGGGCAAGTTTCACGCGTGTTAAAAGCTCGCGGATGTTGCTTCTGAGTAAAGTGCAGTCCTGAATCAATTATTTTGATGGAAGTAATATTGCATTAGCCCACGATGTATACGTCACCCTATGGTAAAATACAAACTGCTAGGATCCAAGATAAATATTCACCCACTATGTGTAATGAATATTCTTTCGTATTAAATTTTATTTAACATCATCTTGATGATCAATAGCTCAGTTTGCTTCTCAAAAAATTGTCTGCAACTCTAAATACTTTTTGTTAAAATTATTTTACAATTGGAATAAAAAATACCGAATGGATGAAGAGAACTTTTTGTCAAAAAAGAGGTATTTATCATAAAGATTCAAATAATAAAAATTGATTAATTTTTAGGTTGAGTATACGACCAAGAATATCCTTAAATTTCCATCATTAAATCTCTAAGCTTCACATTCCGGAATTTTCAGCAAGCGTATGGTTTTCTAGAGCAGTTTTTGACCCTTGACCTCGTAAACAGAGGAGTTTCAACTTCGGAGAAATTATTCTCCCGTTTATTCTTTGAGAAGAATTAGTTAGCCTGGCGCAAATTATCCTTTCTCGAGGATAAAACCATCTCCCATCTTCCCTACCGACATCCCTAATCTCCTAAAGTTTCCGCGAGTTCTAATTTCTCGCTTAAGACACTCTCATTAACGATGATGTCAGGTGGACGTTAAACGTGGTCTAAAAAAAAAAAGAAATAAAACGAGGTTGAAGAGCTTAATGCAAAGTATTTACTCCATAACAAGTGCACGAATTCTGAAACATTTTTGCGGTAAGACCATTTCTCCTCTTTCATTTTCCAGAAAAACTTAAACACCTTTACTAACAGAAAC
This sequence comes from Euceroptres primus, assembly GCA_037177015.1. Classification (NCBI taxonomy): domain Eukaryota; kingdom Metazoa; phylum Arthropoda; class Insecta; order Hymenoptera; family Figitidae; genus Euceroptres; species Euceroptres primus. The sequence continues at coordinate 329,108 of JBAGKK010000279.1, forward strand.
TATTTTTAGATTTGAAAAAGAGAGATATTTGTATTAGAAGTTTTGTATAAATATTTTTTAAAACATTTTCTATATATTATAAAGAACTTGGTTTGATAGATTTGATCTAAAATTGTGAAAAGTGAAAAGTTGAATTAGACATCTTGCAAAATAGGCACCAAACTTTAATACAATTAGATTAAAGTAGAGGTTGTACACACTTGCAAATACGAAAATGTATTTATTTGTGCATAAGGCTCTTAGAAATTAGGCAAATATTCCTTTGCCAAGTGCAGCATTATCTAAATGTCGACCTCTGCTTCATGATAAATTCACAAGAGGTGTTCTGTACGTAAACAGCGTTAGTCGAGGGCGTATTAATAACTGTAATCGAATACAACGTTGCTTCGTATACTTTGTTTTGCCTCATCATATTGTGCATCTGCATAGTTTGAAAAACAGTTATTTATGCATACTCAAAATTAAGAGGAAAGAGTTATGTATATGAGTTTATAATTGTTATGAAAATTGTAAGACGTTTTTTTAGCATTAATTAATTAATGTAGTTTTAGTCTGCAATAAACATTTTACTTCTGTTTTATATACATCACCGATTTGGCAACGTGGAATTTAAATTTCACATTATTTAAATTCAGTTAACTTTGATTTTTAAAACGCCTATCAAAAGAATGAAAGGTGAACGTAGATATTAATCATAATTTGCCGAAATGGACATTGCTTTCGTTTTTGAAATATTAATTAAAATCAGTGTCTGAATTCAAAATTGATTTGGACCACGTCCATCGCAGACGTCAACTGCAATTCATTAATTTCCATTGATGTTCAAGGCATATCATCGTTTGGAAAATTTTCAATTCAATTACCGATTTTAATATTAGTGATTCGAAAAGCAAAGATAAATCCTCCTATTCGACAAGACATTTTAAAAATATTAATGCTGAAATTTAAGATAATCTTTCATTTAAATTTCTCCTCAAGGGAAATTCAATTGAGCCTCTAGTTTTGTGCACAAATATTGAAAGTAGAAAAATAACTCCTGATCAATGTTGAGTAAGTTACTCTATTAAAAGTATCTAGATACAGTTAATTTACTTTGCAATAAAAAGTATCTAGTTACAGTTACAGTTCCTTTTTTAAAAAAGTAACTAGTTAAAGTTACAGTTAATAGAGAAAGTAACTTAAGTTCCTTTTAAAGTTACTTTAAATTGTACCCCCCTTCCAATTAAAAAAATTTTTAAATAGATAAACATCAGTTAAGATAAAAAGTACGCGATATGTTTTGGCAAGTGAACAACAATAGAGAAGTACAGACAGAACATATGAATCCCAGTTCGCAAGCGCGATCGCGATATTCTTTTGTTCTTCCATTACGTCCAATTTTTGAAATTTCTGTTTATAGTATAATAGTTATTGAAAAGAAATTATACAAAAAATACAAAGTAACTCAAAAGTAACTATAAAATTAAAGTTACAAGTTACTGCAAAAATAGTAACTAAGTTGAATTACAGTTACTTTTTTTTAAAGTAACTAAGTTACTGCAAAAGATACAAGTAACGCATCTTTTTCAGTAACTTAGATACTTGTAACGAGTTATTAGCCAACACTGCTCCTGATATTTCAAAGAAAGATTCCGCGACTTGACGTGTATTTAATATACCAATAAGGCAATTATTTATTAATCTTAATCTTTGACTTTTCATGAAAATGAAAGAATTTAAGAAACTGTTATTTCAATCTCATGTAATGTAGTGGAGCACTCGCTTAATGCGAAGTTCTATTAATCAAAAAAAAAGTTTAATAACAAAATCCATAAAAACGATTAGCCAGCACTGCAGCTTGAGTACCTAGAAGAAGTGTTCAAGAAAAAGGGAAAGTGCGAGCTTGAAAAGAAAGCCTTGATATAACCAAAAGAAAAAAAAGTCGAGAGGATAAAAGGAAGTATCGTGGACTCACCTCGAATTGCTGGAGGCAACGCTATTGTTCGAACGAGACCGCCGACTTTTTAGGGAATCACCCCTATTCACCACCCCCTTTCCAGTTATGCTGAAGTGCCTCAGTCGGTAGTATTCTTCCTCGACACCCGTATTCGGCATACTTGCTACTCGCGACCTCTGTTGAGGCAAGCAGAGATAATTTGGACGTCCGGATGCTCGACTCCCGGGCGTTTTAACAGATTGCGAACGACTGTGATGCGGGCTGCCATATCTAAAAAAACAGAAATTAGTTTTGCGTGAGATGTACATAATTCAGTCTTTTTAAAAGCTTTCAAAGAAATTGCCATGTTTTTTCGCTTTTAGAACAGATTCGCTACTGAAATTTAATTCCAGGATGCTCGCATAATTAATTGTTCAAATAAGCGCTGGAAACGCTCAACAGACTCGTTCCAGAATTGGAGTGATGTGAAAAGAAGCCAATCCTTGGCGGAAATGTGAAAGGGAAACATTTTATTAGTGGAAATTCGAGGGAAAGTTCCAGTCTCGAGAATTGGGTACTAAAAGCCTGCCTTTCTGGTGGATAAGATTCTTTTATTAAAGGATAAATGGATTATTCTTAGTTCCAGAAACATTTTCAGATATTTTTCAAGAGTCTGGAATTCGTTAGTTTCTCAATAAAAGTTTCAAAGGATTATGCTTAGTTGGAGAAGTTTACAGTTAGCATGGAATAGGGTAAATTAAGGACACTTTTATATCCTTTTGCACTTTCGGAGGTATCTAAAAATCATTTTAAAAATATTATATGGTATTCAAGAATTAATTGACTGTTTGGTATCAAACAATTTAATTTTAAAAATGCATCGTTTAATAACATTATTGATTATCACGTTTCCTAAAAAACAAGAGTACAATTATTCAAATGCAGTCAATTTCACTCCGAATGGAACAAAGTAACGTCAGATGCAAAAAATTCTATTATTTTCGCTCAATGGTTTATATTTATTCGATCATGTATACCTTTTTGTGCTACACTCTTAAAAATTAACACTTTCTGCCTTTCTGGCTTCACTTTGTCGAAATTGAATCAAGCTAATTTGATTGTAACGCCCTTTTGCATAATTGTTCAATGCCAAAAGTTGTATAGGTACTTTCGTTGTATTTTATGGTGCCCTATTCGGCAGCATTTACTGGATTAACTCGCTTCTGCAGGATTAATATACCTTTTAATTCTAAAATCCTTTTAATCTTTATTTCATTTTCATCTATTTATATTCAGAAAATTATAAAAACGTCGAAAAAATGGTGGTATGTTCTTTGTTCCGTTGACTATACTCACGAAAACGAGAAAATTGTCTTTTGAATTTTGTACTAGAACAAATTCGATTTTTCGCTTACATTTCCCTTAAGCCCTGCGGTATCACACGTAATACAAAAATACCGTATTCCCAAGAGACCTCGAAAAAAAGAAATTGAAAGCTATCTCAAGTAGATATTAAAATATAATTTAAAGATGAAGACTTCCTATTATTTATTAATTTAAATTCAAGAATCCAGTATATAAATAAAAAGTAATTCAATTTCACTTGTAATATAATTATTTCTTTATGTCAATCTTCCTCTAATATTGCTAACATCTTGAAATGATCATAATTACATGAATTACATGTGCCGATCCAAATGAGATTGACTATTTCATAGGCTTCACTACTGATTCCGTACTACTTGAATCTGTGTCTGACCATAATCGGCACAACCACTGCAACGTAACATGAAAGCCACACAGCTGATCATGTAACTAATTACAGGAATTGGGAATTCTAAGTAATCTGTGAATGATGTATTTTTGCACAATATGGAACTCACAAAAGTACTTTTACTGAAAAACCATTTTAAATTACGAGAAATATCAGCAAAACTTCATGGAAAATTGCATTTGGAAGTAAAATTTGTATGATGGACAGGAGCTTTTATTTCATCTATATTTTAACGAGAGCAGAGATAATGATTCGAAATAAAAATTTTTATCCATTAGATGGAATTTTTTTTCCTGCAGCATCCATCCATCTTCCCTTACGCCTTGTCACTTTTCTACTCTCTAAATCTAAAGCACACAAACTTCCATGACACATATCTCCTTCCATATCCCTTTTACTGAATTTCCTAGACATTCATTTTATGAGTCTCATATCCTTCTATGTTTATAAAAATGCCTAAAGTAATTTTACTATTTTATATTTGTTTTCATTGGATTTTATTCTAAAATTGAAAATATACAGGATATAATATAATAAAAAGATCTTAATTTTTTTTCTCTACTGTTCAAGTAATTTTAATTTAGTTTTAAATAAAAAATTAAAACTCTGTTCGACAGCCTAACATTTTAATTATGAGCATATATAATATAATTCAATTATTTTGAACATTTTTCACCATTATAGAATTCTGCAAATCCTTTTCAAATAAAATTTTAAAGAAACTTTTAACAAAAATCTAATAAATAAATAATAATAAATTAATAAAATCTAATTTGACGATACTTTTATGTGTAAATGTGGTGATATACTCGAAGGAATGTGTGTAATTATCTAAGGTTTTCAGAGCTATTCGCGTGTTCTAGAGTCTTTTATTTTCACCTGACGTTACGAGGCGAGATCGTTAGCTATATCCGACTAAAACACGTAATTCTCTCGAAGGAGCTGTCATCTCAAAATCAATTACCACTGTTTTACAAACCCCTATATCGAAAGTTTCCGACCTTCACTGCTCCTATTGTGGATCTTTTAATTGAAATGAAACAAACTGAATTAAAAATTGCACTCCCTCAGAATTTATTCAAGGCTTCAGAGACCTAAGCTGCATTCTACAACTTTCAGGAACGTTCCATTAGATCTAATTTCAAATAGCTTAAAAAAGTTTCTGCTTCAATCACAGAGAATAAACTTTACCCAACTGTGTAATTAGCAAAGTAAAATTTCAAATGAATTTATAAAGTTTTATTCGCTCATTGTCCATACAAAAAAAATAATTAAAAGTATGACAAATAATATAAATTTTTTCAAATATTATTTGTGTTCGAATTGTCAGTTTGGTTATTTGTAATATGCCTTTAATGAAACTTCACCTCTTCACCTTTTTATTTTCAATGTTTTCTTGTTAGCTTTTAATTAGAGTAACTTTTTATGATGCCACTTCTGAGTACTCTTTTTTACGCGCTTTAAAGGTTAAAATTTTCGATCGAGAATTACTCTTGGGACGAAAAACTAACTCGTTTTCTGCTTCCTCTCGTAATTGTTGTTATACGGCTACTATAAAATAAGAAAGAGTTTCGCTGACCCATTTTTAGTGTATATTTTCATAATGAGTGCATTTTTCAATAAATGCATATTTTTATACGAAAAACGGTATATAATATTACTTTTTAAATTGTCTACAAAATTCAGTTAGCAACACTGAAAAAAATGGTTAGATGGGCCAACTACTTTGGCTTGTAACATATGCTTTTACTACTTTATTAGTTGGGACAACTATTTTATTAGTAGGCGTAACTATTTAATTTGTTGCAACAACAATTTGAATAGTTATGTCATCAACTAGTAAAAGTTTGTAAATACTAAAGTAGTTTGCCTAACTACTCAAGTAGTTGGCCCAATAGCCCATTTTTTCAGTGAATTATTACAAAATGAACCAAATACTTAATGATAAAATAAAAATAATAAATATATATTACTCAATTAATATATAATAGGGTTTTTTGGATTTATTTTATTCTTAAATTAATTTTTCCTCGAGAAAATTCGATGCAGAAATATGTGACCTCTACAAATCAAATCTTCATAGACGTCGGATTATCGAATAAGTTTGCAGTTTTACTAACTTTCGTTTAAAGCTCGAAATTGATTCTGGTAAATCTGAATATTAAGGTTTTTAATAGGATAGCGAAATGTAATATTTGTTAAATGTTAAAAGATGAAAAAAAACACCCGGAGTTGTTAATAGGTTCGGCCATTAATCAGAGTCAAAGGATCTCTGACAAAATGATCCTGTTGAATTCTCCCTGAATGCAGAGTTTAAATTCGTATAGAGATTCCACCCGTTGAAACGTAAATTTCTACCTGTAACGTTGAATAAGGCTTTTACGAGAAAAAATCACTTTTTAATAGGGGCCAATTTCCACGGATTTAGATTATTTATGGTCCCATAAAATTGCAATAAATAATTATTCGTAGTAAGAGTTTAAAGAATACTAAATTATTAAGAACTAAGTTTTATCGAGTTTTTCGATACAAAACTAGAAACATTTTAATAAGTAAAATACATTACATCTACACTGCCGTCAAAAAAATATGAGGCCTATTTACTGCAGAATTTATAATATAAAGCTCTCGTGTTATTTTTAGGCAAAAATTTTATCTCGTAAATTATCAAAATTATGAGAACTTATGCATCTCACGAAAAACCAGGTGTGTTTCATATTCTCCGAGGATAAAGTGTACGAGATTTTTAATTAAAACAAATTGTAATTATGTTTTTAAAAACATTTTAGAAATAATTTCGTTAATAAACCAAAAACGTTATAATAAGAAAGTTCTTTTCCCTTTTGAATTATTAAGCCTGAACCCTCTTAAATATATTTTACCCTCCTTACTCCTAATAAAAGAAAGGACATAATTTATAAGTAAGATTTTCTTATTGTGTGTAAAATCCTATTCGAGAGGCAATTTGTTATTTCCCCCTAAGAGTATACAGATTATTTACTCTCTAGCACATGTCCCAGGGTGCTTAGTGGATGATAAGGGTAGTTCCAAAAGTCGTGTGTAAGTTTGCTGAACTTTTTTAAGGGGTGAAATTCAGGACTTAAATGGCTATAAAGGTCCACAGCCCAGTTCCTCTAATTTATTCTCGTTCCCAAAGGCGCTTATATTAACCATTTTTTTCTTTTCTTTTATGAAACTTTTTGTACACGCTATTACTGAACTTGTTCCTTATTATCACAATCGATTAAAGCCACTTAAAAAGAAGCTCATGTACTTAATATAAAATACTTCTCAATTCGAAAATTAAAAGTAGTATAAATATTTATCGTAGTGTTGGAAGAGTGAAATGGTTCATCCCCTTAAATTTAGGAAATAAAATGTTATAGTATAATAAAAATGTCTGATAAACATTTTTTAAGTAAAACGCCACAAGAATTTCTTTGTACCATTGATAATAAAAATGTATTTTAAAAAAAAATTAAGCCTGGTGAATTAGTTCATCGACCTTTCCAGAAAATGAATTTTTTTCTAAAACAATTCTTTTCCTTTTGCTTTTATGTCAGAAAATCGAAGAGGAAGATATTTTTCTGACCGCAAATCTGACAATTGTGATATCGAATATATAGTATTATCCGGAAGAGAATTTCACTTTTCTGTAAAAAGGTTGAACGGGTCTTTGAAATGCGATTTGCCAATGGAAAAGCTATAGGTGCTCAGATATACAGAGTACTGACATTGCAGCCAATCTAATCTTTCTTTAGAAATCATAAGAATCGCTGAAATAATAAAACGAGACAAGAAAGTAAATTTTCAAAGCTGTGACTCTGAGTTTCAAGTAGTCGCGTCTGTTGAGCAAAGCTCGCGAGGATAACGACCTGAGATAATGTAGTATATGGTAACTTCCTCCTCAAAATACTACTCATAACTCGAGTGAATGTTTCATCAGAAAACGCATAAAAAAATGTTGATTCAAGTTTAAAGAACTTTCACGTTTTCAGCTGGAGTATGCTAAATTTATTTTTCAGAGATTTGATAAAAGAGAGAAACTTTTTGGACCATTCCACGTTTTCCCCAGAGTTTAATAAAAGAATTTTTTCAAACTTAGTCCTTGTACCAAGATCATAACCGAGAAAATTTCAGGGAAAAAATTCTTTGAAATTGTCTTTTTTTAATTAGATTACGTACAATATATTATAAAATATATTATTAAACTAATATGAAAGAATGAAATAATACACTAAAAATTAATTAATCTGAAAAATTTGAAATAAAGTTTGTCTGTTTCTCGTATTTGGTTCGATTTAATTTTTCGCATAAATAATATCTATACAAAGCCAAATATTTTATGCTCTAAATATAATCGCATATGTATCTGTATTTCTGCGGAACAAATGTCGAACTAGGTCGTGAAAGCATCCAATTTTGTTTTGAAATATGCGAATTTGTGTGACGTGAGGAAGGCACAAAGCCGCTTTTATCGTTAAAGTGTTTTTTATTTGCAAATTTGGGAAAATTGCAACATGAGAAAAGAGAAAATAAATTCGCGGATATTTGTTTTTAAAAAATCTTCCTTTCTCTATTTATAATTTAAATTTTTGTAAAAAAATTTTTATTCAAAAATCACTTTTGTTATAGTGTTGTTGAATATTGGCATAAGACTGCATTTATGACGTTCAGCGAAGAAAAGACCCTAACTGAGCTGAGACAAATTTTACAGGAGGAGCGATTGAAGAGACCGTTCAATATAGGAACTCCATAGGACGACCTAACTTTGCAATTTAATAACAATTTTGATTTTGCAGATAAAAAAAATAATTTTTTTTATTCTGAAAGAGCAAATCAGACACTATCGATTGCATCAAAAACTTAAAAATCGATTTTTTACGCCACAGAGCCTTTTCTTCGCAGAACGTCACATTTATCTTAAACAATTTGTTTTGGTTCAGTTGGATCTCTTTTATTTTTTACCGATCGATTTCGTAATTTACAAAATGTCCATAAGACAAACCGAGTTTATGGATCGTTCTTCTTATGTTACATGAACTAAGGAAAAAGAGATTGGTCCCTTGAAAGTATTTAATTTTATTTGCTAGAGAAGCCAAATGCTCAAAGAATTTGGATTTACTCTTATATGTACATGTGAAAATTATATAAAATAATTTTAAATATCACTAAATCAAATTTCTATTAACTAAATAAATGGAATATTCTTGATTATTACTCCCAATAAAATATTAATAATCTAGATACTGCAAAATTTAATAATGCCAAAATTACTTTGGGTCTAAAGATAAAAAACTTTCGAGTTGAAAATAATTTGAAAACAATAATCCAAATAAATAAACACTAGAACGAGAAGTTACTTAGTTTACCTTTATCTCAATGAGAGAAAGTTAAACAAAATATTCAAGTAAATTTCTGGAAATCATATTTCGATAGCACTCTATTTCACAAAGAATGAGCCTCATTGATTTTTCGATTTAGAATAATGAAGCAAATCAAGGAGATCCTGATTTCATGTTCGAACCAATTTCAAGACAATTGCTCGTATCCGATGATTGATGATATTATGTGTCAAAAATATCCATTTTGAACTCATTTTTAATTAGCTTTACTCAAATTAATGTTTGCTTGTTTCACAAGTCGTTATAAATAAACTAGAAATTACTTCCTTTATTAATTTATTTCTAACTTTTTCAAATTTATTTTCCTCGCGAGACAAATAATTCAAAATATTCTAAAACTTTTAGAAAATGAATTAGGGAACAGATTTCTATGATTCAATTATTTTATTGATGACTTTGTTTGCTAAATAAATTTTCAAGATTCTTTTAAATTTGAATATTATTTATATTAATATAAATTAAATATTATGAGGGTTTCCAAGGAATAATTAACGTTTACTATAAGTAAAAATAGAAAGAGAGGAAAGTAAACCTAACGAAATATCTTTATGTCAGTAAATAAAGAAATACATTGTTGAGTTTCGGAACGAGCAGAGACTCAAGGCAAGCAATTTTCAAGAAAAAGGGTCTCTTCATGCAATAAAAAGTTTTACAAGTTTAAAGTTCACTATGTCCCACGTCTCTACTGCTTTTCCTCTGATTAAAGTTTTGTTCCCACAATAAAGGAATGCTCCAACTTTTCGAGATCATTATACACACACTAAATCTAAAAAGTTTTAAACTACAGAGATTAACTCATCGATTTAGACTCAAAAGGAAAGAAATTTGTTAAGAATTTTGATTTTATGGTAGGTACTATTATTAATTTTGCAAATATTAAAAAATTGAATCATAAATTATAAACTATATAAAAAATATAAAGTTAAATTGAAGTTAAAAAAGTTGCAAATGAACACTCTCAATATTATTTATACTGAAAATAAAATTTTCAAAATTTGGATTAACTTTGTTTAATATTCTGCCATTTTTCATTTTTATAAACCATTTTGTAACTCCTATTTTTAGTCTGAGATAAAGTCTCATTTTTTTTTCATTGTATCCTGCCTGAAAGTTGGTGAAGGTTTCGTAAAAGGGGAAGTTTAAAACAGACCTAACTTTCAATTGAAACAGAGATTGTATTAAGTACTTTCTAAACGTTCCTTGTTATCCCTTTTATTCAGAAATCTATAGCACTAAATTTTCTGGGTTAAAGTCAAAGTATTGTTCTCCAGCCAAGATTACTAGAAAATAATTGAAGGATTGTAGTACAGAACTAGATAACCAACAAAATCGGAATTTTTCAGGAGAGCGAAATAACATTCTGTAAAATCGAAATCACCATTTAAAGATAAAACAAAAGTTCACTCCCGAGCTGAAGTGTTTCTAAATTGAGATCAAAAAGTATGATTCAAAAAAATTATCTAGTTCTGAGAAATAGAATGTGGAAGTTTACAATCTCAAAGTGACAGGAAC
>JBAGKK010000279.1:463541-491582 GCA_037177015.1 Euceroptres primus
ACATATTAAATTGGCTTTTTTGCGACCGTACGTTGAATTCTAATCGTTGAGTTTGTGGCTTTGGGGTCAGAAAATGAAGGGTCGTCGGGCAAAAGGGTGTGAGTGCCAAATTTCGGAAATTCGTTTTACTCTCTTAAATTAATTGTTTTGACTTAACTCATGTCTCTGTAGAAGTTCGATGTCCAGTTCGATTTGGAAGTGGGTCAGGGGAAGAAAAGCAGTACATAAGGACGTAATTGCCATGAGCCACGTAATACATTTTAGGCCGTTATGGCCCAAAATGTCATTTCTGAGATACAAGAAAGCACAAAAAAGCATTAATTGTCCGAAAAAAGTATTTATACATAATTGATTACAAGCTGAAACAGTTGAAAGAAATCATGTTTTTCTCAATAACATTCTCGAAATCAATATTTGATAATTTTTTTCTTCGAAGTCGTTGCTTCTTTCAGTCTGCTCTTTTCGCGATTCAATAGAAGTAAATAATAGCCTGAAACGTGTTTTTGGGGATGCGTCTTTCTTAGACAAGGGTTTCCTCGGAGATGGTTGTTTTTTTCCAGGCATTCCTTTCACGATTCAATAGAGCTAAATAATAACTCGAGATGTGTTTTTAGTTTTATTTTTAAATTAATAAATAAAAAAGTTATACAACTTTTACAGAGTCAAAATTGGCGTTTTTGGAGACGCGCCGTTCCTTTGACACGGGTTTTCTCGGAGATGGTTGCTTTTTTTAAAGCGCTCCTTTTACGATTCAGTAGAGCTAAGTAATATAGCTCGAAATTAGTTTCTTGTTTTTTTTTAAAATTAAAAGTTAGACGGTTTCTTGTGGCTCTTGTAAAATTCGCGTTTTGGCACTTACGCCCTTTTGCCCGACAACCCTTCAAATGATGAATGCAAAACTCAACGATTAAAAAATATATATATATTTACGTTTTCCAATTACCAATATCAATGAATGTGTAAAATTCTCATTTTATCGCACGTGGACAAACATATATTACTCAATACGGATGTTCGAATATCTTTTTTTTTGAATTAACATTACTATATGTACTACATATAACCTATAATGAAGTGCAACACTGACTTCTGCTGTTTTCTAACAAAAATTATGTTTACACAAGTGAAACTGCAGGAAATAAAGAAGTAATGTCCATAAGAAGCAGCTTGGTATTTGAATTCTATAAATAAAAATGATGAATTTAGTGGTGAATGAAACTGTAAATTTAGTAGTGTACTAGTGTCACTGTTGTAATGTTCCAGAAATTTTAATTCCTCATTTTTAAATATAGATTAGAATGTAAGAAAATGACCAGACCACAAGAAAAATAATAAAACCAGTCTTATGAACCGTTAGTACCATGATTTCAACGGATATTTCACGTCTGCTATTACGTCAAAAATTCGAGAAGCTCACAACTCACGATTGGTAGCCTCAAGAAACTGGGACGTGCCCAAAGGTGGACTTAAGGTTCTTAAAAAGAATTTATCACCGAACTGGTCAGTCGCAAAAATCAAGAGTGGGGTGAAAATTTCCGTTGCTCTACTTAACAAAATGAATCGCGAAAGTGTTTGTCAAGTCAACCCAGGTGGATATGATACAGGCATAGACATAGATACAAGCATGAGTAAATTTTGGGTTTGTGTTGTGCAGGATCCTCTAAAATAAATTTCATATACACATACATACGTATATGTACACACACATACACACATACAATTACACACACACATATGTATATGCATATTCCCATGATGCATCGAGCAAGCAATATCTAAATGGGTCCAATAAGGCACACCTGTGCTTAACGGATTTTTCGACCTGATTGAAATAGGTTCTTTCCACACTACAATGACCAGCCATGGGTTGTGGCGGACACTGTCCAGGTAAATTTCAACAGCGAAGGACGTGAAGAGGAGAAAAAAATGTTCCAGGTAGCCATCGTCCATGGGAATCTCCGGAGTGACCATTTGAAAATTAGAATATTAGCAGTGCCCTTTTTATTTAGGGGTATGTGTGCTAATGAAGGTATCTCTGTTTGGGCAGTTTTGATTCAATACCAGCGAACAATTTTGATCCAATTGTTCCAGATGGTTCGGATGCATTTTTAACTTTTGGGTCGAGTGGATCCTGGACTATGGGAATGGTCCTGACCACCACCATCATCGTGGGATAATTGTCATCATGGGAATTTAGGTTACAGACTCTCTCTGAACCTGCAAACGTTCCCTTGGTCATTCTCTTCCAGAATTCACATAAGAAAATTAATTATAGGCCCTTGGTTTTCAAGATCATTTAATAAATTCTTTGTTCAGACTATAGGAAGAGAAGGAAGGACAGTAGGAAATATTGAAAAGAGGAATGAACTTTGAATATTGGTAAGGATGCTTTGGTAATAATAATGTTTGAAATAACGAGAATGATAATCAATTAATCAATATTATTGATGGTCATATAGTATTGGCGATTGATGGTGATAATGCGACAATGACACTGAAAATGAAGTTTGTATATAATGTATAAGATTAGAAAGACAATCGATTAAGTGTTCAAACATACTTAATCAAATTATCTAATAGTAGTCTCAATTGATTCAATTTTTGTCACTGTTCTGCAGTAATATATACGCACACGATAAGAATGACGATTTTCTTCATTACTTCATCATAAAATTCTGTTGCTGCCTCGTCAGGAAATTTTTGCATTATAGGATGGGCTCTTCAATTTATTTATTCAAAGAAGTGTTTACTCAAGCGTACACAGAATGCTTCCATATTTTCGTACAGAGAATTGTCACTTATTTTGTAACATTTTTTATATTTATTTCACCTCCAGAATTACATCGAATCGTTTTGTGATGTTGATGCTTTTATCTGTAACGACATCAGTGCGTATATGTCACATCCTGCAACATTTCGAGGAATGTAAGAAAAGGCGGATTCAACATCTTTCACATTTCGAGGAATGTAAGAAAAGGCGGATTCCACATCTTTCAAATTATATTCTTAAGCTTTTGAATGATTTTTAACATTTAATAAAATATGTATTTTACAAAATTAGTCAAACATTTTCTTAACTTTGAAGGAGGAAAAAAATGATTTATACTTTAAATTGAAATTTAAAAATTTAACCGGGTCTTTTGCCTTTGATACTTTCGACTGAGCCAGAGCTACTGATACATTTTGATTAGCATAAATTTACAGACAAAATGTGCGGCGTACTGCCCTGCGACTGGCTATCTGCGTGTTAACCGCCTCATTTGCATATGCTTGATCCCTGGGCGCTATTAGATGTGGGCATCTGCATTTTACTTCACATTAAAATACTCTAAAATCCTATTTTTTAAATTAAGTTTGAATTCCGTTTAACTTTATGGAGATTATCTGCATTTGTCTTTATTTAAATATATTTATAATTAAAAACATACAAGGAGTTGAAAAACTATCGAATTCTCTCAAAAACTAATTCTTGAAACAATCGCCGAACGAAAATATTGATTTTTGAAGAAGAAGAACGAGTATTCTCAAAAATATTACAACTGAATTTGAACAATCTTATTACAACCTAATCCATTCTTTTTACTGTGGTGAAGCTATATGAAATCGTATGGTTCAATGACCCACAATCTACAAGTAATTTGGAAATATTTGAATTACAAATAGATTTTCTGGAGAGTAGAAAATCGTATTCAGATCGTTAATTATTTAATGGGCAAATAATGGAGATGGTTTTGAATCTTTCCTGTTGTCGATCGTTTTCGTTTGCAGAGGCCAGCCTCATGACCCATAAGATCAATGAATGATCGTCACGAAATGGATGATCCATATTCATGGCAATTCAATGAGGCAGGGGCAGAGAGGAAATATAAGGAGCTGAGCGCTCCCGTCTCATTCGTCGCTCAAGCTATAAAGCTTATTTGCGTGAATGTAACGATGATGTTGCGATGTGCGCACCAAATAGGGTCAGAGGTCAGTGCAAACAATTCCTCGTGTGGGAAAGGCCGCATTGAACCTGTAACACAAATGACAATGAGCAGTGTTACAGAATTAAGAAGACACACAAAATTGACGTGATGAGAATAATTCTTGTTTGTTTATTTCTTTCTTTCTTAATACGAGAAAATTCTTTTTTTCACGAAACTTATTCCTCCTAAGTAATATTAGGAAACAATTTCTTAAAAATTAAGACTGTTTGTATAATGTATACTTTCTTACTTTGAATCAGTTAAATTTTACTAATTCATCAGTGACTGTATTCTAGCTATGGCAATTAGTAGAATTCTACTGACAATTAGTGAAAAATTACTAAAAGGAAGGGTTTCAATAAGGCTTGTTTTTGGCCCCAGAGTCAGAAAAAAATTTTTACGAAAATGAAAACTCGAAAGTGTCTGATTTTTTTTTGCTTCATATTCGTCTACTTAAAATACATGGTTTTACAAAAGAACAATTTAAATTGAAAGATTTTTTCAGAATATAAGAAATGTCTACTGTAAATTGAAGACATTTTTTATCTTCTCGAAAAATCATTTAATTTAAATTGTTCTTACGTAGAAAAATATCTTTTAAGTAAACGAATGTGTGGTAAAAAATATCGGACACTTTCGAGTTTTCATTTTCATAAAAATTTTTTTTTAATTCTGGGGACAAAAACAAGCTTTATTGAAACCCATCCTTTCAGTAGATTTCTACTGATTCACCAGTAGAAACGATAACTGAAGTTTCAGTGATGCGATGCTTACTGAAATTTCAGTTATCGTTTCTAACTAAAATTTAACTAATTCAGATTTAGAGAGTATTTTTTTCATTTTGAAAGTGTTCTTTATTTAAAAAAATCAAAATTTGATATAGATGGAAAATTTAACGTAAGGCAATTCCGCGATTACTTGCACAAATAGTTTTAAGACATTGTCAAAGGTAGAATAAGAGGAGATAAAGAATAAATTTGAAATTTGAATATGATTGAATATAGGAGCTCAGAAGGTATGAAAAAATGCTTCTAAGTTTGACGTGTACTATTATTTTTAAACGAGTTTATAAATAAAATATGAGTTTGTACTATTCATTAAAGAGCACTCGTCGTCTTGTTTGATAAAGATTCTCAAATTCTAGAAGTTTAGATGCATAATTAAAGAGGTGTATGTAAAGTCGCGTGCTAAACTTTCGTTATGGAGCTTTTCCGTGAACATTTGTCGTTAGAAGGAATCGGTCTAAATACACGTGTCACGCATGGTTATACACACTTACAGGTATATTTCGAGATGTTTGTTTTCGTGCCACACGCATATCTGCTTTGTAGATTCTCGTCCAACGGCAAACATCTTAATGTCGCTGAGAATGATTTCTGATATAAAGAGTGTCAGGAAGTGCAGTTAACATACTGCAAAATGCAAATGTGCAAAAATTGACACAAGCAGAAAAAATTGCATTGCAATTGCAAAATTGTAGATGAAAACAACCAGAATATTATCAAAGTTGATTTGTACTTATTGTATTTGACTAAAATTCAAATAAAACGTGTGCAGATGAAAAAATTGAAGAAAAAGATTGACAATCCGAGCAATAAAAAAATGGAAAACTTTGAACTTTGGGAGTTTGTTTCCCCTTTAACCGTGGAAGTGAAAATTAATAAATTTAAATTGCAAATAGTTGAATTTATTTAGAATTGATTGCAAACCCGTTCAAGCATTGGTATATGAAGAATAGGGGATTTTTTCTGCCAAAAATAGGGAAATTTGTTTTTAAAAATTGGAGATTTTTTGAGGAAGATTAAATTGTACAGAAAACAAAATGGTTCATAATTTTGAAAGCTTAATGAAGATTTTGAAGTGCAATAGAAAGTCTCCATAAAAGTTTTTTGAATATTCTGTAAAATTCTATCAAGTGTGTATTCTAGAAGATTTTTAAAGACTCTAAAGGGTTTCGGAGGGTTTTAGAAGAATCTAAAAGACTCTGCAGAACTGAAGGAAGAGGATTAAGAAAGAGTTCAAAAATTCTGGAGGATTCTAGAAGATTCTGGAACGGTTTGAAAGATTGTGGATGTTGTAGTATAGTAATAATGTTGTGAAAGATGGGGGGAGGGGTCTGAAAGATTGTTGAGAATTTTAACAGAGTTTGGAGAATTCTCGAAAATACTAGAAGATTTTGGAAAAATTAATATCTTTGTATGAGTGGAGAAGAATTTAGAAGATCCTGAAAAGTCTAAAAAGTTCTGGAGAATAATATTAGATTCTGAGGATGTTAACAGATTTTAGAAGATTCTGTAGGATTCTATAGAATATTTTGGAACGAGTTTCTGGAAGAAGCTAGAAAATATTATTATGCGACTGGGCAAAATTGAAAACAGGAAACTTCAGGAGACAAGGGAAAAAAGGGGGAGGGGGATAACTGTGAACCCTGTGAGTGAACCCCTGTCCGAGTATCTAAAAAAATTTGGGGAGGTTTGAAAACTTTGGGAGGTTGTTTCCAAAATTAACTCTAACTTTTTAACCATGAGGGTGCACAGGATGAAATTTGAATTTCAAATACTGGAAACTACTTGAAAATCAGTGCAAAAAATTGATGAATATCTCTAACAAAGGTCATTTCAAGGAATTTTAAGGTATCCACTACATATATTTAGCACCTACACTACTTTGTCTCCCAGGAAACAGTCATATCTTTCCACAATTTCCAGGAAGGATTTTACAGGCAATCATCTTTCGACCTCATTCTGCAGTCTCTTTTTCCGGAAAGCTGCTCAATTACGGAAGTAGGGTGTACTCCATTTTTCTCCTTATCTTTAGATCTATTGTGACGACAGGACACTAGCGACGGCGCAGAAAGCCGAGTGTGTAATCGTTGGAAATGCAATTTCTCGAAAGGCAACGCGAAAACACGAAGCGACCGATTACATAAGTTTGCATTTCCTTCGCAATCAGTCTTCGTGCAAAAGCGAAGGCTGACAGCTCTGGTGAAAAGAGCGTTTCAAGGATATTAACTCAGGCGGAAGATGGCCGGTGATAATAATTTATCGCTGCCTGCGACGGTGGCGGGCGCCCACCCGTTCGCCAGCCCAACTATCGCCCACGCCAAAGCAAGAGGGAGGGAGGGAAATTGATTCTCACGTGGCCGCATATCAATGGCGCCAAACAAATGGTCAAAGTGATTTTCTGTTGTGGCTGGAATCGCGATGGCAACCAATGGCAACCAGGCTGGTGACCATGGTAACACCGCGCTGCCTGGCTCATTTGGGCTTTAATTCACAAATGCCGGGCCGGGCACAAGGATGGACGGACGAACGCCTCCGCAAAAGCAGGCGCCCACCTCGAGATAGGCGACCCCGCCAGGTGAAAGAGGTCGAAGAGCGAGGGAGCGAGAGAATGAGAAAAAAGCCCGAGAGCGAGACAGCCAGAGAGAGCAAACGGGGTGCGCGTGTGTTTCTCCATGCGTTGTCATGGAAACGTCTCATATATACTGTTCGTTATAGTAATCGCTTCTGAACAATGTCATGAGGTGTCCGTCTCTATCCCACGCTCATTGGGGACACCTGCTCGATGATTACCTCGCAGAAAAATGACATCGTATCAAGCAGGAGATATAGACGAATCATGTAGGGGCTGTGAGCAATTGCGCATTATTTCGTATCAGTCTCATCAATTGACATTTGGGGAAAGGGGAAAAAAGTTTCAGAGAGAAAAACACAAAAGGAATAATGAGTTTGGTGTCCGAATTTGCGTAAAAAAGAGGATTAAGAAAAATTATATCATCTAGCCAGCTAATTTTTGCAGCAGAGCACAGAAAAAACTAGGGATACAATTTGTTGCAGGTAATTTTTATCCCCGAAATCGAGGTGAAATTTATCCTCTGTTTTTTCTGTGAGCATTTTTGTACTTGATTAATTATACATAATGTTAATATGTGCTTTGCATTTCTTCATTTTATTTAGTTAATATCCCTTAGGCTTTCAAAATATCTTAGGAGTAGTTATTCACGCAGTATATTATAATCATAAGATTTTTTCTGAGTTTAGAAGTCTAAATGCAGAATTGCAGATAATCAAATAACTTTCATGTTTGTTGGATTTTCTTCAGTGCAATAACTTTCAAAGCAGCGGATGCGAAACGGTATTAGTATAGATGTGTGACACTGACAAACGGATGGACACACACGAACAAGAGAACACGTCGCAAAGACGGTTACGTGATCCGCGATTGTTATGTAAATATGGCTGCCCGCTTACGCACAGGGACGCAAAACAATGTCCCCAAACGATGATTGTCCATTTCACTTCATCTCGTTGTCTCATCAGAGGTACAATTTTCAGATATACTTGAGCTTGACAGGTGGCGAGAAATGACACAAAATTTCTCCTTCGTTCCTCCATTTCTGCTCTCATTACTTTAATATTTCAGTCAGAGATAAGACTCTCAAACTTTAAATTATACTACTCAGTCTCTTTCCCCACTTTTCAATATCCTTAATCTTTTATCTTGCATTTTATCTTCCTTTAAAATTAACCTTTTATGTTTTTATAATAATAATAATGTTTCATAATCTATATTTCTGTAGAATACCCACTTTGTGTTCTTAGAGAAGAATCCGCGAATCTTTTTCTTATCTTTTTTCAGTACAATAGTCTTAGAAGTTAGAAAGTAGATATTAAGGTTTCGTGGAAATTGTATCAGAAAATATAAAAATTGATGATTCACTGTGTCAATTTCGATTTCTCGTATTTTCATCTTCACAATGATTCATAAACTGTGATTCCCCGTTATAATATTTATAAAGTAAGACCTATTAAAGA
This sequence comes from Euceroptres primus, assembly GCA_037177015.1. Lineage (NCBI taxonomy): Eukaryota > Metazoa > Arthropoda > Insecta > Hymenoptera > Figitidae > Euceroptres > Euceroptres primus. Next base: position 472,324 of record JBAGKK010000279.1, read on the forward strand.
TAATTTTTTTTGAGAAAATTAAAAATAAATCATTCTTATCGTTTATTACAGAGTCAATTATTTTTCTTGCGAAATATTTTGCGAGGTCGGTGATTATGAAAATTTGCAGAAAACTACATTATTCTGAACTTATATTAATTTCTCAGAAAAAACACATATACATATTGAGCGTCTTTCAAAGTTCTTCCATACAATTTTCCACATATAAATTAAATAAATTGTAGATTTTTTCTTTTTGCAGATGTAAAAAATCTAGATTTAAACGTAAAGAAATGTCCAATTTTCAGATATTCAGAAAAGAAATATACGCAAAAAGCGAAGCCCTGTGGCGGCAATCGCTCGAAGAACAGAAGCGGACGTTCTGATACGGTTGATGCCTAGGTGGTATTCTCGTTTGACGACTTCGTGCCTGGAAATGGGACTGTGAAGAAAAAAGAAGCGACTCCTGATAACGATAACAGCCGTATCATATCTTCCTCCCCTTTCGCCCCGCCTTATTCACCCCCACTACTCTTTTTCCTTTTTGTATTTCCACCAACGACAATGCATGACGGACCGTTCTCCATCCTTCATAGATTGCAAAAATTACTATATTTTTCGTATTCGCCGCAAGCTTAATTGTACTCTCTGAGTCTGAATCAGTGAGAAGTGTGTCACTAAATCAAATCAGTAAGAATTTTCACTGACAATCAGGGAGATTTCACTGCGAAATCTCACTGATTGTCAGTGAAAATCCTTACTGATTGTCAGTGAAAATCCTTTCTGATTTCACAGTGAAATCTCACTAATTGTCAGTGAAAATCCTTACTGATTTGATTTAGTGACCCACTTCTCACTGATTCAGATTTAGAGTGTACCTTCAAAATGAGTCCAAGAACATAAAAAAATGTTCATTACATCCGAAGTTATTCTTAATTAAATAAAACATTGTGACGACAACTGCATCTAATAAAATTTTAAAAAAGTTCAAAAATATTATTAAAATACAACTAGTCAAAAAGTTACTTCTTGTATTCTCTCCAGCCCTATGATTTCATTTTTTGAGAGGATTACAGCATATTTTTTAAATTATGATCAGATCAGCCAGAAATTGTCACAATGATAAAAAAGTGGTCCATTTGCGATGTCATCTGATCGAATTGGTGACCGTTACACTGAAAGATAGAGATTAAAAGAGGGAATGAGGAGAAAGATATAAGGTAATGTAACGTAAATGTGGGTGCGGTTGGCGCGTGCGCTTGCAGCAGGGTTGGGCGGACGACAGCTGATGTTTCAGTCCTCAGGCAACATTGCTGTAGCACCTGCCTTGCCTGCTTGCATGTTCCTCACCTATAAACCTATACTCAGCTCTAATCCGTAAGCAGGCAGTATCCACATTCGTGAAAACAAGCCTCTCAGCCTCCTTCGGCAACGTACAAAGCGAAGGGTCACCCCCAAATATTAAGTCATCTCAAGGAAGTCCCTTTTTATTTTACGATGTCCCAACAGTTAATAAAAGTCCCCCTCCAGCGAAGGGGGAGCTAAAGAAACTTTATGATAAGACATTTAAAAACTAAGTGGAAGCTTAACTGAAGATGAAGACTGAACATGTGAAACTACAATTAGTTTAAAATAGATTATTGAATTGCTAGTAAGGAAATTATTAAAGCAGAAAAACTTGACTTAATTTGGTTGCATGTGGTGACTCTTCACTGTTGTAAATGCAATATATACTTCATAAGTACACAGTAAACATGATTTACATGATAGACAGTGATAGCCACATGTAATTGATATACTATAGTAAATAATTGCTGTGTAAAGATGATTACCGATTGAAGTGGAAATGCTCATATTATATTGAATAATTGCCTAAAGGAGGAAGGCTTCTAGTTACAGAAACAATTTCTGGAAATGAAGATAAATTATATGTACTAAATACTAAACGGAGCATTTATGTGCTAAAGTAAAAAGTATATGATACTCATTTTATAATTAGTAAATGGTTAAAGCTAATTTTGAGACTGAGCAAAGAAGCGAATAATGTAGAGAAATTAATCCAGTTTCGAATGAGGTCAAAAACGATTATCATGGTTGCAACCAGCAGGAACCTGTTCACAGCACGTGGTACGATGAACGTGAAGCTAACCTGCTAAACTGCTAAACGCCAAACGACAAGCCGCGCACAAACCAAAACCTAACGGGATTTAAAGGCCAATCTCATTCTTTCTCCGTTCCTCTTTCATAGATTTCTTCGTTCATTTGTATATGTACCTCCTTGTCATCCGTCTTCCATCGGTCATTCTAATGGCGGAAGAGACTGGCTGCAGGATGCGCGTGACAATTTTGCAAAATTCACTGTCTCGAAAGCGTTTCCACGCTGGCGTGCCTCTATTTTGCAAGACTATAGCGGACATTTTTCGCCTAAGTCTTCCGTTAAAAAAAATTCATACAGAAAAGAGGCATAGCAACAAACATTTTTTAAAATTCAAAATTGATTTACTCTTTCAATTTGAATTAGTGATATTTCACTGATTGAAATAGCCAGAAGTGCTTCACTGGTATCACTGATTACCAGTGAAATATTACTGATTGCCAGTGACATTTTCTCAGTCGGTAAATGTAGATTTTCTTTCTTATCTTCTGAGAAAATGTCACTGGCAATCAGTGGTATTTCACTGACAATCAGTGGTATTTCACTGGTAATCAGTGGTTTTAACTGGTAATCAGTGATATTTCACTGGAGACCAGTGAAATTTTCACTGATGTGATACCAGTGACGCACTTCTGGCTATATTTCAATCAGTGAAATATCACTGATTTAAATTAAGAGAGTAGATTTTCATTTAGATTTAAGAATTATAAACATTACCTAGTCAAGAATTTTTTCTTTCGGGTTTCACAATTTTTGCAGTACAAACTTCAAATCAAACTACAGCAGAAGTTATTCATAATTGAATAAATCACTACTATTTTTGTATCCTATGAATGCTGGTAGTAAAAATTGCATGATATATTTTACAATGTTGGTCTCATTTAATGTAGAATTTGATGATCTTTGTTTCAAAAACGCCACAGGAAAAACGAATTGTTATTTCTACCCTGGTTTCGGTGTGATATTTACCTGCAAAAAAAATTATCTTCACAGGGTGAATTTTACCCAAATATTGGTTAAATTTTCTTTTTTTTCTCCAAGAAAACACTTTGAAACACTCCATGAAACGTTTTGATGAAAACACTCCATGAAAACATTTTGAAAGACGTGAAGTTGTCCGAATAAAAATGTAATCCTCTAAAAAATTACCTGTAACAAATTTTATCCTTAGTTTTTTCTGTGGCAACTCAAGATGAGTAATAGAAATGTAACTATTACCACTAATAAACCCAAATAAATTAAAGCAATAAAATCAAATTACACTCTATAAAATTCTTCCTGTCTGAATTTTAGTGAAACAATGAAGCGTTTTTAGTGCTCTTAACAGGCCATAAGCGGGGCTTTGACTTTTAGGGATCCCTTGCCTTATCTGGACTTAAAAATCATGGGATGAGGAGTCTGTTACAATGATGTTCGTGAAGGTGCGCCCAAAACAGCGAAGCATGCGATGACAGATGTTGGCACAGCATTAGATAATTAATCCGGAATGGGAGGATGGTGAATAGCGGGTGCGGAGAGATTATTACCACCGCGTTTATTTTTATTATGCCATCCATCGAGGGAGTCGACCCTCGCCTTTTTTCTAGCGTGTCTTGTGACTTTTTTACTTTTAACTCCACAATTCATATCACCAGCAACTTCAATTTCAAGAGTTATATGTTCCACGAACGATATACGAAAAACTCAATGATGCTAAAAGAAAGCAAAAGCGTAAGCATGCCTTTCACTTTTTTTTATTGAGCCTCGTTAAAGCTGCAATTAATCAACTGCTCAAGATGATTTGTCGTGAAACCGCAGTGGGTAGGGGGAACAATTTTATACGGGGAAAGTGGGTAGAGTTGAAAGCTGTGATTAATATTTAAGGTTCGGAACCTTAATGTGATAATATTTAATTAAAAGTAGTTAATTCTGTAAAAAAATAGTATTAGGGGAGGCCGGGTACATATATTTATCACAATAGGTAATCATTTAGGCTAATCAGAAGATAAACAAAAGAAAATATTTAAATTGTTACAATTTTCATACATGAGGTATCATAAAAAACCTCCATCCATTGGTATGTAAAGTCTAATTTATAAATAAAGCGTCTATTCGTCCAGCTTTTTTCGGCGACTAGACCAACCAAGCGGCTATTATTCATCCAGCTTTCTTGCACGAATAGCCCAATTGAATTGAAGCGGCTGTTCGTCCAGCTTTTTTTTGACGACTAATGTCATGAGAAAATGTGGCTATTCGTACCACATTATTAAAGGGAGAACGGGAATTAAAACGTGACAAAGATAAATAAATAATTTCATTAAGCCCAATAAGACAACAAAGTCTCTCTTAGCAAAGTATATGCACTTATAAAATTGGGAGATAATCCAAGCAATCTTTTATTTTAACAAGCTATTATACACTATATACTACACAGAAAAAAACGAGTAGCAAAAATGATAGTGAGTCTGCTCATTTTAAGTTTTTGCGAAAAAGTATCAACTTCAGTTAGATTGGGTTCATCTTGAGTGACTCGATGAAAAAAATATTTCTCAAAATAACCAAACATGAAGTGCATCAAAAATGAGACCAAGTTTTGTTTGAAATTTCAAAAGTGCCTGGTTAGAATATTTGATAGGGGCGGGCCTAAAGGTGAATGGATTGCCAAGACAGAAAAAATAGTCATTCTCTAGTATCCCCCCTGCACCTCCTGCTTGGATTTTACTGCTCTGGATAATCTAGTCAAAACCCGATCAGCGTCTAGTTTCAAATATGAACAAATCGGTCAATTTCCACTCGGGATAAGTGGCCTGGAGTCTCGAAGAAGGCGCTCGTGCTAGAGGAGAAGGAAGCAAGAAGGGAAAAATCGATGTCGGTTCTCTTTTCTGCGGCCCCTTTTCTTCCACGAGTTCTTTAGCAGTGTGCACCATCGTGCACCCTGACATTATCTCCTTTTTATTATATAGGTATAGGTACCTGGTGGCACGCGCCATGCGCTCCTCGGCAACAGCTGCTCCCATCTCGGAGAACGGAACCGAATGGGACGATGCTGAAGCAGAGGTATGTGTAAGAGGCACACCTTGCCACGAAGACGCGTGCCGTCAGCTTTCAAGATGTGAATATCGAGATCTTCTGTCGATCCGACCGACCGACCGACCGACTGTCTGGCCATTGCACCCATCTTCAGAAAAAAAAGATCAGCCACCATATAATGAAAGATGGACATTAATGATCCTTTGTCCACATCCCCATTACAGCAAGAATTTTCATCCCACCACTTTCTCTTCATAATTTTAATGACAGTCGTATCCTCTCTATGTTGATTCTTGATTTATAATTATTCTAACTGCTGATGTTAAAAATTTAAATGATTAAGAAACCATCTACCCATATTTGTGAAAGTTCAGAATGGTTAACTCAAATTAATAAAGATCAATATTACTTGTCCTCACTTCATTTAAGTTGTTACGAACTCCATAAACTATAATTAATAAAAAGTATTCAGACTTTCCCCTACAGATGCTGCGAATATGCAAGCTGCTTGCTGAAATTGTGGTTCTTGCAAAGAAGATGACCTTGGTGATCAGCTGCTTTTGGTATCAGATTGCATCTGCTCCTCTTAAACGAGCCTACAGCTTTTATGATAAAAGTGTCAGACTGGTATAAATTTATTTTGGTGTTGGTGGATCATACAATTGAAAAATTCGACAAACAATTGTAAATATATCATTAGAATTTTCTGCGAATTGTATTTTTGGATAATATCTAAAAAGTGGATATTGTACAAACGTTAAAGAGCACATTTGGAAGTCTTTTTAAATAAGTTTCGAGTACCATCTTGCAGGCACTTATAAGTGTAACGTATGTATCTTTATGCTCCACGTGTTTTTGAATACTTAATGACACCTGCTACCACCGGCTCGCCGGATGACTCTTTGCGTGTAACGTTTTTCTTTTCATGTCATTATTCTTACAGTAACATGTTATTTATAGTTCAAATTCAGTTAGGCCATCAGTTCTGACCATGTGTTAGCACATAAGATTTGACTCAAATTTGACCACATCAAAAGAAGTCTACAATAATTAATAGTCCATGCTGGACTTACATTAATTACAATTAATTAAGAAGTATACAAACACTTATTATTATCGTTCAGAACATTGTGTTGCAAAAGTTCATATCGTTCTTGATAATTGAAACATTGATCCTGCTGTTAAGTTTTTTAATATCAGTTTCAAATATAAAATTCCATAGTAAAAGGAAATGTACCAGTGCATTAGAGACTTTAGGTCGAGGTCAATGTGCGATATTTCGGAGATAAAAATCAAGAGTGAGATCGAATGCTGCAGTGGTTCCTCTTCAGAATCTCGGGCAACATCTTGCGAGTGTGGAATACCTGTTTCTTTGAAAGTGAGTGTATTCGGTACCATGTGTAAATGCGTGGAAGGCACCTGCTACTGCTGGCAACACTCGAGGAAACCTGAACCGGCACGAGCCATCTCCGTTTTTTTTTCTTCCTCGAATAAGTCACACTCGTGCCGTATATGACCATGCCGAAAGAAAGTAAGTGGATGCTGTTTCGTCACACTCTCTTTGCTCTGAGACCAACTCAATCGAAATGTTAAAATTACACTCTTTTAATGATGCATTAGCTATTACAGATAGTATTCATCAGGTTATAATTGAATTTTTTATTTCAATTTTTCCAAGAGTGTTTTGTCTTATCTGATCTCTGATGTTTCATCTTCTTATTGATGCTCAAGAAAAATTTTATCATAATTTACATTCATTTTATAAAGTATGTATACTATATTGTGATTTTTATTGTAGAAATATGTCCATGTAAAGAAGAAAGATTTATTTATTTCTAATTTATAGAATATTTAGATTATTAGATTGAATAATTATAAAGGAAGTGAAGAATTGGAGAATGTTTGGGGGTTTAAATGTGCATTTACCCCGTTGAATGCAAAATAACTCTCGATGTAAAGTTCAGGTTAGGACTATCGTCGACTCATCGAAGGCAGCTGTATCTTCTTCGAGTCATCTGCCTCCGTTGTGCGTGATGTGATAAACATCCCTCGTCCCGTTGCCGCAGTATTAATGGATATTTATTATCAGCCAAGTAGGCACAGCTGACTAAAAAAGCCAATGGCCAGTACTGCCCTTTTCCTCCTGGTTTGTCAGATAAATTGACGTTTATATATGAAAATGCCGCCCATTAAAATCGATGCTTTACTTTCTCTCTGTTTACTCTAGACACGAATGTTGGTTTATCCATCTGAGACAGATAAGGGGATGATGAAGGGTGAAAACTACAACGGAAAAACGAATTTTTAATATTATCTCATATTGTACAACATCTTTCTAATTAAAATAATAATCGGTGGGGAGATTGTATTGACCCTTAAAATAAATTTCGTAGAAAATTTTGATGTACGTAGTTGGCTTTAGGGTCAGGTGAAAACGTTTCGGCACACAATGGTGGCCCTCACTATGCCAAAGATTTCTTACAAATTCTCATAAGATTTAATAAAATTCACTGATTAGGGCCACCATTGTGTGCCGAAACGTTCGAAGCAATTTAATTGGTTTCAATTCACCTGACCCTAAAGCCAACTACGTACATCAACATGTTCTACGAAATTTTTCCAATTGTTTAAAAAATGCTAGAATGTACAATTTCAATGTTTGGTTTCAGTGTTTAGATCTTCAATGATTAATTATTCATCAATTGTTCAATTATTTAATTAAGAATAACTTCGGATGAATGAAAATTCTTTTCAAGTTTGTTTACTTAATAAATATTAACCTGAGAAAGCAGAGTGTGTCCTTGACAAAATATCAAATTACACGATGTATTTACAAAAAAGTAAAGTTTACTTTTAAAAAACGTTCCCAGGAAAGATAGCTTCGATAATTTGACACTTGACCTTTGTAAATTACTTTGTCTGCTAATGCGGTGGTTTCATGGTGCAACAAACATTTGCCTTTTGCCTGGGATGGATGGATCCCGAGTGGAACACAATACCTGATCCAGTATCATTTTCGTGTAGTGCTTGTAGCTTATAATGTTGCCATATACACACAATGCTATTGAAAGCCGGTGTGGGAAGAATACACAGGGGTGAGATGACAGTATTATGTCACCCGGAAAGGCGGGAGATGTTCTCTCTTAATAATGGTCCCGTGATCGGAGAGGAAATTGCTTGGGGGTTGTTTAACGAGGGTTGGTGAAGCAAAAGAGGGGAAGTCAAATGCCACGCGCTAAATGTCAGGCAGCATCCATCTAATTTCCAATATAGAAACTGGTACTGGCGCCTCCCTTCTTGTGTACAAAGGGTGTTCTTCAGAAATTGACTCATTTTTTATTTTGGATTATTTATTTTTATTCAAATAAGGTGTATATCAAAATAAATCAGTTGTAATTATCGCTCGTCAATTATTGCAATTGTTATTCGTCGTCAAAATAGCAAATGTTACTCATCAATTTTAAATGTAAATGTAAAAATTGTTAACAATTGTATATAGAGCTTGTATTGAAAGAATTTTAGTCATTTTGTGCACTATTTTCCCATGATTTTGTATGTGTGGGTGTCACTGTGTAATGCCGCGTGAGTGGTCGATAACGGACAGAGACGCCGCGAACAGAAGGATGTTTATTGGACACCGTATATCCTGTTATTCGGCCTACTATGGAGTAACGTCGTAAAAAATCATAACAGCACTTTGCCAATAGCAAATCATTTATTGAGGCAACCTCTCTTATTCTCGTCTCCAGCGTCACGTTTCGTTTGAAAAACTTTGCCGTTCCAACCGGATGACAAGTGCTCTTTTCCGCTCCTATTGTTTTTCACTATTTTGTTTGGATCATGTTTGATCATATGGAGATACCAGAGTAATTGATTCATTGATTTATTATGTTTAGTTTTTATTATCGTGTATTGATGTGAAAAGTTGTAATATTTCTACAAAGCGTAAAAAGGTGTTTAGTTAAGAATATGATGTTTCGTGGGAACATTTTCTTACTAAACAAACTATATGCAGCTGTTAAAAAAATTCATATTATCCAATATCAAGCACTTGAGCTGATCTTTGCTTTGTTCCAATTAGGTTTTACCTTCAAATTCTTGATAAATATATTTTACTGCTTTTATCTCAGTAGGTACAAATGTTTGTTGAAAATGTTTGCTGCATATTTTCTGACTTTAATATTCAAAACGACTATTAAGGAACATGTTGACCTTTTTATGAATTCGCCACCATCCTCAGGGTCATGCGAACTGATTTCTCAGATGCCTATTGGCTCTGCCCTGAGATCGAAATCACAATGCGAGCTTATGTTTGGTGGTATGCAGAGTTGTGGAGGCTAAGGTATTACTGATGAGTCAGCCGCAACGACATGGAATGTCGCTAATGAGTCGTATACTGCGAACCGCAAGGTCTCCCACTTACGCGAAACAATTCTTCCTTCAGATTTCCGAAGGGGTTTCAAATTCCTTGAAGAAATGGAAACTGGAGCTTATCATCTTTCAAAGGATTGCTTCTGGACTTTGCACTTTTTTAACTTTATACATTCATATCATATGGAACACATCATAATACAAAGAAGCATTCAATTAATAATGCATTTAAACTATATGATGCAAAAACCATTCCTGTATTGCCTTTTTTCACATACAAATGAGTTCCCAAAAACTCCACTCTAAGCAACCAATCTTACACCTCTTCGAAATCTTAGGAATCTGCAATAAAGATCTCGTTATAATTTGATGAATAAAAAGTGAATCTTTCTCTAAAAGGCACATATAATATAATCTCCTAAACGGGTTGCATTAGCATTCTGATCTGGGATTTATACCTACTGAGATTCTATGTGACTGAGAGCCATCAAAACAGAAATTAACGAGCATCATAGCTAGAAGGTCACTCCTTGAGAATGAGGTATTCGAGGACTAGTAACCCAAGGAAGGGAAAAAGTATATTTACGACCGACATTCGATGTAGATCTCGGAATACGACAGCTTCGCATTTCGGATAACGCCGCGGTAAGTGCCTCCGATCATGAAACCGGTACATTGGATTCGCGTGCAGGTGGTTCGTGGGAACTGGTCTAGTATCTTGCAAGAGCGTGGGTTAGCAGAATTAGTATTTATTCAGAAAGGCAGAACAATGCGGAGGCCTGTTGGTCTCCGTTCTGCTAGGCTGACTTCGAGATCATCAGCAGCCGCTGCTACTTGTCAAGGTGATACCTTGAAGATAAAACGACAAATAGTTCGCTCGCTTGTTCTCCAATGTTTACTTGTTTTTCCAACGTAACTCCTTCCGCTTTACCACCAAGGACGCTCATCATTATTTTACTTCATTTATTGTATTATTACTTTAATTATTCCACACCCAATATTCCAAGGCTCTTCCATTTCTAAAATGTTCAAAAATATTGCATTTAGATTTTAATAAGATTTTTAAACATCATAGTTTGCGCCAAATAAAATAAACTTAAAAGTAATTCTTCAGTTGCATAAGATAATATAAAAACATCTTTCATCCTTTCATCATTTGACACAATTTGATGATCATTTCGATTATTCAAATAAAAACCATTTGCATTTTATTTTCTTGAAAAATATTATTAAAAAATAATAACTATTAAGTAACTTCGGACCCGTGAACAATGATGAACTTTATATAGATATAAAATAAAACAAGAGATAATCATAGGGGCCATCCATACACCACGTGGACAGTTTAGGGGGAGAGGGGGTATGACAAAATTCCACGCTTTTCTACGAGGGGGGACCACTTTTTCACCAAAAAGTGGTGTAAAATTGTTCACGTGGTATATGTATGGCCCCATATAAGAAACAGGATTAACCTTTATAGGACGGGGGTGGTCGAAATATCGACCACCTGTCAGGTTGGGGACTTAAAATGAGTTATCCGTTGAAATTATATATAAATTTTTGGTTAAATGAAAACTCGATTTGAAACAAAATTTTCCCGTCCTCTAAAGGTTAATGCTGTATGTGAATGATAAGGTACATTTTATCATTTTCGTGAAGATGATAACGTAATGAGAATGTTTGCTACATGCTCTTTAGAGATGATATTTCCAGAAATATTTAGAATTTAGATGAAGATTATGAAACATCATAGTCATTAATGCTAATCATAGGAAGCATAATCATCTGAACCATTAGGTACAAAAATGAAAAATAACGCTAAATACAGAAAAGAGAAAGCTGTTATTTTACTTCAGAGCTGAAGAATGTTTAATAATCAGAATTCACTGATCAAAGTCTAGTAATAAAAATTAGATAGGTAATCAACTTTCCAAGCAATCTGCTTTAGCGATTAGAATTCAGTGATCAAAATTAAACTATCAACCATTCACGACGAAATTAGTTGATCAGAATTCACTGATTACTTTACAGAAATAAATTGGGATTTCAATTAGAACCGATTTTTGATTCCAAGGGACCTGCAACAGAAAAGAACCTCTCTTTCTGAAAAGGAATTCGAAATGATAAATTGTGCGAAAGGAACCTCTAGTATGAGTTCTAATAGAAACTTTTTGTACAGAACTCATTTTCTATCTCGACTCACTTCGAAGATTTTACAAGTTAATGATGCACCTTTTACGTCATAATACAGGTTTGATGATACTGCACTGGGAAAAATTTAATAAAGAAACTAAAATTATAGAGATTAGTCATTCTTGAAAGGAAGATAAAGGACATGAGATGTGACAGTTTTTAAGGTTATGTTGAAAACTTTTATCTACTGCAGATCTTTTTCATGTCGCCATCTATCGGACATCAACGATCTAAAAAGGAACCCTCAAAAAGAGTTCTTTTGGAATCTCAGTTCTAAAGAATGTCAACTTTTACTTGAGCCGCAACATTACCGAACCCCCAGTTTTTTCTGTGTTCTTACACATCAGAATTCACTACTGATTGCAGTTAATAATACTAATGATGATAATCATAAATATAAAAATAACATCACAGTAAATCTCGGGGTATTATTTTAACACTCAGATTTGAGTTAAAATTTGTTGCAACAAAAATGAACTCAACTGAGACCAATTTAAACTTGTTCCGGTTAAGAATCAAGAAGAATCAAAGCAGAATTTTTATAAGTTTTCCTGGTTCTGAGAGCAGAATGTATTTTTTGACACAGTGTGCGTAAAATGCGTTTTTATACACCCATATTAGTACGTAAAACGGCTTATTATACACCGACTAATATGGGCGTGTAAATACGCATTTTACATATATATTACACCCATATTAGTGCGTAAAACGGCTTATTACACACCGACTAATATGGGCGTGTAAATACGCATTTTACGCACACTGCGTCAAAAAATATCGTATGCAACTCGTGTGTACGGTTTTACGCACATGTTGCATAATATACTATTTTGCTTGTCACTTTTGTAGGGATGAGCAAAATAGATGCGGATTTCGGTCGGATTGCTGGTTGTCGGGTTAACCCGTACTCAACCCGACAAAGCATCTGTCAATTATCAAATACGTAGTGTTATTTTAATCCAGCATCGGTTCATCGCAAGTAAGCTGAAGTTAGTCAGTTTAACTTAACACCCGGAAAAAATTGATCTACAACATGAATGATACCCCAGAATTTTCTGTGATAGAGAGCTAAATTGAAACCAGTAAGGAACGTTGAAGTTCCGGTGCTGATTTTCTGAGTTGCTTGGCTACGAATTTACTCCACCCTCTTTGATCAGCCCTTGATTTGCTCCACTCCCCTAAACCAACAATGGCGTCTTTTCCCCATATAATCTTCTGCTATTCGTGCTATCCCGAGAAGAGTCGAGAATTTCCAGGAAGGCTCCCTTTTCACAGAAGACACCCTGATAGGCTTCGTGAGTAAATTAGCGAGCAGAGAGGACTGTAGAGGGAGTGAAAGAGGGTTGTAGAGGGGCAAAGAGGTTGAGAGAGCGAGGTCCCCAAGTATTGATCCGACTGGCTAGCTGGCTGCCTGGCTGGCTGATTTTACTCCGGTCGGAGGAGGACCATAGTAGATGTAGTCATACGGACATGCGGTAGACACGGTGATACATGCACGGTGCACGCCAACATTAGAATGGCTCGGTGTGCGCCAAAGAGTTGGTGGTTGCGTAGCTAGGCAACCCGGACCGATTCCAGCCACAACCGCACCCTCAATTGCCCAATTTATTATTCATATTATAATCGCCCACTACCTTTATCGAACGAGTCTCTTAAGACCACTCAAGTCACTGAATTCATGCTTGATTAATGATAATCATCAAACATCAACGATAACGAACATTTACAATCATCAAGAAGAAGGATAACGATTTAGTATCTTGGATCTTGGAATTGAATCAGCATTAGATCCTTCAATATTGGGCGAGAGTTTTCAGGAGAATTAGAAAAAGAATTCCATGATCTCGTTAAGATTACCATAACAAGATCACTTTGATCTCCTAAAAAAATCTGGAGTTTCGGAATCGAAATGATGCGGGCTTTGGTATCATTTTGATCTGAAAATGTGATCTGCAAACAAAATCAAATCAAATTTGCAAATGATCAAATTTCAGAGATTTCTGATCAGAATTTAGGTGATAAATGATTAGTGGTAGTTATTAGAACTCACATTGCATGAATTTTTGCTGATCGAATTTCCCTGAACCCACTAAATGATGAAACTCTTCTCTGATTAAGAAAGTAGCAATATTCTACATTTTCTGAGTGGATGATGACCTTCGGTGAAGTACCCTTCATCAAGAGCCACGTAATGCCGAGGCTTTGATGACGTGTAGATCCACTTTACGCATTCGTGTCATATCTAGTCTCTACAGTGGACAGAGTCGACATGTTGGGAGGCTATAACGATAGCTTTTTCCCCGAATCGGGGATGTGATCCAGAAAGGGTGACGGGGAGAGAAGAGGTGGAAACGGCCAAGTCAGATCTCCAAGGTTTCATAGGTGTGTTGGCTACAAACGGTTGCCAGGTAACGGCTAGGGAGGCTACAACGGGTCAATACCTGGCTGGTGCTAGTTCACCTCTGCATGAGCTAAAACGTCACCAGAGCTACTCTCTCTTTTTTCAACTTCCCCTCTTCAGACTATCTGACTCCCCCTTTGGCTTCCTGGCCAACAACCCCACCCTTGGCACCCCTACACCCACATTAGCTCATCCACTCGTCCGGAGAACCGTCCGGGTTCGTCCAGCCACCAAGCTAACCTCCTGGACGTGAAGCTTCCCGGAACTTCGAGTCTCGTATCGGGATTACGTCGTGGAAATAGAACCTACGTGTCAGACGCAGTACGATCTATATCTTGAGAATATGTGATGAAGTGAATTTATGGATTTGTATTGATGAACAAAACTGATGCTTGCTGCAGGATTGTCCGACTGAATCGAGTTGATGATCATTTTTCAGTATTAGGTCAACTCTTTGAATCCATAGTGAAGATTTTAATTATAATTAAAATGAAGATTCAGATTAACAAAGCAAATTAATGGAAATTGAAGATTTAGGATTTAAGTAATCTATAATTTTCAATCTGCTTCAAATTTAAATCTTCAATTTTTATTCATTGTATTGATTTGGTAAAATTTTTATTGATGGATAAAGTTTCCGGCTGCAGGACGAGGGGCTGTTCACTGGGCAATCGACTGCCGTGAATTCTTCTGATTTCCATCGATTGACAATGAGGGGAAGGGAGGCAGAAATAGAAAAACAATTGAAAAACAAGAGAGATAGACTGAGATTTCCAGAGATTTCTGAGTTTGATTTCTCTCGCTGCAGGACTAGAATTAGGTAAACTTTTTGAATGTAGATTAAAGATTCTAATTCATTATCTTCAATCTATGTTCAAAGACTTGACCTAATCCTGTGATGAGCCTTCTTCATTTTTATGTCTATCGTAAATACTGTATTATTTTTAGCTAATGTATTATCAAATTTTTTATTTTAGATTTTTTCGTGAATTTTTAAAAATTAGCCAATAAATATTTAAATTTTAAATAAAATACCTAAACATAAATACGGGAACTAAAACTGACAATAGACCTATAGAGTAAGTATAAATATCAACCCTTTGGATAGAAAATTTATAAGCAAGTATTATAGAAGTTTCAGAACTTAAGTACTATAAACTCTAGAACAATGTTTTGTAATTGATATACAATCTTATCTATTACCCTTAACTATTTTCCAAGATTAAAATTATACCAAGAAAGAATGCTTGTTCTCTAACCCAGTTCTAAATAAACAACATTTATCAACCCATATTTTTCCAGATTTTTGAGGTCTTCCTGTTTCCATTCATCCTCTTGATCAATAATAATAATATCCTGAGTGAACTGGAAGATATCTTTTGTAAAGATGCTTTATGGACATCAGGGGTCTCCAGACGAGCTAAAACGTTATCAGGGCTTCTTCCAACGCCCAATACCTCCCTTTATCCCTACCCAGACAGAGGTTATCCCCACCAACATTATCCCTCCAAGCTCACCCTCTTCCAGATACCGCACCAGCTCCCAGATAACCTTCTAGCTAAGTGACACAAATACCATTAAGATTATTACATTCGAGATTAACAATTACTAAAAATTAATCCATTTTGCTTCCTCATAAAGGAAGCTTTGTAACGATGAAATTTCCGAATCATATTTTTTGAAATTTCTTGACCTAATTCGACCTCAGGAATTCGAAGATGAGGTTTTTAAAAAATGTCCATCTGCCCGGTGTATGTATGTGTGTGTGTGTGTGTGTATGCGACAACAATATTCTTTTAATGGTGACTCGCAAATGAATTGTACTAAAATCACAAAATTTGGTTGAGTTATAGTCATAGTGAATGCCTAAAATTTTAAAGGTTTTGAGCCGGATTTGATAAGATGAAACATTTTTTCGATTTTATATTTTTCTCAAAAATCGTTTAAGATGTTATTTTTTTATAATTTTGATTATATTAAAGAAATTTTTCTCTAGATTTTTGGATTTTACTGAAATATATCCTTTACCACTAACAAAAGATTGAAGTTGATTAACTAAATATCTTGATATATAGCAAAAAGTAAATTTGAAAAGTTCGAAATTTTCAATAATTTTTATCACTGTTTTTTAAGTAATGAAAGACTTTCAATACACCATTTTTTAAAATATGGGATGGTATTTAGTTGATAATAATCAATACGATGTTTGTAATCATCTTTAGACAAAAAATTGCCTCATCTAAAATTTTTGAATTTTCAATTTTTCCTTTTATAAGTAAACCTTTTTTTTCAATTTTAGGAATATAGCAATATTGTAGGTACCAAATTTATTCCTTTTGACGAGACGACGCGATTGACCTATTTTAATGCCTTATATGATCAACTATATTCATAATAGATAAAATAAATTTTTTTTCACGTTTGTATTAGAAAAAGTTTTTTCAATTTTGGCAATATAGCAATATTATAGATACCAAATTTGTTCCTTTTGATGAGACGAATCGATTAACCTGTAACAAAACCTTTTATGACTAACTATAGTTTCAATAGATCAAATCAATTTTTTTTACGTTTGTGTCAGAAGAAGATTTTCAACTTTGGAATGTATCAAATAATTTATTAATAAATTATGTGAAATAATTTTCAAAGTTAAATTTTCATTTATGTTGCTATGTAATCGAGATAATTATTGCTTCCTTTATGAGAAAGAAAATTTATTTGATGACTCAATATTTTAATGAAATGAACATAATGAGAAAACGAGAAAACACCTAAACTACTTGGCAGCGGTTAACGATTTATAAATAAATTTGGAAATCCATTACTTTTTGCAAAACGATTGATAATTAATATTAAAAATCTCAGAAATCTGTTAAAAATAATACAGTCAACCGGGGTTTGAATGAACCGGAGTAACTGCATAAACTTGCAAGGGAGTTTTTTTTATGACATACATATCTTTAGAAGACTCTCTGTACAAGTTATAAGTGGTACACAAAGGAAATTTTTTAAATTGAAATATTGAAATTCGAAAGTATTTTAATTGTTGTTTTCGGTCTTCTTAAGATGTGAAATAAAACAAAAATGTTCTTTTGAAGTTATTAATGATCAATTTTGACCCGTATAGTTATCCCAGTTCATTCCCCGGTAAACGGTACTATAAAAATTGATGATTAATCATTAGTTTTTTGAGTGAAAATTTTCACATAGTGTAATTTTTCTTTAATATTTTTGTTGATGAATTTTTAGTCTATATGTATCTCATGCCGTGGCTTATTCACGAAATAGGAGTACTTTTGAATATGTAAGAGGCAAAGAGGTTTTAATATGTATGAATTAGAAGGGCACTATACCTCTTATTCGACGTTGATCACTCTGACCTTGCTCTTTGTTACAGCGATAAATCTGTGGGCGGATTCGATTTTTTCTATCGTTCTTGAAGCATTCGAGGATTTAACCTTGAGCCAGAATTGCAGAGGACGCCTCTCTTCACAGGAAGTAGCTGTTGTTAGGGTTGTCTTATCGACAAACCTTTACCAATGATTTTCCCTTTACCTTGCTCCAACTTTGTCATTTATGTTTCAATGACAAATAACAGATCCAAGGTTTATGAGATTTCATAACTCTTTGTAATTGAAGTAGAAAATTTTTTCTAATTTATTATGATTTTCTCTTAAATGGACTCGTTAACATTGGACATTAAGAAAAACGATTCCTCAGAGATATTTCAGCTAATGGACTATTTATAGATGGGAATTACCTTTCTTTACAAATCTTTGTGTCAATATTTTGTTAAAAGCTTCTAATATTGATTCTAATGAGTTGATTTTATCTGTCATATAGAAAAACTGTCACGAAGATAACATATTCTTATAATTATCTGATGTGTCTCCTTGTCCGCGAACATCAGTTGTTTCAAGGAAGAGAAATTGGCTAACAATAAGAGTATCACATACCTTCTGCAGAATACTGTTAACTATGATCATTTTACATCATTCATATAGAAAATATAATTTTGCAATATTATATAATATTGCTTCCTCATAAAGGACGCTTTGAAACGATGAAAATTTCGAATCTTATTTTATGATATTTCTCGATCTAATTCGACCCCAGGAATCCGAAAATGAGATTTTAAAAAATGTCCGTGTGTGTGTGTATGTGCGCACGCGAGTCAAAAATGCCTTTTTAATGATAACTCGCAAACGACTTGAGCTAGGGTCATGAAATTTGGAGAAATTATAGTCCCAAATAATGCCCATAATTCATTAGGTTTTGAACCGGAACAGATATAAGAAGAAACATTTTTTCGATTTTACATTTTTCTTAAAAATCGTTTAGATGTTGTTTTGAAGAATGCCAGAACGGATATATGAACAAACATTTTTGTCTCAACTTTTACATTTTTCTTAAAAACCGTTTCAGATGTTGTTTTTTCTGCAATTTTGGTTATAGTCAAGAAAATTCACTCTAGATTTGGAGGTTGTACTGAAATACACCTTTTTCTACCAAAAAAGCTTAAGGTTGATTGATTAAATATATTGATATAACAAAAAATATATTTAAAAAATTCAAAATTTTAAATAATTTTTATCACTATTTTTTAAGTAATAAAAGTCTTTCAATACATAATTTTTTAAAATATGGGATAGTATTTAGTTGGTAAAAATCAACACAATTTTTGTAATCATCTTCAAACAAAAAATAACCTCATCTCAAATTTTTCGAATTTTCAATTTTTTGTTTATAAGTAATTTTTTTCAATTTTGGGAATATAGCAATATTATAAAAACAAAATTTATTCCTTTTAATGAGACGAATCGAATGATCTATTATTAATTGCTAAAAAACAACCAGTGTTCATGAAATGACCACAATTAAGATACACCCCAACATGAGAATACCCAAACTACTTGCCAGCGGTTTTATAATATTGTATTACAAGAAGAAGGAAACTAAATACAGAAATAAGGAACAGATGCTTTAGAGTTTAGATTCTGTAATATTGGTAAAGTACATATAGTAAGTGTATCAATGATGCATATATATATATATATATATATATATATGCATCATTGATACACTTACTTTCTGTACTTTACCAATATTACAGAATCTAAACTCTAAAGCATCTGTTCCTTATATTTATAC
>JBAGKK010000279.1:491682-516920 GCA_037177015.1 Euceroptres primus
TATACTTTAAACATAATTTTTGATTAAAAAATTGTGAATTGTTCTAGTGAAATTTCCACCCGGTTCTGTTTCCCTCTAAATTGATTTCTGACACATTCTCTAATTAGGAAAGAACATCAGGTAAGCACGTGCTACCAAAACAACCTGTTTGGGATCTCCAGGTTGATGATTTCGATTTGGAGAGGTCAAACATGAAAAGAGGACCGGGTGTATTTTCACCTGCCCTTTTTCCGGGCTTGTGCCTTTATTTTGAGAAGTGGGATCGGTTAAGGCACGTATGTATGTACCTCGCCCTGCATCCAAGATCGTTGAACTCGAAATGGTGCTGACAGGACATGGCTATATACTCCCACCTTCAAGTATGGAAAACTCTCCCTCCCCCCAACCCACCTGTTCTTGGTCTTCCCCTCCAATTCAGAGGAGTCCCTTCTACACTTTCTTCGACGCCTTCTCCTCACCTCGCAAAACGTGTGGCGTCGCGTCGCATCCTCCTTCGCGTTATATGTATAGATATATAAAATGTATGAATTTTTTGAATAGAGAAAATAGTTTAAATTTTTTAAAAATTTCAATTCAAATAAAGGATTTTGGTTCGTTTAACCAAAATTTGGTTTATTTGAGAAAGACGTTTTATTATATTGGAATTGGAATCAAATATTGGCATTAACCAATCAAACAAGCGCCCAGGTGGAAATTTACAACTGGTTTGGTACCGCACCAGTACCAAATGTTTAAATGTTTCATGTTTAAATATGTAGGTGCATTTTAAAAAATTGGTTAGACCTCCAAATTTTGTACCAGTTCAATAGTTTAAAAGAAATAAAAAATTCTCTGTTGCCCGTGTTTTTCTTCAAAATTTAAATGGTAAAAGGAATTCGTTTCATAAATGCGAGTTTCTGCTTTCATTAATTAGTTTAAAGGTGAAACATGAAAATTCGAAGATCGGCGGTACAATTCGGACGGTTCAGCAAGTTATGATATTTACTAATTTTTCAGTTTTGTGCAGTCAGGTATTAGTTTATTTTTTAATTATTTCTTTTTTAGAAAGTTAATTTGAAATAATATTTCACAATAATTGATAGTTTTCGAATTTTAACTGCATAGAATATGAAAAAACCTGTCAGAAACCTAAACTCACTTTTCAGTTTCTATTATTTTCGATTTTGGGGCTCAATCGATGACCGAATCGAGTTTTTGTGCTGCATTTGAAGATTTTAACATCAATTATTAGCGAAAATGTTATCTTTAAAAAGTTATCTGTAATTATTATTATTTTAATATAGATCTAATTCTTTTTGCTTCCAAGATAGATTATAGATCAGTTAAATTGCTGAGTTGCCCTGGTGGAAATTTACAACTGTCTTAGTACCGCGCCAGTACCACCGGGCGGATTTCGGTACTGGCGTACTACCGGATGCCAAACGGCTGGGTACTGGCATTAGTATGAAATGTCACTCGGCTGGGAGTTGTCTGTCGGTATTGGAGCGGTACTGGGGCAGTATTAAACCAGTACCGCGCCAACACTTGGCGCAGTACTAAAGATCAGTACTGACATTGCTCCTCGTTTACAACTGGCGCGGTACTATGCCATTCGTAAGATGTGGCATAAGTCTGACTTTTCTGCCTAGGTCGAAGTAAATTAAATTACTGGCCTGGGGCCAGCAAATTAAATGGTTAGATATGACCTTAGAATCTTAGATGGATGTTAAACAAATTATAGATGCTTCTAAAAATATATTTCGTTAATATTAATGTTGATGTTTAATTGTTTTCTTTTTTTTTCTTTTTGTTAACTCTCAAATTAATCTGAACTTCTTAATTAAACGTTTTTTTTTCATACTTTATGATCAGAAAGTATTCTTGAAAAGTTAAGTAATAAGTAATAATTCTAAATAGAAGTTAAGTATTAAAACATTTTTTTATTTATTCAAAACATAAAAAAAAACATAAACGTAAAAGTTGTACTTATTAAGAAGATCGGCAGTACAAAAAGGTACAACTTTTCAACAGTTATTATTAGTAAGTAGAAAATAATTTAAAACTCCAAAAATTATTGATTTCTCTTCTGAATTAAGTCTTCTAACTGTCCGTAAAATGAAAAAGCTGAAAAAATTTTCTTGGGCGTAAATTAAAAAAAAACATCGAAAAATACGTAAAAATTTTACATAATAGTCCCATTCTACGGTATTCGAATATATTATTTATTTTATAAGTTATATGGTTATGTATACCGACAAGGCACGCACATCGCACATTTTTTCATCTTCGCCACTCATGCTCATCAACTCACGTATGCGCTTACCTTTACTAAATAATCGCCTATTCAGACACTCGATCCACGTTTGTGCCGCGGTACCAATCTCGGACTGTCGCCAAGTGTCATATGAGAGCATTTACGTGAAGCCAGATAAAAAGCTTCGGCCAGGTGAAATACGACAGTTCCTGGTGTGTGAGTCTAGGGGGAGGGAAATTAATTATTTTATGAAGGATTTACTTTTATTTCATTGAGATATGGTATGCTAGAATTATCATTATTTTATCTTGTTTTTTATGTGATTATAAGAAAACAATTAGCAATTGATGAAAAAAATGGATGGATCAAAATATATCAACGCTACTGTATATCTCAATAAAAATACTCTTGAGTATATCTAATTTCAAAAAAAAATCTCAAGATTGCAAACGCTTCCATTCTTAGTTAAAATTTTTTTCTAATAATACTTTCGTCTCTCGTACTTAGACGTTGAAATATAGATACGGAGCATTTGTGGATCTTTGCCTCGGTCCTATTAGTTTTATTAATAGCATCGCTTACGAGCGCAGATTTGAGTCCCTGGTTCTCACCAAGCTACGTACTTAATTCTGCAGTCTCGGTGTGAAATTTAATATAGTTTCGATTGAAGGTCAGGTAAAGAGAAACTGGCTACCTTTAAAACTAAACACGTGCCAAAAATATTACAGTGCTTATATCTCGCAATATTATCGCAGGAATAAAAAAGTCTTTGCTTTTTCTGTCTTAATAACTGTGAGAATCAATTTTCAGTTTGCTTCCAGAATTTTTCTCACGTTAACTATATCTACACTTATTTCTTTGGAATGCTCTACCACTTCTAATCATTAGAAAAAAGATGAAGAAGATTTATTATACGTTAATTATTAATTGTTTCAGTTTCAAAGTATTGAAGATTGAGTGCCTTCAATTTTGAACATTTGCAAATTGCAAAAGAAAAATTGCAAAAAAATTGCAAAAGGAAGGCCTAATTTGAAGCAAACAGAAGCTTGTGACCTTGGACATCTTTATAAATGAATATCATATCAAATTTAGAGAGTATCAAGATTTGAAGATATCATCCGATTATTTAAATTAGACTAGATGATTACATCAAACTAACCATCTTTTTATATCCGTTGGATATTTCATAAGGGTTTTACAGGAAAAACAGGTAAAATATTTAAAATGGCCAAACTCGAAGTACCACATTTAAAACTTCGCATGACTACAAAATTCAAATTGTCTCAGATGATCCAATCTTTTTTTTATCTCTTTCCTCGAGGATGTGCCTCCCCAGAAAAAAGTTGCTGCCCAGGATGGATTCGTGCCATCTTTGGCCTGAAAGTCACGCTTAAGATTCAAGTCGACGTAGTTTTTTAAGAGACTTTAGCAATTATCGATATAAGCTTGGCTACCTAGCAAGCAGTTTGAGCGTGTGCTCGCTTATCCAGATGCGAATAGATGCCTTGGTATAAGGATAAATTCGAGTTCGCGTGTGCACGTGCGTCTGTAGGTCCACCTGAGTGAGTGAGCACGGAGGTGTCTCACATGGGTGCCTCTGTTCCCTGCAACACGAGTCCCACAGATGGGGGAGACATCCGGGCAGCTGACGTTCAAATGAAACTGACTGACTTCGGTTTAACCGACTCCACATCCTCCTTCGATTAAGCAGAATTACGTCCGGAAAGGCTCGCCGACGACCGAGAGGATGAGGATTTATTTTTTGGATTTCCTCGGACTCGTTGTTCCGTTACGCGTTTTCATCAAACCGCAGTTTGTTTGACCAGCCCAATTGTAATCAACTGAATCCATTGTAACGAATCACGCTAAATATTTCCGGGTTGCATCATCCGTTGCCAGGGCATTTTTAATGCATATTGGCTTATTCATCCAATCTTATCTTACAGTTCCTGTTCAAGATTTCACTTATTTCCTGACGAAATATTTTACAATAGGGAAGAGTCCCTCGAATTAAATTACATAAAGTAGGCATTCTTACATATTGTCCAGTTAGTGCCATTCTCCTCTATATTCTGCAAAGGATTTTTTGTTGAAAAAATGAAGGAGCATTTTACTGGAAATTGTGTTCATATTCTACTGGAACATTAATCTATTTTCTACTGAAGATTGCATTCATTTTCTCAAGAAGATTTGGTTCATACTCTTCTGAAGATTTTGATCATATTCTGTTGAAGTATCTATATCCACAATGCCTAGAATTTACAGCATATGCACCCCTATTATTGCATTGTAAAATTTTTGACTTGTGACAACAAACTTGAGAGCTAGATTTGAAGAACAAGTGAGGTGATTCGAAATCAATATTCAGTAACAACTTGTTATCCACTGCAACAGTTGCAGATGAAAATAAGTGATATTTAAAGAATACCTTTTGCATTCCATGGCTCAATTGTGTAAGAGGACAATCAAATGTCTCGAAAATCAAGGAAACACAGATTACTATTTCACTCACGCGATTCATTATAAGCCAAGCATAACGTACAATTTCAAATGTAGTACATCGGAATCCGGGGTGGAGTCTTTTTCTTACAGCGGCAGGACCGCAGGAAATAACCTCTGCATCCTCTCTCAGAGAGGATGCAGAGGTCTCCTCTTTGACCTCTTCATCTAAACTCTTATCCGAAATCAGAAAAAGAATCCTGTTTGGAAAATGTACGCTCAGAGAACAAAATTTCTGTTTTTATACAAAATATCAGTCTGATTATGTAAATGATTAGAAAAACAAGAGAAGATCATTCAGTTTTGACTTCCTTTATGGTTGAATGATCTAAGAATTACAATGCTTACCAGTTGTGAAGTCATTATTATTGCAGTAACAATGAATGATTGAAATCTTAAAAGTACTTAAAAAATATATTCTCCTTCCTTGAATTATAATTAATTCTTTCTAAAGTCTCTAAGATGAAACTGATTTCTTCTCGTGAATTTCCGAGTGCAGAGATTATAGTTACCGTTTTTCTTACAGGTGAATCTAAAACATATACACATAGGTATAAAAAAAGCTACAATGTTATTTGTATGCGGGCGTTGTTAATATTTAATGCGATATCCCACGCGGGAGGGTTGAGTTTGCGCGTTGCAAATGCGTAACACGTTAGACGATTATGCAGTTAGTGTATTACTCGGTTCGTGTAGCAGTTTTCTTTAATATCAAGGTATACAGCCATGAAAGAAGATGGTCGTACGTGAGACGAAGAGCAGTGAAGAAACTTTTACGATATCGTGAGATTTTATTCTTCATAAGTTAAAAGTATGTCTTGCATATCTGAGGCATACTTTTTTATAATAAAAGTTTATTACAATAAGATTACTTTATAGTTTATACATATAATATAAATATATTATTAATGAATGTCTTTTAAAATGAGACATAAAAAAAATAAGGGAACTAGTTTGACATAAACCAAGAGTGATAGAACTTTTATAGTTGGTTTCCCACTTTTCACATTAAAAGAGTGGAGTGTTGATTCTGGGAATTCTTCTTCTTCTATCTCTTGTACTTATTTTTTTTCTTCGCTATTGTTTCAAATTCTTGGGACAGAGTGGAGAAAATCAATGAAAGATATACTGTCCCATTATTCACATTTAGATGATACATAAAGTAATTCTATGATCACGAAGAGAACATTTTGGTAAATTATTATATGACTTACCCCTTTAACTACCAGCGTTGCAAATTTGCAACGTTCACTTTTTTCGATTTCCTCAAATTTTCATGTAATAAACTTAAAATTCTGCAAAATAAATATGTGGATTGGACCAAAGTGGAGTATTCCGCATCTGCTAACGCAAGATGAGTGTACTCAATAGAAGCCGAGAAAACTCAAAAAATTTAAAAAAACTTTTATTACAGAAAACAGTCAGAAAGTGACCATATATTATTCCTGAATTTTTTCATAATTTTTAGACAACGGGAAAAGAGTCTGGTAGCTAAAGGGTTAATAAAGATTATATCGAAAACACTTTTCACCCTAACGTTTTTTTTAAATGTTTAAGATTAAAGGGTTGTCGTATATAATTAAAATGAAAGTGCGAGTGATTATTGTAGTAAACTCAACGTTGATATAATCTTGACAATTCGGTGATCAACAAATCGTGAAAGTCAATTAGACTTGGCCTTGGTTGGATAACTTTTACTTGTTATAGTGCAGAGTTTTGTATGTCATAGAGGAAGCAATGTATTTGGTTGCTATGGCTTTAAATATCAAGTAGCTTAAATGGCCCTTTAATTTCCGGATTTAATCAATCAGAATTTAATTTCAATTTCCTGATATAAAAGTTTAGATGAAAGTAATTCAATCAACATTTTCTAATTTTAGGCGTAGATTTTCGCGTAAGGGTAGTTTAGATGAATAGAAAAATTTCATGTTTACCTCATGTACCAAATTACTAACAATATTGATTATAAAGTATTTGATTATATAAAATATTACATTATTACTAAAGATTCGATTCGTTTGAAAATTCCGTTATTTTTACAAAGGATGTTACAAAGAGATCTTCTAAAGAATTTGCTCCCCTATTTCCCACAATATCGTCAAAAATTCAAAGTGCAGGAAGGAGTTGGCCTGTGGTAAATTGCTAAAAGACAGAAGAGACAAAGTAGAAGGCAATATGGAAGACAAAGTGGAGGAACCACACATAACTCGAAGAGCCTGAAGAAATTGTAATAAATAATAATAATAATAATAATAATAATAATAATATACTTTGGCCGTGAGCTTGGTCGAGGAGGGTCGAGGAGTACCTACATGAGAGTTTGAGCTGGGATCCGAGGTAGCCACGGATAAGAGGAAACGTGGGCACTCGGGTGTGACTTTCTCCCGCGGGTACACCCGTCTCTCCTTGCCAGGATACCAGCACCAACAGATACACGGACCTTGGTCTCCCCGGTTGTCCGGAAGTGCTCTTTATCTCTGTCGGTTTGTCCCCTCATCGAGTGCTGAGTGAGAGGGGAATCAAGAGGGGTTAAAATGAGAATGAGAGACAAAGAGAGGAGAGTTTGAGAGAGACGAAAAGAAAGAACTAAAAGGTACAGAAAGACAAAGCAAGAAGAAAAAAAGGGACCGAACATGCGTAAAACGCAAGCTAACGTCCTATCCTAACGTAAAATGTAACTCGCAAAAGCCCCTCCAACAGATCACCTGCATTGTACCAGGTCTGGTAGGTAAATGTGTAATGTGTACCACCTGCTGCACACCCGCCATGCCAACTATGCGGTCTATCAGCGCGGGAAACGCACCACGTTGCTTCTTGCTTCCACCGTTGGAAAATCAGTCCCTATTGGTCCCCATTGGTAACGGTTATTGGTCTCGCGTTATAAACCATGGCCGCCCACCGCAGGGGAGATTCAAATGTCCGTTAGTGAAAGGTCGGTTTGAATTCATTGGGCGTGATCGATGATTCGATAGAGGCGTCTTTGTAATAGATGATTTGGTCTAATAGAGATGGGGAGTAAGGTTGATGAACATTTCTGAATAGTTAACAGTTTTACTAGTAATATATGTAAAAATATCTATTTTACACGAGGAAAAGCACAGATTACGGTGTACCGTCACCTGGGGGTTAACACTAGGTGACTAGGACAAAATGATGAGCGATTTTTTTTTGTTTCTGAGATGCAGATGCAGAATTTTGTTCGATTGAAATATCTTCTAGAAAATCTAGACGACGTTATTTTGAGAATGAATGAATAGTCCCATTAGAGAAAAAAATTCCCTACAAGTTATAAAAATGGCTGAGTTGTTCAAAAATAATTTTGGAATATGGAGTTACTTTAGGAGAAGCCTACATTTTATAATAATCCTTTTGTGCGTAATTTTGTCATCCCTTATAATTACAAACATAGATTAAACAGAAATAGACATTCAGTAATATTTTATTGGAATACACTGAAAAAAATGGTTAGTCGGGGCAACTACTTTGGCTTCTAACATATGCATCTAGTACTTTATTAGTTGGGACAACTATTTTATTAGTAAGCGTAACTATTTTGTTGTTGCAACAACAATTTGAATAGTTACATCAACTAGTAAAAGTTTGTAAATACTAAAGTAGTTTGTCTAACCGTTGAGTGAAGATAAAGTAGTTGGTCCAACAACACATTTTTAATACATTGAGGCTTGACTAGAATTCAGTAACCTATATGTAATTACAAAATAATTATTACAATAATTATGAGCCATGGAATAGTTGAAAAAATCAGGCAATATAAAAATACCATTTGTTCCATAAATCAAGGTTGTCTCATTTATGGTGTTGATGCCATTTTCTCATGCATAATAAATGGTTTACCATAGACAAATTAGATACGAACTTATCTTAATTATCCTATTGTTATAACGGCAATTTGTCACTAAGTTCCTTGGGAGCTATACACATCATATGAATGAATGCAAATTTTTAAACATGATATATCAAATGCTTCTTCTTATTTTGTAAGAAAATTTATGATTCAAGCTGACTTAAATATAGTTAGACTTTCAATTAATCTAATATTCTTGATAATAATACTAAAATTTCTTTAAAAACTTATATTCCATCTTGGAAAAAAACCTCAATCATTTTCTGCTGCTTGGACATCTTTCCACTCCTGTTCTCTCGAGATGTGACTTGGTCACTTCAGATAGTAAAAGCAACAATAGCTTGTAACGTTCATTACGAAACATGCTGTAATTTCTAAAATTGCTTTTTCTCCACGTTCATCAAACCTTTGCTAATTTTTCGCCTCGAGATTGTTTTCGTTTTACTATACATTCAGTTATACAAG
The DNA here is from genome assembly GCA_037177015.1 of Euceroptres primus. NCBI lineage: Eukaryota > Metazoa > Arthropoda > Insecta > Hymenoptera > Figitidae > Euceroptres > Euceroptres primus. Next base: position 500,745 of record JBAGKK010000279.1, read on the forward strand.
AGATTTCAACTTTCGACATGTAAGAGTGACTCTTATTTCCTTACTATGAATAACAAACTTTTTCCTCATTTTCTCTCTTTTTCAGTTTTGATTCCTATTATATTTTTTCTACCGAGATTTGAAGTAATTGAATAAATATGAAGACTGGCATTGAGAATAAAAACTCTTCTTTCCCTATTGTCAAAAAGATCAAGAAGAAGTTAGGACTTATTCCAACCACCACAAGCCTGTTTTCTATGATACTCGTTTTATATCACGCGAGCATGCGATAGACGTCGGGCTACGCAAATAACTCTCCTATAGATTAGACTCGTGTCTTTCGATAACTCAACCGAGCATCGAAGGCTGACAACGTGACACATGAAGAGAATAGCAGCCTTTGAAAAATTATGCGAAATAAGTGCACATGCGGACCATGTTTTCTTTATCAGGGAGAATTACTTCGAGGATAAGTAAAAGAACTCGCTAATGAGTGCAAAATAAAAAAAAGCATGCGATTTCTGAGGAGGTCAAACCACAATTTTGTTTAGATATGTGCTTATTTTATAAGATATATGGATTCAAGAAACTCGACTTTAATTATTTCTACTAACATGTATCAAAAAATTTTTTAAAGAAATTTCAAATAAATAAACCAAAATTTTATTTGTCATCATAATGGAAATAAAAGCCAATAATTATTATAGATGAATTTAAAAAAATGGAATTATTGCTCAATGTCATCACTAAAAAATTGTTATCTCGAGTTCACAGTAAATTCAGTATATCAAAGCGTTGCAGATCAATTTTTGAACAAACAAAAACAATTGAAAATATATGGGAGAAATATTCATTTGCTTTTCAATAAAAGTGTTGTAAATCAAATTGATACATTTTTAGGATCATTTTGATACCTCACGATTTACTGCGTTTCAGACCCTCCATCAGTTTTTTGTTTGTTATTCAAAGCAAAAAGTAATAAGGAATCCAAATATCGCTATTAAATTAAGGTCTTAGGGATGCTATTTGTGGCAACATGTCACGATGTAATTGATTCTTATTTTATTTAATAAAATATTATCTATCTACTTTAGTTATCACTCTACTAGAGTCTCCCCAATATCTATAAGCTAGTCAATACTCATTGGATAAGTTACAGAAACTCGAAATTCTAGACGAGGTTACATTTAGTGGGACGACTGCACCCAAGAACTAATTAGGTCTGTTCTAAATACCAAAGTCAGGTCAGGTCTATGTATGTGGCGTCAGACACAGAATTACAGTAGAGTAGACTTTTCCGAACAGGGGTGACGACTTCGGAGGGGAATAGTGAGAGAAAGGGAAATAGGGATAGAAAGATGGAACGAAAAATGGCGATTCAAAGAGGAGGAAAGAGTGAGAGGGAAACAAAGAGATTGGTGGGAGTTAATCGGATGAAGAGATCGGCAGACTGTGCATCCTCTCGAGTCTCAGTGACTCCTCTTCGTATTAGGTATGAGGCTCAACTCCACTTTGCAGTTTGCACATTATGTTCACCTACGTAACTTCATTATGCGACTTGTTATATTATCATCTTCATTTATATGGAAGCCACAACCTTTTTCTTACCACATCTCTGTAATGGCTCAAAACTGCTTTGTAAATCTTGTTTTTATTCGCAAATGTAATTGTCGTGTTGAAATTTGAAAGAGATAATTAGTCCAAAAAACTTGGGTCAGTGATTTTGTTTTCATTGTTGGAATAAAAATAGTTTTCAAGGACGATTGAAGAAAAGTGGGATAGATTTGAATATTAAAAAAGGGGAGATGCTAAACAAAGGATTATTCTAAATAATAATTTAATATTATTAGTAAATTAATGATTAATTACAATTATCCTCTATAAGGACCAGAATATTGTCTAAAACTTGAAAGATTCAGAATTTTAGTTCAAGTTTCATGATTTGAAAAGGAACTAAGAGATTATCTGCAGGTATAATCTAAACTTTAATAGAATTCAACTCGACTTTTTTTTAATGAGATACAAGAGGGGATTTATTTCCCCGAAAGGGAATACTTCCTCTGACCTTGATCTTGCACGCAAGAGCCATAAGAAGTTTCATCGTCACATGCGTGGTTGCTCAGATGAGGGGAAAGGAAAACTGATAAAGATAAGAAGGGAAAAGCGAGTGTTTTATAGAAATGAGAAGTAAAGAATGAAGAAAAAAATAAGAAATTGTGGATATTGTAGTTTTCTGGAAAAGGTTTATGATGTCTATTAGTCTTAGAGTTTAGTTAGAAGAGAGTAAAATGTGGAGAGACTCGATGGTGATTACTGATCATAGTAAGGACGTCGTTATATACTCTTTGGTCGTAAAGAACATTAAAGCAGGGTCCGACGTCATTATGAGATCATTAAAGTCATTGGACCCAAACGATATTGTCTCAGAGGAAAGATTTCAAAGTCCAGTTAAAAGGTAATTATGTATCGTCCTTTACTGAATGCCTAATTAGCCACACGAAAACAATATTTCAGAAGGCAATTTTTTAAAATCTGTGCACATCAGAGTCAAGAAAAAAATTAGTCACTTCAATGATTTTTGAAAAATATAAATCATATATTACCAGTATGATTCATAATATATATTATGACAAACTGAACAAATTGAATAAATTGAAATGCCAAATATTTTGCTTAAAAATAAAATTAAATGGTGAAGCTATTTCGATTTTATTAGTTTTTCAGAGAATTTATTTGTATCCTTTAATTCTGCAATTGATACACAGTAAAACATCTTAAAATTTGTTGTCCTTTTCTTCGTGTAAAGTACATAAGACTGTCTCTTTCAAAAAGTCTGACTTTCCATTTGGTTTTAATTTCAGCCCATATTTAGGCTAATGTAATCGGTTTCAGATCAATTTTGGGCTTAAAATAAGACTTTGTTTTTACAGTGTACCGAGAAAAAGGAACTTCCAAAACACTGATTTTTAAAACTTTTTAAGGCTGTTTTTTAATCTTAAAGTTTTTTAAGCACACCGTGATGCAGTAGTCATCATCCCCCACATGAACGGACGAGCGGACGTTGGGCTTGGTTGGCGTTGCCCGCTCACTAGAGGAGGGAAACCGTAAAAGGTGGGAAACCTCTCGGAGACTCCCAAGTCCCAGCTAGGAATTACCATTTACTTCTCTGGCATCTCTTCTCTCTTCTCCTCTCGTCTCTCGCGTGCCCTCTTCTCGCGGTTTATTCTCACGACTGAAGTTGACTGAGAACAGCTTAACATTAGCATTGTAAAGCTACAAATAAAAATATTGAAATCTCTATTATTTACATTTTTTTCATAACTTCAAAGATTACAACAATTATGACATAAATAGTTCATCTTAGATTGAATATGTGATAATTAATTAAAAGGGATGAGAGAAAACGGGATTTATTTGGCAGAAAAGGATCTTATTAAGGGCGTGTGATATGTTCTGATGTCACAAATTACTGACGGGGTATAAAAAATATTCGGCAATCCTATTTTTAAACAAACAAAAATATCAAGTTGAAACTTAAGAGAATGATAGAAAATATGATAGGGCACATCTGTTATGTGTCATTTTTTTAAAATTTTGAAAAAAATTATTTTGAACAAAATTTTTTTTCAAGATTTTGAAAAAATGACATAACAGATGTGCCCATTCATATTTCTTATCATCCTCTTAAGTTTCAACTTGTACCTTTGTTTGTTTTAAAATAGGATTGCCGAATATTTTTTATACCCCGCCGGTAATTCGTGACATCATAACGTAACACACCCCCTTAATGTGGTTTCGTTTCTTATATTATTTTTTTTAAAAATAATTTTGTCGTCAATTTTGGAAAGGATGGTACTATATTCGTATTCATACTTTTCTATTTTTTATTCCTGAGATTTATTTATTTTCCAGTAATTTGTACGATCATTCTATAAAATCCAGAGACATACAGTACAATTGTATGATACTTTCCAATCATATTGCGATATAATTCGTAATGATCTGACGCATTTTCTCTTTTACTTTCACCCTACTTGCTTTTCTCATGCTTTGTATTTCTCTTGATTTATAATTGCAGCAGAAAATCCTGAGCTTTGGTTTTTCCTTTTTCTCAATGGAGTAATTAATAAAAAGGAAGAGATGTTTATGTGTGAAAAGTAATAGTTTGACAAAGATAATCAAGATTATAATCTTAATCCTAATAATGGTAAAAACTACGAAGATAAAGAATGTGGGTCTTATTTGTCGTGACATCGTGAGATGTTGGAAGACACGACTATTTTAGTTACGTATTGACCCTGTCTGTAAAATCAGAAAATTAAAAAGCGACTGTAACTAGGAAAACCTTTGCTTATACATATTTTTTTTCATTGTTTAATCTTATTTATAATACCAAGTCTACTAATTTTTGCACCTTTTCTATTTTAGATCTCTTTTGTACATAACGTGTGACTAGAGGTCTAAAAGTTGTTCTCCTTCAGTGATTTTCTCCACTCACTCTCTTAACGACAGGGAAAAGATTTCTCTTTTGAAAAACTTTTCTATGATGGAGAATATTTTGAATTTGGTAAAATCTTGTTTGAGGAGAAACATATAGATGATGATGAGCCAGAAAACCGCTATGACCGTGACACATAAAGCGTGATGGAGCTGAGGATCGGTGATCGTAACGTGAATTCCATTGTTCCGTGTACGTTATCTGGGCCACGCTCCACTACGTTTCTTATATAGTGGACGCAATTCATAATTTTCTCCATACGCAAGCCCCAATGTGAAATGTATAATTTCGTATGCTTGGGTTCGGTTCGTCGATGAAAGAGGGACAATACGCCCACAATTGCTTGCTTGCTCATACGTTGCTGTCTTTTCATTACTGGTCAGTCCAGAGGTTCTCATCTTTATTCAGGTTTTCTGAATCCTCTAATCACAGATCTTATAATACTGTATCTGTATAAATAAATTTTTTCTTCCTTAGGGAGAATTAATCAATTGGCCGATTGAATAACCTCAAGCTTAATAACGATTTACAGAAGAGGAAAAAATAAAACTTCAATAAATATTGACAAATTTCGAAAGTACATCTCCTCTTATAAGATTAAATATTATAAATGTTTGTTATTCTTTAATAGGGAGAACAGATAAATTACATGATGCAAGTTTTTTCTCTGGATTCAGAAGAGAAGTTGTGAGAAATGGTGCACTCATCTATTCTGCCCAGGCAGAACGACCGTTAGATCGCGAACGTTCTTCGATGTCCTATCCTTTACATCAATGGTCATTTCTCATAGTGAGTTCAGTTAGATGAACTTATTTTAAAATTTATGATTTTCTCCTGTTTTCTTATTTTTTATATTTTATTTATTTTATTTTTGTATACTAGCAATTATTGTTCAATACTCAAATTATTTATATTCAAATCAACATATTTCTGATTCGATCTTCAATGAGTCGATAGAATCTAATTCTAAATTCTAAAAAGAATTGCAGTCAATTTTCTTGCTAAAGCTTCCGTTTCGATTCCTTTACGCAATCTACGTTTGGTGCTGCTCGCACTGAGAAAGTAAGAAATCTCTTCCCCGACCCCTTCCCTGAATCAGCTCTCTATTACATACGATACACGTGGAACTGATTTCCGGTTGGCTGGGATTCGAACGCAGTGGTATCGATCACTTCCGGTCACCACAGACGATAATGTGGGGTCGTCAATAATTTATCTCAAAGAATAAAAAATCCATCTACTTTTATCCGTCTTCTTTTATGCATAATTTATTTGATAGTATTGATTTTTCCTATTTTCTTTATTTTCTTCAGTTAAGGGTATTTGATACATAATGATGTCACGAATTACCAACCGATTTTTTATTTATATTCAGCGGGTTTATTAAGATAGAAATGCAAATATAATGCTGAAATTTGAGGAAATAATAAGTAAAATATCAAGGAATCAATGTTTAGTGCGTTTCAATTTTTATTTTGAAAAAAATTATTTTTGAATTATTTTTTAAAAATAAAAACTGAAACGCACCAGACATCGATGCCTAAATATACTCTTTATTTTTCCTAAAATTTCAGCAATATATTTACATTTATCTCTTAATAAACCCGCTGAATGTAAATAAAAATAATTAATGTGATAATTCGAGACGTCATTATGTATCACATACCCTTAATTTATATAATTCCTCGAGAGCCAATAAAATAAAGGATTGAGTCATAAGTATTAAAAATTATCAGACGATTTTATATTATTCTTTTTAGATATCGAAAATATCTCTCGGTGTGCAATTATTTCATCATTTAACTTTTAATATCAATATATGAGAATCTGACAGAAAAAATGTCTGAACTCTGAGGAAGGTATTGTCTCTATTTATTACAACACACTAATGATCGTATTGCAGTAATGAAACTTCGATTTAGGATTTCGCCTGTCATCAAATCACTCAACTTGAACAATAAGTGCATCATACGATTTCTGCAGATTTATTTTGCGATTGCACACAGCATAAATATTGCATTAGTATCAAATTTACTGCGTGTCTTGGACAATACACAATTACACAGACACAGACATATATTAAGAATAAATTCACATTTACGCAGTTGCAATAGCTGCATACTTTGAAAGTTCAAGCCTCTTGGAAGCGATGGTCACTGATCGAACGATGAGCTGAGCGAGCATTACTCATACTCATCCATTAGAATTCATAAAGACACTTCGATACTTTTGAGGTCCGGAGAGAGCTACTGCAAAATGGCTACCGCGATTCAAAGACCGTCGTGCAATAACAAGGCCAGATGTGTCAAGAAAAATGATGCCTGTAACATTTTCTCCTGTCGATTTATTTTTTTCAATGAATTCATTAACTACAGTACTGTTCAAGAATTTTGAACAGTTATTCTTTAATAATCTAGAAATTCTAGAATATCTAGATCTGTAAAAGGATGTTCTGTGAAACGTCCAAATTTTTGAAGCTCTGGTGCTCATCTTAAAGGTAAAATTATATCATGTATAATATTTAACATCTTAATTTAAAATTATATAATTTTTTTCAGTTGATTTATAAGAATCGAACGCGTTCGCCGACCGAGACGCTAAATTGATGAAGAGAGGCAGGATCATAAGATGCACCAAAAAAAGTTTAAAATTGCTACAAAAATTATAACTATAATAAGACCCAAATTTGGTTCCAAATGAACCGAAAATAAGGTTCAATGAACTAATATTGGGTTCATTTGGAATTAAATCAGGTTACTATAAATAGTTCATTTTTGTTGTAGATCATTTCCAAATTTTTTTAGTTCATCTTGAATTCATATTTTTTCTGCTATCTAAAAGATTTGTCAAAGAAGGTTTCTTTTATTCTTAAATCCAGAATTTGACGGAATAAGCATTTCCAGTGTGGATGAGGTCACGAGGTGTGAGATGGAGGACAAAAAAGCATTTTCTCACGTCATAGGCGTATATTTTTTCTTGGCACGAATCTTCGAGACTATTACAGCTTTCCTTCGAGACCTCGAAGAGTTTCGATTCGCGATCGGATATTCCAGCCGTGATGACGATTCGATGTCCGAGTGTCAGTGATCAGAGTGTAAGACCCAAGTCTTGATTCACGAGAGCCAATTTGTAGTCTCATCAGGTGCACGCTGAATTCTTATGCTAATGCGAGAAAGGAGCCGAGAAGACAATACGTCCACATTCACCATCCAGCGTCTGTGTAAGCACCTCGTACCGTATTCTGTATTCCGTCTAGAGAATTAATACTGCCAAGAGGACCGTCGGGTGATTTTAGATGCGGAGAGATCGTGATCTGTGCATTGGATTGGACTGTTTTCAACATTTATAAAAACACACTTTGCTACCAATCCTCTTAAAATCTTCAAAAATCACAATCTTAAATATACACGGAGAAAAATGGTTAGTTGGGACAACTACTTTGGCTTGTAACATATGCCTCTACTACTTTATTAGTTGAAACAACTATTTTCTTAGTAGGCGTAACTATTCAGTTTGTTGCAACAAAAATTTGAATAGATACATCAAATAGTAAAAGTTTGTAGATACTAAAACAGTTTTTTCAACTACTAAAGTAGTTGGCACAACAACCCATTTTTCAGTGTACCTTTCATATTAAAAATCGACCACTATTTCATCGTTTTTTTATGTTTCGCGGATATTTCTCAATCCAGGCCCAGTTCTTTTTTTATTACCCGTTAGTCGATGTAATCAAGTCTCTCTAACAAATTGAAATTCATTGCACGGTATTCCTACGGTATTTTCGACTGTTTGACAAGTACCCGAATCTGAAAGCTATTGGAGAAAATGTTCTCAATGGAATCAGGATCGTCTGAATTCAAGTATGTCTAATCCTAATTCAAAGCCTTGCTCGCTTCAAGTCAAAAGACATTCAAATAAAAGTAGAATAAATATAAAGAGAAAATAAGTACTACTGGAAATGAGAATAAAATTTTGTTTTTGGTCATTTAATAAAATTTTAAATCTCGATCCAAATGTAAAATCAGAGAAAAAGCTAAGGATAAAATTTGTTGCAGTTAATTAAACATTTGTCATATGGGTAAAATTTATTCTGTGAAGTTTCTTTTGATAATTTTTACCAAAATTGGGGTAAAGTTTATCTTATACTGATACTGTAAACGTGTAGTTTGGAAAAAATGATATGACAGGTGTGGATGATGGAGTATAAAACGATTTCGTTAACTTCGACAGCTTGCCAGTTGTCGACAAGATGCTGCTTAAGGACCTCGATGATTTGATAAAATCTGAAAGAAAAAAATCTGAAAGCCTCACACAATTAAGTATTTTTTTAAACGTAGACTATGTAGCTGAGAAACGTATGTAGTCTGAATATACGTAATATGTCTCAGCATGCACACATTATGCAGCGAAAAATAAAAAGTCATGGTGCAGCTGCTTCTGAGTCTGAACCTTCTGACATATTTTTTATAACACCGAAGATTTGTGTAATTGATGTTGATAATTTTTTATGGTTAAATTTTAACCAATGACAGCTAAATTAGCTGTTGAATAATTATTCTATATACAGGTACAATTTTGAACAATTTATTGAAGTTATTATGGAAGATTTTAGCAGATTACAATTCAGCACTCAGGAAAATACGATTTCAACTTCTAATTTTGTGTGCTTAACTTGTATAAGATATAATTAATTTTTAGATAAGAGTAAATACGTATTTGTTTGATTCTGAAATTGTCAGATGGATTTAAGAATTTCTATCAACTTTGAAAGGTTATTAGTTCACTATCACTAAAATAAGGAATAATCGAAGACTATTTTTAAAGAAGGTCTGAAACAAATCCAATTTTCTTATTCCTATCATTAATGGCAATCTGAAGAGACTTCCAATCAGAGCTTATTTTCTCATTTTACACGTGTATGATCGTTGATAGAGTTTTATAAGTATGTGCATCAGCTCATATTGACTTTGTACAGTTATATACGGTACAGGTCGTGCATTTTTTATATAATAGAGTTTAGAAAATATGAAGTTTAGAATCAACCTTATACTATCGACTGAAACTCCAGACTCTACAGATTTTTAATCAAGTCACCAAAAAATATGGAATTTTTAAAAATATTTTTGTAAATTCATATTATAAATAAAATTTACGATGAGATGAACACATCAATCCTAAATGTATCAAAAAGCTTTCTTTTTTGCTGATTATAGACGTTTTGTCCAGACGGTCCTGACTTTCTCTTCACGCCCCTAACAGACGAACTGTTCGACTTGAACGAAATACCTTTCCATTTCGATGACTGTCGTTCTTCCAAATTAATGAGAGGTTTTAGATCTTCCTTTTATTACAAAAATTATTTGCTTAGACTAGTTTAGTTATGCCTTGATCGGGCTATTAAATCTTTTTATTAATATAAAAATGAAAAAATGAAATAGTTTTTAAAAAATTGGAAAAACAAACCTCTCAAAGTTTTATTTATTTATTTTCATATTAAAAAGCGAGAAAAAAATTTGTTTCTGCTTGGAATCGGAGCCAGACTCTTGACTCCCGGCTCAATATTTTAATGACGCCTTTACGATCTAAGCTAGTAATTCATTCAGATTGAAGTCATCTTCCTTATAAAATTTAATCACTTCTCCCTTCAAATATGCATTTGAACCTGTAAAATTAATACTTTTTAATTAGAAAATATCCAATTTTTAAGATTGAGTGTTATTTATAAGTATTTTTTAGACTTCGCGTATAACTAACAATCTCACATTTTTTTCTCTCCACAAAAACATGAAAATAAAGGTAAATTATTGACAATTTCCAATTCTGTCATAAACTGAGCATTTCTTTTTGACTACAGAGTCCTGAGAGTACATCACCATGTCGCTACTCAAGACACTCAATGTCTTCGTTTGTTCCTCACAGTATTAGTATTAGTATTTTCACACAAATGCACATAGGTGTGGTACGTGTATTGGGACATGGCGGGTACGTGTCCTGTGAGTGAGAGGCGATTGAGGGATGGATACTCAAGTGAGACTCGACTTCCGCATGAAGAAACTACTATCGACTTCGCTTACGCAGTCATCTTCTTGAGAAGGTCCCTCAACACCATAAAAATGCATGTTAACTGCAGGACTTCTCCTTTCCAAACACAAAAAGCAACACAATATTCGAATCACGATCTCGTTGCAAGCACGTAACATCTTCTTTTCTCGGGACCAGGGCCCTCTCTTTCCCCTTCAACTGCAACTCGTAAGTTATGGCCTTATCGATGATCAATCATCCACTCACCTTTCAATTCGCATTCATCTTTCCAATTTTTCTTGGAAATTGATCCAATCTTAAGATTCTAAAATGAATTTTTGCTTTAAAAACGACAGACACTTTTCCTTGAATAAATGATTGAACAACGTATTATAGCAATACCTTTTTGCCAATATTGGAATTGTATGTTGTCTCTGTTTCCAAAAAAATTAAAATTTAATATAAATTCTGAAAAGAAAAATTAAGCCTTCTGATTTTTGAAACAATTTTTTATACATTTACAAAGTGTCTATTTGTCCAGCTTTTTTGGACGATTAGATCAACTAAACGGCTATTATTCATCCAGTTTTTTTTGGACGAATAGCCCAACTGAAGTGAAGCGGCTATTCGTTCAGCTTTTTTTTTGACGACTAATGGAGTGAAAAAAGGTGATTTTTCGTACCACTATTAAAGGGAGAGAGGGAATTAGAACGAGACGTATACCCCTTCCCCACCCACTCCTCTGTATGTTTTTTGATAATGAAATAAATGTGAAAAAAAATTATAACTGCAGTAAAAAATTCCAGTTTCAAAAAAGCTGGACAAATAGGCAATTTGCTTCTATTGGGCTAGTCGTCCGAAAAAGCTTGACGAGTAGACAGGGCCATATATTTAAAATTCTTACTCACTATGTGGAGTTCATATAAATTTTTTCCTCATGCATTTATAGAAGAAGAATTATGCAAGTATGCGAACATCATAATGGGAATACTGAGAAGTGATTTATTCTGTCAAATGACCGGTGAGGATCCTCTCCTGCATTCAAGTGATTGAATTCAAATCTCAAGTACGTAGATGAGCATTGTTTTGAATGCGACTGGCATCGCCCGTGGGTGGCAGTACCAAATATGGAGGCCTTTTGAAGATGAGCACAGACGAGTGAGTTGGCCAATAAGGACGTGACTTATGGATTCGCCTCCAATAAGGAGAACGGATCCGCTGATAATAACCAATACGCATCCCAAGTTCAATAAGAAGGTTTTAACTCTCCATATGAAGAAAGCCGACGAATCATAACTCAAAATATTTTGCATAAAAAGCTGCCGAGTTTGGATCTCAGGTCGCACAAACAGGATGATCACTATTCAGTGTGGTATTGAGATAATAAATAATAATTTAAAAATTTATCCCATTCATGAAAGGAATATCTGAAGAAATTTCAAAATCATCTACAACAAAAATTGTCTACAGTAAGAGACAGATTTCGTTCAAAAATCTGCAACGAAAATGAACTTTCATACAGGCTCGATTTTCCTCAAAATTAATCAATTTTGGTTCATGCTGTACCAATCATTTTGAATAAAATGGGGCTTTTAATATTGTTAATTTTTGTTGCAAATCATTTTAAATTTTTTGATTCATCTTGAGCTCATGATTTTTATGTTGTTAATTTTTTAGTTTAAAAAAAAAAGTATTTTAAGTTACTGATTTGTGATGCGGGCATAAGAAACTATATTTAATTTGCCTGCTGCTCACTCTTTGAAACTTCCTTTCAAGAACTGTCGTAAGCTCTTCCGCAATTGTCCCAGAGGAAAGTGTCTAATAATAATTATCGGACGGAGTCGTTCTCATAAAGAAAAAACATATGCAGAGTGCACCAAATTATCTACAACTACCTGACATATCAACAGTCCTTATGGAAAAAGATCATAATTATTTTTTATAGTCAAACCTTTAAAAAATAATAATAATTTGGTATGCTAGTGAATTATAAATAAAGTTTTTACTATTGTATATAGTTCATTGGTTCATATAAAAAACCATAAACCATAAAAAGTACAAAAGAAATATAGAACCTAAATCTTACAATGCTTCTTCATTTTTATAACAATTGTAATTCGTATGAAAAGCAAGATAAATTTCAAAATAATCTACCATTGTTTTCTAAATTGGAAAAGTCTATTTTTAGAAATAGATTGTCGAAATTTCTTTTTTTGCATCAGTAAATTTAAGAAGCTAATTGACTGCGTGATGTGTGAAGAAGAGTGATTACACATTCGCCAAATCGCTTCTTGCACCATCGACGCGGTAAAGATGTACGCGGATTGCCTCCAAACGAAGCGACCTCGCAGAAATTAGAATGATGGTTTCAAGTCGATTCGGCGTAATTGAAACGGTAAGTCACGTGATCCGCTGAGACTGAGCGAACTCGATTTCCACATGCCAATGCTCTTTTCTTACAATATGCGAAACGAAACCGTTGAGAAGAAACTTTACACATTCTTAAGAAATAATCCAATCTTAAAAAACACATATGACGAAAATCTCGAAAATCACGATTGATTGTTGCCTTTTTATCTTCATGGTCATTGGTGAATTAATCGTGTGAATATAGTTATTCGTGAATTTTTTATCTAAAAGTGAATTGCACCTAAATTTAGGGTAAGAGAACCAATTCTTGGTACCTTAGCCCAATTATTGGCATGCCAAAAACTGAAGTGAATTTATTTAATTTTGGATCAATATTTGATTGCAGAGGATAACTAATATATGCATTATGCGTAAAAATGATGGTAGAATTAAATTAATTAAAGCAAAACAAGCGAAACAGTTGTATTATATAATAAATTAGAGAGAGGTGCCAACAATTGGGGAGGTGCCAAGAATTGGCGTTCTTACTCTATTTTCGCTTTATTTCACTTTATTCACTTTATATTTAGTTCACTTTATTTTGAAATATGTCAATGTGCTTTGACATAAATGGCTGTTATTGTCTATCATTACTGTTCGTGATTTAATTTAAGTGGCCTATAATAATTCAGCATCCTTGAATCTTTGATTTTTCTACAAGGAAAATTGTTTTAAACGTAAAATAATAGATGCAAAAAATAGGTGTGTAAAAACGGTATTGCAACTTTATGTTCAAATCAAAATTTGGTCATGTTTGAAGTCTTAGTAGATTAGTTAAAAAACTTGAGACTTACCGAATAGCAAGTATTTTGAATAAACTTCCTTTTTCGTTATTTCAGTTCTGAAATAGTAGGAGCATTTGCTCTTTAAAAATCAGCCTTTTGAAGATGTCCGGCACTTTCAACTGTGAATATCTTCTCCAGAGAAAAACGAAAAAATTCTTACTTTTAGGAACAACTAAATTGGCCCTAAATTTACTTATTCCAAAAATCTCAAATCAACTTGGTCCCGATCATAATTTTTATGAAAAAATAAATTTAAAAATAGTATTTGTAACCCCGATTTTAACATTGCAGCGAAAGTATAGTTGCATCTGAATATAAGTTGAAGATAACTTTCGGCGTACGAAACAATCAATTTAAATTTTTAAAAATTATGGTACAGATTTTTTCTTACTGTTAAAATATTATTGACCATACATTGGAAATTGATAAAAAATTATTAACAAAATGTTTGAATCGATGTATACATTCAGAATTATTATGGTAAGTAATATTTTAGTAGTAAGAAAAAAATTTAGCATAATTTGTTTTTAATTTAAATAGATTACTTCGAACGTCAAAGCTAACTTCAACTTCAATTATCCTTTCGATTCAGTGTCAAAATCGGGGTTATAAATACTATTTTTAAACTTATTTTTTCTTGAAAATTATGATCAGGACCAACTTGAGACTTTCGGAGTAAGTAAATCTAGGGCAAATTTATTTGTTCCTAAAATTAGGAATTTTTTCGTTTAAAGTGCAAATGTTCCTATTTCAGAACCGAAATAAGAAAAAAGGATTTTACCATTGAAAATTTTATTCAAAATACTTGTTATCGGGTAAATCTTAAGTTTTTAACTAAATCCACTTTTTAAAAATAAGACTTCAAACAAGAACTTTCATCCTTGAAGAGAAATGAAAGAATAAAGTGTGTTAAATAAATTTAGACCATTTAAATTGCATCTTTGAAAACGATTTTGAATTTTTGTTGATTTTATGTACACTGTGAACATAAAATTTTTCTCACACGATAAGCTTAAAAATTAAAATTTAAGGACAAAAATAGTCCAATTCATTCCTGCTTTTCGGAAAACATGTTCTTTCACAATGACGTTTGCCGCTCTTTTAATGTTTTTATTTGCAAACTGAGTAGATCTTACGTTAAGGAATAGACTCTAAAGCCAATTAAATATTATCAACGATTCACAATTATATCCACTAAGTATCAATTTATTTTTAAAGAGTTCGTAACAATCGGTTCTAGACGATATAATATGGACTGACCCTAATTGTTAAAATACGCATTGTTATAATGAATATTGCTATTGTATTAAACTGCAAGAGATAAGAAAGCTTGTCGCGCACGTAGCGCGCGCTGATTTTGACTATTATCAAAAGTAGCTCATTTAACAAAAAATGTAAATTTATGATGTTAAACATATTCATAAATAGAAATTATCGAATAGTTGTTATCAAATAATACCATTTAATGAAATTTAATAATAAAAAGTTATTCATTTCATTAGGTATTTAAGCTTCAAAATGATTTTTGATTCATGTTGAAACCGTTTCCATTTCAATTTTGTTGTAAATTATTTAAAAAGTTCAAAGTCATCTACAACTAAAGTTTATTTTTAGCATTTAAGAAGGAATTGTTGTGTATCACTTGATGTTGAAGTTAAATGTAAAAGATAGAAGGTGAGACGAGAGGAGCGGAATTGAAATAAGTCTTAGGATGCGTCGCACGAACCGCTACGAAATCTTGGATTCTATTAGCGGAGAAATTATAACGGATTGACATACGGACGTATACGTAGAGTTGTGCGTATGGAAGGACGGTCTTTTGTCCGGAGGAGGATTTCTTTCGAATCGTAAATACCGATCTGACTCGCACATGGCAGCCCACAGCTTTGGCTGGCGAGTTTGCGCTGAAGCTACTGCTTTGAATGTTAAAACATTTCCCGGTGCAATTGTAAACTTCACCGGGATATAAACGCATGCAAAAGGTTCATGAACACGTGAACGCAACACCGGGCACGTGTTCACCCATAGGGGTGATTTCTTGTTTCACCTTTCCGAGATAAAGGTATAAATTATCCTTGTTTTCGAAAGAAAACAAAAAAAAATTCTATATGTGTTCCCAAAATTGTACAATTGTCTTTTCTTTAACAAAAAATAGATTTTTTGTTGAAGAAACTCATGGAAACATTCTACGGAAAGCGTTTTATGGAAACTCCAAAAATTCTACAACAATTTCCATATCGAAATTGAAACTAGAAATCCGATACATAAATTTTTCGTAGAATTTCTATATGAAATTTTTAGGTGGAATTTCCACATAGAATTTCCGTGGAACGCTTTCCGGAGAATTTTTCCACGTGCGAAAGACCAAATTGCATAGTTGTAGAATTGTTGAACACTGAACGCGCGATTCTTTGCCGAGCGAAATACTGCTTCCAGGAAGTAGTTTATACATACTAACACATTCAAATTTGGGCAAGGGGTCCG
>JBAGKK010000281.1:29533-67798 GCA_037177015.1 Euceroptres primus
ATGTTGCGTACGCCACGAAAACTGGCGGCAGCAGTTCCAGCCGGTGTACTTGATGGGTAAAGCTGGGTAAAGCTGTGTTATCGATCTCCCATCCAGGCCACCTGGCTTAAGACCTACCTACCTGCCAACCCACCAACCTACCAACCTATCTACCCATCTTTTCTACCCTTGTCCTGTTCCAAGTGTTGGATACTTTTTGCAGAAAAAAAGCATCGCACTCCAGACAAGCATGGAGGTGAATCAAGGAAAAAAGGGGAAAAAATAAGGCTGCAGGACAGAACCTAAAGAGACACAAGGTATGAATGATGGAACGGGGAGAAGAGAATAGAAATGGAGCTTTTGCGCAAGCGAGAAAACTCGAGTGAGAGACGTATCACACTGCGTGACACGAGTAATACTTCTAGCGTTTCGCTCGAGGTCTATCACAAGAACTTTATAACGACGGTACTTAATTCCCATATTTATTCTCTCTTAGTAATTACCGACCCTTATGAAGTTGGACTTCACCAGAAAGTGTACAATTATGCCAATTGCGGGAAGTGTTGATAAAGAAATTGTATCAAAACACGCCACACGTGTTATGAGGAACATAAGTCCTAAGTTGCGTCAAATGTGAGACACATTTCTATAATTAAGTAAGTGTATGAATAATAAATGGACAATGATTTTATTGATATAGATAAGATTCCTAGAAAAACATTAATTTATTGAAAATTAAACTATGATTTTCGTGCTGTTAAATTATTATTTTATCCTATTGTTCACTCAGAAAAAAGTTTGTTTGATTCAATCAAATAAATGCATTGCTATATCGTCAAACAAAGTTTTGGTTGAATCAAACAAAGTTTTAGTTGACTCAATCAAAGATTTGGTTCATTCAACCTAATTTTTTTGGTCGATCAAAAAATTTATTAAAGTAAACCAAACGTTTATTCAAAGAAAATAAATATTTACTTAAATCAACTAAAATTTGTTTCGAATAACCAAATATTTTTTTTATTTTATGGAAAACCAAATGTTTGGTACAGTCAAGTAAAATGTTTGGTTAATAAAATTTGATTGATTGCTTCAAAAGTATTGGTTGCATTAACCAAATATAAATAATGTGGTGTATTCAAACGAACAAGTTTGATCTTAACGAAAATTTTGTTAAATGCAATCAATCAAACAATTGTTTTGAATGATCCAAATTTTTTCTGAGTGTCTTCCTTAGGCTTCCTGACTTTTAAATTTAAGTTACATTTGTCTTATTAATTCAATTTGTAAATTCTATTTTATACAAAACAGTAAAATTTCAATTTTGTTTTGAGAAGTTCTGGGTTGCCTTAAGAACAGGCTGACGTGTTACGAGGCTCTACTACTGTCTGACATAATGAACTATTACTACTTGGAGTTACTTTCAATGAGATGAGAATTGAGAAGAAAGTTTCTTTAAAAGTCCATGAGAGACAGGCGCATACTACCTCACTTGTTTCGATATGTCGTAAAGGTAATGTCTCTCGTGGAAAAATGACGAAGAAGTCAATGTAAAGTTTCTATTCTCACCATCCGATATGGAAGAAAAATGAAGTTTCTTTAGTTTATTTTCTGCTTGATATTATGCGAATCATGAAAATATAACAAAGATTAATTGAACACATATAAGGAAAGTAAACATAAATGAAAATGAACTGTAAATTAGAAATAACTGCACTTTCAGGAAGCTCAATCAAAATAAATTGTTATTAGAAAACCAGCAGTAAGACTTAGTAACAAAGACCCTAATTTTGATCAATTTAGTTAATCATGAATAAAGACCAAATAACACAAAATAGTTAGTCCAACTACGAAAATAAAAACCATATCCACTCTGGACAAAAATTAATTAATTTTGGGGAAACAGAACTTGGCGAAAAATTGGAAAAGTTTACTCCAACTTGATAAAGAAATTTGGAGATTTCTTCTGAATGACCTATGAAGGGATGTGGTTATTGAGGACCAACGTGAAACTTTATTTTCGACTGATTGCATTGAAGAAAACAGAAAAAAGTTTAATACTTTCTCATATGATGAGAATGTAAAAATGAAGTTGAGAAATTGTCCTGCTTCAACCTAATTTATATTAATTCTGATTCATGTTGGAGTTTTCGAGAAGCTCGACAAAAGTCAGTTTCACAGTGGCCTTAATTCTCTAGTTGCCTTTCCTAACTAAAGTACAACGTAGAATCAAATGTGACCATTAATTTGACTTCTCGGGGTTTCGATTCGTTCCCAAACTAACAAAACTTCGTTAGCTTTAATAAATAGCCTTCATCGCTGACGATCTTTTCGATTTTTTACACTTTGCATCAAGGCTAACAAAGTTTAAATCAAAAATGAAAATCAATTTTTTAAACTAAAACTTTTTGAGATCCGTATATTTAAATTTTAAAAATAGAATGTGTAGAGTGCACAAAATGCAAAGAGTGCATAGTCACAAATGGAACTTATTGCATGAAAAGGATGGACGTCATAAAAAAAATGAACTCACCATATTGGACGTTCCAAATTTGATGCTGTCCCTCGTGCTCCGTCATTTGACTGAAAAATAAAATTGAAGTACAATAAAGTGGAAAAAAAAAGAATTTAGAAATAAAATGATATTCAGAATGAGATCATTTTCAGGGAGCAATAAAGCTGCAGAATAGAGATGAGAAAAGAAGAAAATAGACTGTAATATTCCTCTTTTTATTTCTCCAAGGAGAGCTTATGTGAGAGAAAATTTTCAGAATTTTTAATAATTGTTTTTGACGACTTGAAAAATGAGAAAGGATACAGAATGCACCTGCGGATTGAGTCGAGCTTAGCAGACGAAGGAGGTCACGAAGGTAGGTGGTCAATGCACTATCTAATAATACCCGACGTCCTACCATATTTCAACCTCTTTTCACCTGCTTTTAAAAGCGTAATCGCTTTTAAATTAATATCAAGATCTTTGTGAAAAATTCAACCACAGAAAACTTCGCACAGGTTAATTTTAACAAGAAACTTCCGATTAACGAGATAATACCGTCACTTTTCAGACTTAAATTATTTTCGTATTGGGCAACCCTTACTTTGATAATATTATTATAAAACAACAGTATATAATTTTGTAAAATGTTGAGAATTAACACAAAATACATAAATAATAATAAATTTACCAAATTTATTATAATGAAAATCA
Source organism: Euceroptres primus (assembly GCA_037177015.1). Classification (NCBI taxonomy): domain Eukaryota; kingdom Metazoa; phylum Arthropoda; class Insecta; order Hymenoptera; family Figitidae; genus Euceroptres; species Euceroptres primus. Next base: position 32,718 of record JBAGKK010000281.1, read on the forward strand.
AGTTTATTCTTAATAAATTGTATTTTTAATTTAAAAAACTCTTTATTGATATGGTATTAAAAAATAAAATATATGATAAAAAATAAACTTAAATTTATAAATGCTTTTTATTTATTTTAAAAATATAGATTGTCGAACTGCAAACAATACTCGAATAAATAATCGTAGAGATGAGCAGTAACCGTTTCGTCAAATGTCTATAGTGTCATATTTGTCGAATATCAGATTAAAATGCAAATTGATACTTCGCGCCCAGGAGATTCCAGGTCTACCCATCTATCCACAACCCCTCGCTACTTCTCAACCTCCCTTTCACATTGCTACCAACATTTACATAGACGAACTTGAATGTATGAATGCAGTTATCGAGTTTCTATGCTTCTCCGATTTTCTCGTTCCAAACTGGCTTTTAAAATATCAGTGACCATTCACGTAAAGCTACTACTTTTATATTCAAAAACCAGAGGACTTTTGAAATTCAAACTAAAATTTAATTCAGTTTAATCTAAAAACATCGTAATTTGAAAAATTTTAAATTGGGAGATTTTGAGGCATATTCTTTGAAAGTCCTGTAACCTACACAGAGAAAAAAATCTGTTGAATTAACAGAAGTCATCTGTTGAAATAGGAACAGCAGATTTTTTCTGTTATATATTTACAGAAATTTCTGTCAAACTTACACAGATGGTCAATAAATAATAGATGTTGCTGTAGACTTAAGAGAAATGTCTGTTAGGTAAACAATTTATAAGAAAAATTAGAATTCCATTACCCTAATAGACATTTCTGTTAATTCTACAGAAATATCTGTTAAATTTACTCACCATCTGTAAGTTTAACAGGAATTTCTATAAATATAACAGAAATAAAAATCAGCCGTCCCTATTTCAACAGATGACTTTCTGTTGATTTTACAGATTTTTTTTCCGTGTACAACATCCAAACTTAAAAATCTTCCAAATATTGGGTCGTTGGACTTTGATCCAATTCAAATTTTTAAATCATCACACAGCATCAAAATTTAATAACTTTTAAATTGAAAAACACTTAAATTTACAAGGTTTCAAAATTAAAATTTGAAAAACTCGTTCTCTCATACAGGGTGTCCACGCTGGGGCTTACCGAAAAGTATGCAACCCGTCCTTCACGCCAATGCTATTCTTATGGCCATGTGTGCCAGGTTGCATACTTATTAGTAAGCTCCAGCGTGGACACCCTGTATATGGAGGAAAAAGTTCCACCAGAATCAGTTTTTTGGGAGAAAAGAAAATCGGACGAAATTACAGAGGATGAAGAAGAATTACGTCAAGGGGAGGGGTCAGGGCTTTTGGCGTGTGCGTGTTTAATCAATCTTGCGGTGAAAAGCATCCTTTTCTAATTGTAGCGAGTTGGCAATTACCGGGGCGGAATTCCCTCTGAGGGAATAGGCAGTGACTAACTTGTGATTCATACACGTACATTTATGTCAGCGTTGGATATTCACTACACTTATCTTGGACAAAGAGGCGTGGACCTTGTGAGCTGTTAAATAATTACACTCTCAACATAGTCGCCTCTTTATTATCTTAAAAAAAATTTTGCCACAAACAAAGACAAAGCGAATGCACAAAAGACAAATTATTCTTCCTTTTGATTGCCAGACAAAATAAATTTACTTGATCTTTAGAAACTGAGAAAATTTCAAAAGATTAAATTATGATACGTTTTTTTTTTATCGAGCACAACTATCTGACGATAAAATGGAGCAAGAAAAATTATATTATTATTAAGATAAAAGTGGAAAATGTAAAATAAGTTCGGTGAGAAACTACCCAATCCTAGACAAGTTTAAATTAGCTTCGTTAATTAAGCTCTGATATCGATTTCATAGAGGGAAAGACAGATTGGGGAGGGGCAATGGGGTGTAACCAATGACAAAGTGCTCCATACGTTCTCGTAATTGAATAATTAATATCCCACGTGATTGATTTTTACCTATGCGTATACATATATTAAATTTCATTAACCGCTTGAAAATAGACACACTATTTTTTACATTTATATATTAAACAATATTAATTTCAGTCCTGCATTATTTTAACATAAGCATTCAACATATAAAACTGATATAAATTGATAAAAAGTATCGAATAAGGTTGCCTTTGTGAGAAATTAAGTGGCAGAATTTAATTGAAACGTCTCTATCTTCTAGAGAACGTGAACGGGTTGTAAGAAAAGAAGAAATAGAACAAATAAAATGAGAAAGCTTTCAAGACGATGCTTGGAAAGAGTGAAGGTGCACACGTAATGGCCTCGTAAAATTTCAGTCCAAATAAATTTTTTTAGGTTCATAAAAACAACCATCAGACATGTAGAAGAGCAGTATGAATAAAAATAATTTTCATTTTAAGAAAATTTTTCAATGTCCATGAATGGAAAATAGTTCAAAATAGAATTAGGTTAAAAAGTAGTATAAATAAAATAAACAAAATTGAAATTCTATCTTTTCTGAAGCTGCGATTAATTTCACGATATAGGGTAAACGCACCGGTGCACAGTGGGAAAAATGACTTTTTTGGTTCAAAATAACGTACAACCCACAAATATTGACCGTTTTGGACGCAAAAAATTTGAAAAAAAAACTGACAAAATTTTCCAGAGAGTTGTCGAGCCTGATTTTTGATTTATTTTTTCAATTTTTGTTATAAATAAACAAATATGACAAACAAAAATGGCAATTTTTTCTATTTGACGTTCTCGGTGCTCATCAATAATAGGAAAATTGTTGCAATCGCCTACGTTTCGTAGAGTAACATTAGTTAAAGATGTTTCATCATGATATAATAAACAAAAAAATTGTTGTAAACAAATTATTTGTTGAAAGTGTGTTTAACTATCATTTTCAATAATTTTACGTTTTTTAAAGTTATATTGCAAGAAATTTGGATGGAAATAATACTATAATGGAGAAAATTTCTCTTAAGATTATTCTTGTTAATATTATAAACAAATTTAATAAACAAATGCATTATTCAGACATTTGTCGACAGAAAAATTCGTTTTTTTCGATGTCAGTTCTTTTAATTAGGAACTTCATTATAATTTCAGCAACATTCATAATTAGTTGATAAATTTTAGGATCTTTTTAAGCAAATTTATTAAGCAAATGCATTATTCAGGCATTTGTCGACGGAAAAATTCGTTTTTTTCAATGCCAGTCCTTTTAATTGGGAACTTCATGATAATTTCAGCATGTTTCATAACTAATTTAATGTTTTTTTAAACAAACATTCATAATTAGTTGATAAATTTTCTGATTTTTTAAAACAAATTTAATAAAAAAATGCATTATTCGGGCATTTGTCGTCGGTTTTTTTCAATGCCAGTCCTTTTAATTGAAAACTTCACGAAAATTTCAGCAACATTCATAATTAGTTGATTAATTTTGATTTTTTGAAACAAATTTAATTAAAAAATGCATTATGCGAGCATTTGTCGACGGAAAAATTCGTTTTTTTCCAATGTCAGTCCTTTTAATTGGGAAGTTCATAGTAATTTCATCAATACTCATACTTAGTTGATAAATTGTATGATTTTTTAAAACCAATTTTAATAAACAAATGAATTATTTGGGCATTTGTCGACGAAAAAATTTTGTCTTTTTCAATGTCAGGCCTTTCAATTGTGAACTTCATGATATTTTCAGCAACACTCATGATTATTTGATAAATTGTAAAATTTTTTTAAAACAAATTTAATAGACAAATTCATTATTTGGGCATTTATCCACAATAAAATTCTTTTTTTTCAATGTCAGTTTCTTAATAGGCTGCACCATAATAATTCAATTTGGATTTTTCTACTCATTTTTTTGTCATACAATTTATCTAATAATCATGAATATTTCTGAAATTATCATGGAGTTTCCAACTGAAAGGGCTGACGTTGAAAAAAACGAATTTTTCTGTCAACAAATACTTGAATCAGCTTTAATTATGCAATTGTTTAATAAATTTGTTTATAATATTAACAAGAATAATCTTAAGAGAATTTTTCTCCATTATAATATTGTTTCTATCCCAATTTCTTGCAATACAACTTTAAAAAACGTAAAATTATTGAAAATTATAGAAACCACACTTTCAACAAATAATTTGTATATAAAAAAATTTTTTTTATTATATCATGATAAAAGATCTTTAACTAATGTTACCCTATGAAACGTAGACGATTGCAACAACTTTCTATTATTGACAAGTACCGAGAACGTCAAATAGAAAAAATGGCCAGTTTTTTCGTCATATTTATTTATAAAATAATTGAACAACTAAATCTTAAATCAGGCTCGACAACTCTCTGGAAAATTTTATCAGCTTGTTTTTCAAATTCTTTACGTCCAAATCGATCAATATTTGTGGGCTGTACGTTGTTTTGAGCCAAAAAAGTAATTTTTTTCCCACTGTGCGGTGGTCGGACAACGATTATATGTTCGAACATCACTTTTGGAAGTTCATAAATAAAAAAGTATTACATTTTGCGAACTGTCAAAAAAAGGCTAGAAAAAAATGCCAATCTCTTTCATACGGTAGAACTTTTACAACATTATAACAATGTTATTCAGAGAAAATAAATATTCGTCCGATCACTGAAACCTGTCCGGAGACCAGTGCACTTACCTAAACACTAATCTAAACATTTTATAGTGAGTAATAAATAAAATTATACACTATATAGCAGATTGAATTGACAGTAAAGAAAAACTGAATGAAAAGGCTTTACGTTAGAGATGTGATTTAATTCAAAAGATGAAATATTTCATGCAACGCTTCAATTTAATCCGCAGCAATGTTCTTAAAGTCTTACACAATGAACAAAATTGTATCCATCCCTAGGAAATATGTATCTTTACCAGAGAATAGGTGTTGGTTTTCACAAGTTGAAATCCGCGACAATATTTCACAGATCTTTACGTTTTCCGGAGCTCGACTCGTAAACAAAGACATATCTCGTGAAATTTCAATATCCGCTCTGCTTTACATTTGTATGGGTGCAAATGTACAAAAGTAGATGTACGTATTATGGCTATAGGATCTCATGTCGGTTTAAATAGAAAAGTTTCAAAAGCATTGCAATTTGGCCTAAAAAAATATGAAAAACGAAACGAATATATTCCTGAAACGAATATATTGAATATAAAAATATCTTGAATCTAAATATAGTTCAAATTTTATTTTTATTTATTTTAGGGTACTAAACATTTTTTAGAAGAAACTTATAAATTTTTTTTTAAATTACCATAAATTGTGTTTATGAATTAAATGCAAGCCAAATCGCAGCATATTATAATAATATATTAAATTATTAAATGAATGTTTTTCGTACGTAAATGTATCATAATGTGAAATGACTGTAAAATTATGTTATGTCAGTTCACATGGAAGATGTAGAGAGTTATTAATCAAAATTAATTGAATTCTCTCAGTGAACTGATAGGTGTCAGGAGCGTGTGAGTTTGTAATGTTATATACTCGTTTTTCCTGACTTGCTAAAGCCAATGCTGTTTCGCAAATGTCAAAGATTTCACCACAATTCATTTCCCATTTTAATATATAAAATATAATTAGGTTTTGGCAAAAATCGAAATTTCCGTGTTGTTAGGTCGCAGTTTCTAATTCGCCAGTTTGGATTTTTCGCAAGTCCAAGTATGCATTCGTTTGTTCTCTCCTTGAGTTATTTAACAGGATAACGTTCTTCATTTTCGCTGAAGCGGTCGAAAAGTTGTATACTCATTATTTTAAATGATGAAAGTACAAAAATGACACCTCTTTTTCGTTTCATCAATCTAAGACCGTTAAAGCGAAAACAATGAAATTTAAGAAATAAAAAGATGTGGATTGGCTCATAAATCAAAATAAAATTTTTAAATGAATAAAATATTTTTTGAAGAAGCAATAAAAAATAGGGGGGTCTTCAGATTGTAACGTCATTTAGAAGGAGGGGGTCGCACAGTGTGACAAAAGGGAGGGTGGAGGTGAAAATGGCCTAAAAAAGTATGACGTCAGTTATCGACGAAGTCAAACAAGGAAACTCATCAAACGAATTCGAACTGTTGAAAAAGAAAAATTATTGAAAATATTTATGAAAAAGTTGTTAACAAACAAGGGGATGATTTTCTAAAAATATTTGTGTTTTCTAAAACCACACACATTTGAAACATTATTAAAAATGAACATTCCAATTTGAAATCCCTAAAATTTAAAAACTAGGAAAATTAAAAAAATGAATTAATCAATTTAAGCAGCATAATTTTTTATGAAAATAAATTCAGCAAATGGTGAAGAAGGATTTCGAACCGCCTGTCGCTAAAGTTGTGCTACTTGAAAATTTCGTCGATACTTCTATGAAACGAAGGCGCCTGTGCAGTCTTCTACTTTATCGTCGGTAGCAAAGCAGAATGAAAGCACTGCTAGTGCAAAAATTTATCAAGTAAGGGCGCCACCAAGTTGAAATTTAAATCACTCGCATTCTTAGAGCTTACACCCGTAGTTTTTTTTTTCCTTATCAGACATATTGTTCAAAAGAAAAGAGACACACAAAGAAAACACTAACACAGGATGTAGGTATCTCCCCTGAGACGTCACTGAAAAAGGTTATTTTCTACGAGAGTAATATATATGCGTACTGTCTCTTGTTTTCAGACCCATGAGACTGCAAAAGTGTGACATTCATTACTCATGATTCGCAGATTCGGTTCAAGTAGAGAAAAAAAATTTAATATATAAGCAGATATTTAAATTTAATGTATAAAAATATAAACTGAATATCTTTTATTTAAAATTGATTTATAAATTTGTGTATACTTTATAGGTACTAAATAAAATTTAAGCATTCCTAATTTTTAATTTTATTATAAATTTGAAGTATGTACCTATAAGAGATATTCTGGGTCTGCTTTTTATTGATAGAATTGAATTTGAAATTCACAGTCCAACCAGTTTACTGCCGTTCAATAAAGCGATAAACAACTTAAAATTTTAATTAAACAGGATCGAGTAAACGATAATATTATTTGTGTACTTTACGTGAGTTCATAGTTGGACTACGTTACTCACCTTCCGGCCGGAAATTAATCCTATTTTTCATCTCACGTTTATCTGACCCGATAGCGTGTTTATCTAGCCTTAATATCAAATTCAACATTTTAGATGCAATTAGGTGGACTATAACGCTCGCAAAGTCACGAAAAGTCACGAAAAAGTACGAGAGGTATTTTCGTTAATTTGGATGGATGAATGCTGGTTCATTCATTTAATCGATTTCCCGTAAAAGTCAGAGCTGACCTTATTTTTCAAAATCTTAAGTCGAGAATTCAAAATAACATCAAGTCACCCATTTTTCAGTATTTGCTTAAGGAGTGTTAATTTTGTTAAATCAGAGTTCAAACTTTCTTATCGAAAATAGAACAAAGTGGACTAAAAATTTCAATATTGACTTACTGAATTTTGAGGTCTTATTGATACACATAAAATTATTTATACTTGTGTTTATTTATTCTGAAGACTGACGACAGAAGATATCTCCAAATTTTAAAATGTTTTTTAAAAGCATTAATAACTAGATCATTTTAATGATAAATTTCCACAGAATATTGCTTACTTATATTGTATTATCTATATTGTATTATTATTGCTTCCTTATATCTTGACAATATTTTACACATTTTTCTCTTCCAGGGACAGGCAGTTGAACATAAAAATAAAATGCAGAAAAAATTCGAAAAATCTTTACCTCTAGAAAAGAATTTTTACAAATTTATTTCAATAATGAAGATTCTATAAGATTTTAATAAAAATTGTGTCTATTTATTTTTAGTAAGCTTTTTCTAAATAAGGCCAATAGGCAAATGCTAAAAAGTGGTTCTTCTATACTACCAATTGAAATACATATTAAAAATTTTGTATTCCATCTTAGCTAAATCAATGTCTCATAAAAGAATTTATTGAAAAATCGTAAAATCATTTTAAGTAAAATGAATCATTATTAATTATGAGCTTTACTGATTTCTTCTTATACAAATAACAGAGCAGAGAAAGAAATTCAATAGGAGACTTATGAATTTTAACGAGTCTATATACAAACGAAAAGGTGGTTTCAGAGAAATATAAACTGAAAGCTTTTTTCAAGATTTATCCAACAGAATCAGCTCGAGCTTTAATCTCTTTCAAATGAAGTTACGTTTCTATGGATTTACGCAGAGCTTCCAATCGTAAAGCCAGCCTGGAACTTGTGAAACGTAGTGGATTTTCTACGACTTTTCAGAGGCAAAGACTTCACTGCAGTACATAGTTTACGAAAGGCAAATACTGAATAAATGATTATTACAAATAAAACTGCGAGGTTAACGCTTTAATGTTACATGCTTTTTTAATAAAGTGAACCCTTTTAGATAAAACTTTCATAAAATAAAAAATTTGTGTAAGTCAAACAAAGTGCATTCAAATAAATCAGCTGTCTGCAATTAAAATATTAATTTTTGTGTTATTTGCGGATTTTAAGTTTTTAAATATGAGTAAATAAATAATTTTGTAAGAAAACTTGGATTTGCAAGATCCTTTAAACTGGAATTCGGGTAGGTCTCATTCATCAAGAAACTTACAACTCGTTTTCAACGGATCGATAAAATTCTTATTTTGATAATGAGTAACCAAACACGCAACTCTATTTCCAAGTGAGGATTATGATGAAACCTGTTTTCCAGAAATTTTATAAAATTGAGATAATCACCTCATAATTCTAAACACAAAAAAAAAACACAAAAATAATCTGACCCTAAAGCCAACTACATACATCAACATTCTCTACGAAATAATAATATTCTCCCTTAAATTTCGAAAATCCAAAAAACAAATTACATTCACTCTAACTAATGAAACCAGGCAATTACTCTACCTGAATAGCTTGAAACTACCCCTAATTACAAATAATAAATGCTGCTAATTAAAACAGAACCCAGTAGAATTAGTCGAGAATAATCTCCAACATTACAAACCCAATTTTAATACAAGAAAACATTTGTGAAACGACATTTTCTCTCCAAGAATAATGTATAACTCATCTGGAAATTAAAAAAAAAATTGTGAATAATGAAGAAATATTTAATCAGGAAAGTTTGTAAAACTTGAGAAATTCGATAGCACTCGGCGATTTTTTGGCAATCGTTTCTGGCACGAAGAAAACGACTTGGTTAAACATGGACTAAACAGAGGAGGACAATGGGTTCGTTAGTAAAATTCAACCAATGAATTTATTTCGTCTGATGACGAAAACAAATCTTGGCAAGATTCCCTGATCATCATGAGAGAATACGTATATTTTGGGGTCAAATTTTAAGGGAAAAAAGAATTTATTTTAACGAAGTGCATCAGATAGTATCAACAGATTTTGCTACTTAATCATTAAAGTGGATGAATTTTCACAATATTAAAGTTTCTTTTCATTGGAAATATATATTTTTATTTTTAATATTTAATGTATAATTTAATATTTAATGTAATATATAATTATATAGGAGTTTTTGATAGACCAAATATTTTCTACTGTTTTTCAAACTCAACATTTAAGTTATACATGTATAATAAACACAATGCGGTATGTTCACATATTTTATAAACTTGTTGCTTAATTATTTATACCAAAAAAACCTGTTATCATTGTTATTATGTTGTGAATTGAAAAACAAATGTAACCATTATTGTATTCCAGTCCTGATGAGGGCTTGGTTCCAAGACGAAATGCAATGGTGTACCAAAATTTCGATAGTTCCCTTTTATAAAACTTAAAAAGACCTAAGATCAAAAATCCAAGCTCAATAATATATAATATTTAAATTAAATTAAATACAATGTAAAAATTGTTTTTTAATTTCTTTTCCTTTCAAGTTCTGAACGTCCTCACACTGAAAAAAAAATTATTGCTTGGGTCAACTGCACGTAATTTATAAAATATGCCTCTGCTATTTAATTAGTAGGGACAACGATTTTATTAGTTGATGAAACTAATTGAATAATCGCTGCATCTAATAAAATGGTTATCCCTACTAGTAAAATAACACAGGCATATTTTACAAACTAAGTAGTTGGCTCAACTAACCATTTTTTCAGTGCAAAGTAAATTTGGAGTCTCTCTATTTTGATTTTTAATTTATAATTATTTTATTCGGTTCTGAATTTTGTATTGCCATTGAAACAATGTTTTTTAAAAATGAATGTTAGTTTTTCAACGAAATATAAATGTAAACAAATAATTCAGCAGAGGGTTGAACGACAGTTCAATCATCTGCCATAAATAATAACTCGTTGCGATGAAATTGTATATAATGGATATTCACACAAAACATCTCTAATTTTACAGACTGCTGCAAAACTTTTTGGCTACTCCTCTAAAATCTAACGATTACATTGCTCTGTTGGCACGAGTTTAACCTGCAGTCATCTAAATCACAGGATCGACCAATCAGATATTCGTCTAAAACCGAAGAAATTGATCTTTCCAATCAACTCAAAGAATTTCAAATTTTCTTCCTTCAAATCAAATTTGAAAATTTTTGATAAAACATTTTTCACTGAAAATCTAATTCCTTTTCAATCAGAATGGTTGTAAAAATAACTCAATTTGTTTCTTCTCATAACTAGTCTATACACTCGTATTTATGTACGTAATTATCGAAGATTTAAATAAAAAATATCTTTTGTTTCTGATTGAAAAGTAAAATGAATGAAGACCTAGTTCTGAAATAACAATTTGTACAAAAAGACACTAGTTTAACTCAACTTTTACATAAAAAGTACGAGCACAATTGACGTGGAAAAAAATTGTTTCTTACATAACTAATTGAAAAAGTAAAATATATCACAACCTTATTTCAAGTTAGTTTCAGAAATCATAATTTATTTCCTCCAAGTACAACATTAACCCAGAAAATTTAACTCGACAATATTGTAACAAATGATGTACAATATTATTTTTTCAATTACGTGAAATTTTTTCATTAAAAATGATTTTACTTTACAATTTTTTTAGAGATTGAAAAATAGGACTATAATTTTAAATTAAATTATATTTATAAACAAAATGTTATTATAAATATATCATGAAACTAGGAAAATAACATTTTTCGAAGACTGACTTGTTTTCTCCGTTTCCTTAGGTACTGATAGAGAGAATATTTTATTCACCGAGTAAGCGATTATACACCTCGGTTAGCTATCTTAATCGATTAAATGTGCTTGATGAAGACTAGTCTTTAGGCGACAAGAATGTCTACAATACTTCTTTCTTTAATATACATTTCGCCATCTTTTTTTTTAACTTTACCGTTCATTATTTTTAATTCTATTCCCGTTCTGGACAGTTTGAAAAACCTTTCTTCAAATAAGAAACTGAGAACACAACAGCTGGGCAATTTTTCCAAATACAAAGAAAATTTGCAAAAGTGATGAATTATGCAACAGAATTCGTAGAAACGAATGTGTATATTCGTCAAACTATTCTACTACCGTCTAATCTAAATTTAAAATGGAAATTTGAGAAAATTTCAAAAAATTTTTAATCGAAAGTCCAACTTCATGGGGAAAAAACAGACGAAAATTCTTTGTTATAAGGAAACTTGTAAAATATAAATTTTTACATATTTTGCATATCATTTCGAAAATTATAACATAAAATATTTCACCTTTTTATAGCATCCAGTATTAATATTTTTAATGGAATTGTTTATTGTATTAAGTATCAAATCATTACCTTATTTTCAATTTCAAGGAGGAAAAATAAGAAAATTAATGTAAGGTCCAAATTTAATTTTTTTTCTGTCAAAATAAATGATTCACCTTGCTGAATCTAAATCTCCCCTAAAAGAAGAAAAACCTGCTGATGGGCTTTGTTATTCTCTCCATTTCTGGTATATCCTTCATGGAAGTAATAAACGTTTTGTGGCGAGGGTTCTAACCAAGGGTGAAAACATCGAAGAAATTTGAGAAAAGATGTAATTCTTCTTCGAGCTCTACTGCTTTGTAATAAAACTCTAGTACATGCACATTGATCATAAATCATGAAAACTTGTTAAATTTGAACCCTTAAATAGCGAAGACTTGTTGAATATTAAGATCATCGACTTCTTTAATCTAGAAGTATTTCTCATAAGTTTTTCACAAGTTTCTGAACTAATTCTTCACTGAACTGTCCAGCAAATCAGAATTCTCTAATGACTTTCAAAATAAAAAATTATTCAACTTTTTGTAAACAAATAAGTTAAACAATTTATGCTAAAAACATATTTGATGAAAATATAATCAATAATCAAATAAAATCGAATTTTAATTTCATTATTCAGGCAAAATGTTCATTTCTAAAGAAACTAAAGTGGAAAAAATTTAACTACAAGGAGAAATATAAATTTAATGTTTAATTGCTGACCTTAAAATTCTATCTTGAATCAGTGAAATATTTCCTTATTTTATATGTATTTACAAGCTAGAATGAAACGCTTGACTTTTATGTTTCTTTTTTATGCCTCGTATTTTTATGTCAAATAACGTTCCTTATAAATTCAGGGATATGAAAATGATCATGTTAAGGACATAAGTCATAAGTGATTTCATAGTTTTATATAAAAAAATGTTCTAAAAGCAGTGATAAAGATTTGGTGCAAGTCGACCTGCACTGTCGCCCGATGTGTGCCATTATTGGGAATCTGGCAAATTGCCATCGTTCTTAGCAAGCTCCCAAAGACTAGGACTAGATACTAGCAGAATCTGGCAATGGAGGCAAACGACACTTGCGGAAAATCTAACTTTCCATTTCTCGATATTTAGAAAAAGAAGAAAAGTGATAATTATTTTACAATTATTTTTAATTGTATTAATTTAATTGTCTTAATTAAATTAATTTAATTTTTAATTTATAATTATTTTACAACAAAATTAAATTTCTTGTCCTAATGAAAAAAATGGCAAGTTCAAATCCTTTTTCTTATTATTTACTTTCACTGTCAGATTCAATTCAATTCAATTCAATTCAATCCATTCAATTCATTTATTTTATAAATTTGAAAATATGAAATATGCAATTTTTTTCCATTCAAGTCTGATTAATGTGGAATTTTTTTCTAAATATCATTCATATTTTAGCTAGAGGTAATTCAAAGTATATTTTCCTTTCCTTTTTTGTGGAACAGACCTACAATCAACCAGATTGACCTACAATCACTAGATGGTTTGCTGTATGGTCGAGGATAATGTTTCTAGATGATCGCCCTTTTATAGCCGATATAATTAACCTGCGCTCACGCAGAGGCGGGATCATGTAGAGGTGTTTCATAAAAATGTCGAGAAAAAAGCTATTCACGATCACTCGCTGCACGAGTCATGTGAAGGTGCCCTCCACCTTTTAAGTCTACTACGCATCATCAAATCAAAGAAAAAGAAAACAAGGGAATTGAGAAAAAACATTAGTTTTCAAACATGAAAATATTCGAAAACAAAGAGTGTTTCAAAATTAAAAAAAAAATAATAGACATCCTTCAATACCGTTCATTCAATTACTTTTTCAACCGACTTGGGGAAATAATCGTCAGAAAATTGAATAAAGCTTACACAATTGAAAAAAAAATATAAAGAATCTAATAGCTATTCTGTTTTCTTTTCTTCTGATGGCTATGATGAAGTACTAGTCGTTATTTATGAGTCTTTTTGTGTCAGACTTATCTCGAAATTATAGGATATCTTCTCTCAAAAACAAGGATTATACAAAATTTTTATTAAGATGTTAAATACTGAATGGATGTTTACCAGTCTATATATAAAAATTCAAATCATGGCTCGATTCGATGAAAAATTCAACAGAAAAGTGAAGAAAAATAGACTGACGTCCAATTCCTAGACAAGTTGAGACTTTAATCTTAATCTTATCCTACAGTTCTCGTCTGTTTTCACTTCTCTAAAACAAAAGTGCGATATTTCAAAATCACTGATAGAATTTCAAATGAGCTTTGGGATCGACTTCGAAATCCAAATTGTAAGTTTGAGAAGAACCTTCTCCTGGGGCAGAATTTAAATTCTATCTACATTATTTTGTCTTTCATCTGCAAAAATTTGTTTCCCAATTTGAATATAAAATACAATTTTAAGAGCTCGATTTAATTTTAATTTAAAAATTCAGAAATTAAGATGATATAATTAAAAATATTGAAAAATTCTTGCTGTTGCGTACTTTTGCCAGATAAATAATTTGTTTCGGATGCAAACTCGATTACAGTGTACGCATGACGCACAACGTAAGCCTTGTCACTCAAAACTTGACCGGAAGATTCGATACCGATTATGCTTAGCGATATGCCCACGCATGTATAAAAAAATGGGTCAGAAATCCAGCATAAATAAGACAAAAAGTTCTAATGAAATTATTCGAGAACACGTGCGAAAAAATATGGAATCGTTTCCACTTTCCATGCCGAAGTTAATCCTATTCCCAGTCAGAACATTCTCGGAAATAGGGACTCTCAACAATTTCTATGCCTGATGAGCAGCAGTATTATGGAACATTGCCTCTAATCCCTAAAAATCAGTCTCCAATGGTCCAGATAAAAGACGATGAATTCTCCAAATAGTTGTTACTTCTTATTTCTTGGTTGGTGAATCATTTCAGTCTATCCCTTCGTAAAAGTTTTACTGCGTTATTGTTTTTTCTGAATTTCTGATCCTTTTTCTCTCCAGGAGGCATCGACATGAGATTTTCATAACCTTCTTTGAAACGTGCTTTGAATTTCTTTATTACAACTAGAAAATGATGAGAAAAATGTTTTAACGAGGTTCGTTTTTCTTTCCTTTTTAGAGAGAATAATGAAGGTTCTTCGTAAAGTGAAATATTTTATTTTAGTTTCATAAAAGACAGAATTAATTTAAAAATAGTTAAAAAATTTTGTTTTTTTAAAAGCAGTGAAGAATCTTCATTTAATTAATGTAGGTACCTACTTTGATCAATAATTCTTTCTCCTTCGTTTGTCTCTGATTCAGTGACAAAATTATAGGATAATGGTGCCAAGAACTTGGGAACAGTCTAGATTTGAGAAAAGCCTTTGCAACAATCCTAGACAGCAGGAAACTTGGATTTGAATTGGATTTTTTTCTAATTTATGTATCTCAGTCTTCTTGAAATAGTGATTTAAAAAACTCGCGCATTTTTCTGTGCTGTTTTACTTCTCATTTGTTTTTAATGAAAGCAGTATATTCAGTTTTGTTCAACAGTTTGAAAACGAAAAAAGAAGGATTATTAACTGTGGTCCAAAAAAACAAAATCGCTTTAGAAAAAACAATTGAATTATCACCCTATAGTCAAAATCCTTGTCATTACCAGACAACACATATTAATAGTTTGTAAAAAAAAGAGAATGCAAAAAAAAAGTTCTATGAAGAAAACAAAATCTAATTTCAAATCACTCTGAAATACTTCCAAGTAAAAAAGCTTCATCAAATAAATTTCCCAAAATCCTGGCATTAAAAAATCTTCCAAATCGTCGGAAAAAAACAATTGAATTGTCATTGATTGTCATCAACACTTGTCAACAGCTGACAAATCGTATTATTCTATAAACTATTTTATAACTATCTTTCTGATATTTAAAATGAAAAAAAAATCAACCATGGTCGTAAAATTCTCACTTATTATGCAGTGAATTCAAAAATTTCAAACTGCATTTGATTTTGGAGCAGGTCAACAGAGACGTTGACAAAAAAAAGGTCTGAAAAGATAGGCGAGAACGAGAGGTGTATCTAATTAGAAATGACACTTACCAACTATTCTTGCTGGCATGCCACGAGGTGGGGAACGTGCAGGTTGTTTTCTTTTCGTTGCTAACGAATCTTGACATTTGCGACTTCCCGGCAGGCTTCCCGGGCACGGCGCTGGTGGTTAGAGGCAGCATGGGTCTACTTCGTATCATTCTCCATCCACAAGAAAATTCTGACACTCTCACGGGAAACTTGACATGCATTCGTATAAACAATAACAACAATAATAGAACCTCATCACATTCATAACAAAGCACCTCAGTCACACGGCATTCATACTCACAATAAAAAAAAAATCACGCAGGATCGCGAGCACGAGATAACGAGCGTGCAAGAGCTTGAAGGCTAGGCAGCACACTTTTGACGCACGAGATCGAAATCGCCTTCCTTTTTTGTACGATATCAAAAGGACCCGACGACCCGCCCACGCAAACCAAAAGGCGAATTTCCAGTTCGACGAATCCGTTCACCTCGCTGAATTATAATCAAGCGGGTGTCTCTCTGATTCTAGGTAAACCCGATTTAAATTTCTGAAGTCGTGTTTTGACCGGACGCAAAAAAAACTCAATGGCCAGACTTAAACTCACATTACTAACCTAAAATCGAATTGTCGAGAAATCGTCACGACTCGTCAATGAATTTAAAACATTTTCGACACACGGGTTCGTGGAGACTTTACCACGGTTGCCATATTGGAATCAATTGAATTTCATTCCACGAGACGAGCAGTCATAGCCATGATCCAGTCAACACTGAAAAACAATTCTGATAATCGCCGCACTTGATGAGGGCGGCGCTGCAATCGCTGAGAGATTTGCTCCGAAAATACTCAATTCTCTCTGATTTCTGGTGTTCTCCGACTGTTTATTGCATTTTTCTGAATCATTTGTCTGAGTGCCACTGCATGCACTGGAAATTAGAATTTTCCTGACAAAATTTTTGGGTGGAATTTCGATTTGAAGTGGCAGTTGGGAAAGCCCAGGGATGGCTTAACGACGGGGGGCGAAAAGTTTTGTTTAATAAATTTATTTAATTATTTGAAATTTTTAAGATTCTCAATAATTCTTTCGGCATGATCATTGACATCATTTCAAATTTTTGTCTTCCAAAATTCTCTTATCAAAAGGAAAATTTGAAAAAGTAAGTTGAAATTAATTATAAAAATAATTACGTTTACTATTTTTAAATATTTGAATTTACCACTTGCAAATTCCAACTGATGACAGCGCTTTGGCGGCAAAATTGAAAAGTAGTCAAGGGAAATGAAAAACAGTGGGAAATTTAAGACTTCCACATGTTTTTACAAAATGTATATTTCTTTAAATTTAATTAATTTAATTATATTACTCCCATTTTGGGACAATATTTATCTCTAAACTTACTAGGAGTTTTAAAAAACACTGTGAAACATTAAATATACAAGTCATTTTTCGAACCGCCTAGCGGATTTTTATGAATCACTTTCTTTCGCATTTATTCACATTTCTTGGAAGTTCGTTCTCAACTCCAAATCAAACAACTCCAAATCTGCGTAATTTATATAGGAACCGGTGTCGAATGCAACCGTCAGAAGCTATTAAAGAATTGCTGTAATAAAGTATTTATTTGATAAAATGGCTTCGCCAGCTCCAAAATCACCAGAGCAGTCTGAAAGGAATAGAAAATATGATAGACAATTAAGGTATTGTATAATTTGATCTATAAAAAACATTTATCTTATTTTCTCTTTCCTTACTAATTATTCTATTATAAGTCATGGTTGTTAATGTTTTACTGCTATTTTTCATATTGTTCTTTCAACCAGATATTTTTGTTTTGTTACGGAGAAATTAATGAATTGTCATTTTTAGGTTATGGGGCGATCATGGTCAAGCCTCTCTGGAAGCAGCGCATATTTGTTTAATAAATGCGACTGGTCTGGGTACAGAAATATTGAAATCGTTGGTTTTACCAGGTATTGGAGCATTTACGATTGTCGATGGCAAAAAAGTCACCAACGAAGATATAGGGGCCAAGTAAGAAGAATATTTATCAGTATGAAAATTTTTAAAGACAGTTTTTGATGTTGATATCATAATAAATAATAAATTAATGGGTTTCTTTTTCGAAAGACGATTTGCGACTTATTTTAAAGTTACTTAACGCTAATTACAAAATTTGAACTTCTTTTGAATTTCTTTAATCAGCTTCTTTCTGGACTCCGAAAGCGTGGGTAAATCGAGAGCTCAGGTTTCCACGCAAATGCTCCTAGAATTAAACCCCGACGTCAGAGGAGATTACATAGACGAAGGCCCGGAACAAATTCTAGAAAATAGTCCCGACTTCTTCAACAGTTTCACTGTCGTTGTAGCGACTTCTCTTCTCGAAAAGTAAAACTTCTTTCCAATAAAGAAATAATTTAATCTCGAAATTTTAAATTCTAAATAGAAGCTCTTTTCAGGCCACTGATTCTACTCTCGAGAAAGCTCTGGGATCTAAATATTCCACTAATCGTCTGCAGATCCATAGGTTTTGTTGCCTACATGAGGGTTCAGATAAAAGAGCACACTATAATAGAGAGTCATCCAGACAACGAAGTGCCGGATTTACGTTTAGACAAACCCTTCGAATTATTGGAGAAGCATCTTGACTCAATAAACCTCGACGAGATGGATATGAAGGACCATTCACACACTCCTTACGTCGTTATTCTTTACAAATTTCTCAAAACGTGGATGGCAGAACACGCTGACGTACCTACCACTTACAAGGAAAAAGAGTCGCTGAGAGAAATGATTAGAGAAGGCATAAGAAAAGACGAACACGGTAATCCGATTGACGAAGAAAACTTTGAAGAGGCGATTAGAGCAGTTAATACCAGTGTGAAACGTACCACAGTGCCTACATCTGTGATGGAAATTTTAAACGACGATCAATGTGTGAATCTAACTGCAAAAGTAAGAAAATTATCCATTACTTTACAAGATTTCCTAAATTAAAATTTGCCTTATTTTAAAAATTTATTTTCGACTTCAGAGCAGATCGTTTTGGATCATTGCGAAAGCCATGCGTGATTTTATTAACAACGAAGGCGCTGGACTTCTGCCACTAAAAGGCGCTTTACCAGACATGATTGCAGACACAGAAAAATATATCGCCCTTCAGCAAGTGTAAGTATTTTACTGGGGACATTTTCATTTTTATTAAGTGAAAGTTATGAGTTTTGTATTTTTATTTACCTTTTAGGTATCACAAGCAAGCTGTTGCTGATGTGGAAGCTGTTTGGCGACACACTATTCGTTTGCTGAGACAATTGGGACGTCCTATGGATTCCATATCTGAAAAGGAAGTGAAACTATTCTGCAGATACGCTTCAGATATTCACGTGTCGAGAGGAACTTGCATTGCCGACGAGTACGATCCCAAATTAATGAATGTTAACGATATAGGTAATAAGCTTTCCTTTTTTTAATAAATTAAAAAAATATCAGAAAAATAATTTATGTGAATTTTAGCTCAAAAATTAGAAGACTCTGACAGTATGTTGGTGTACTACGTAGTTTTGAGAGGAATCGAAAAGTTCCAGTTCGAATACAACTCCTATCCTGGCGAATTTGACGATCACGTCGAACCTGACATTATTAAACTGAAGGTGAGCTTTGAGTTAATTTTATATTTTAATTTTCTTATTCCACTTCTCTCTTGAATATTTAATATACTATGAATTCTAGGCTTGCATATCGAAACTTCTCGGTGAGTGGGGCTGTGGACCATTAGCAAAAGATGACTATGTTCATGAGTTTTGCCGATTCGGTGGAGCAGAACTTCACTCAGTGTCTGCCTTCCTCGCAGGACTTGTAGCTCAAGAAGCAATTAAATTTATCACAAACCAGTATAAGCCGATCCACAACACGTTCATACATGATGCCGTTACGTCGAACTCCGCCACATTCTTTTTCTAAACGAGATTGTTCTATTATTTTCTAAGACTGTGTTTATTAAATGAGTTAATACAAATTGCAATTTTAATAATTATACCGAGTGTATATTAAATTACCTTACACTGACTGCATTCGACTCGCATACATCAATGCCATTTTCTCTCACATGCGTTTTAAATGATACATTGGCAATCGTATAAAATACGTACTGTTTTTGTATTAAATTAATTGAGAGTAGTATAAAAATCGATTGACGTGAAATATTGAACTTGAAACGAAAATGCACATATCGTTTTTCTTATACTGAAGAGTGTTTGTACTATCGCCTGCCCCGACCTCTTCCTCTTCCACCTCGACCACCTCTGGCTCCTCTTCCTCCACGTCCTCTGCCTCTCGCAGCTCCTGTAATTTAAAATTTGCATTTTAAGTATTCATGCAAATTAATCGAAATAGGTTTGAAAATTTAATTACAAAGTAAGTAATTAGCACCAAAATTAAAATAATACTGACCTCGTGCAGCTTCCTTCTTCTTGGCCTTGGCTTTGGGTGTGTCATCAATCAGAAGAGTTTCCAGGGGCAGAGAATCGGGCAGAATGTAATACCTGATGTTGTTTCCTCGTAAACTCAAGGTATCCAACTGAACAGGATCTCTATTTTTTATCGTCATTTTGACGGTTTTTAGATGTGTATTCATAGCCACGTCTACCCCTACATAGAAACAAAATTTAGTCTTTATTATTCTCTAACATAAATAGACACGAAGAAAAATTATATTTGGTTTTTATGAAAATAGGAACTTATTCATTTGGTTCAATATTTTAAAATTGCAGTATACATTTCGGAGCACAAACAAAAACATAAATAAGTATTTCTTATTTGCTTTCAATCCCTCAAATTAAAAATCTAGAATCAGGATATTTATCACTTTTCTAAGTAAAATTTCCATTTAAAACAAATCAAAATATGCTCAATAAAAAAAACCTTTGAAAACAAATCGGGAAACAAACTTAATTCGTCAACGTACAGAAAATGAGTAAATTTACCTGTGATTGTTCCATGAACTTGTGTACCATTTTTCAGTTCGATAGTGACCGTCTCATGGCTGAGTTTCATCAAAAATCTGCAAAATAAAGTAAAAAACTTATTATTAAAGGATTTTTACAATCTTTACAAAATACTGGTAATTTTGTAGGTTAAGTCAGGCGCATGATTTCAGCTACAATATCACTTGTAAAGGAATAAACACAGTGTTGTATGTAAATTTGATGATAGTAGAGATATATTAAAAATTAATTTACCTTACTAGCTTCATAGTGAGAGTTAGTTTTACGTTTTTTATGAAATTATACCGGCATAGAACGACTTGTATAACCTTAAAAGCAACGCTTCTTCTTCTGACTTGAAAGAAAATAGCATCCCCCACCCTTCTGTAATAATATTTCTGCGCATGCTCAGTGCAGCGATATTTCGATTATCGATATATTTTTTAAAATGAAGATAACTTCATAGTGCAATTCGTCAGCGTCAGCGAAAAAGTGAAAACGTGAAATACTCCAATTGTTCAAAAATGCCGAGTCAAGAAGTACTCACGACAAAAGTTGTCGTTCACCCCTTAGTTTTACTAAGTGTGGTGGACCATTTTAACCGTATGGGAAAAATTGGAAACCAAAAAAGAGTGGTTGGTGTACTTTTAGGCTGTTGGCGAGCAAAAGGAGTCCTGGACGTTTCCAACAGTTTTGCAGGTTAGGATTCATTCTACTCGATTATTAATTAAATTCCTTTGTTGTTACCTTCCGTTTTCCAAATTTCCTTTAACTAATCGAGTGTAAAGAAAGATTCAATCGTATTCATGAAAAAAATGATATTCTTTATCAAGAAAAATAATTTTTCCCAGTGCCCTTCGATGAAGATGACAAGGATAAATCCGTGTGGTTTTTGGATCATGATTACCTCGAAAACATGTACGGAATGTTCAAAAAAGTGAATGGCAAGTCTCTTCCTAAACTTGGAATTTATTTATTTACTTTATCGGGAATAAGTTCATTTTTCTTGTTTATTTGTACCTACATAATGAGCTTAACGTGATTTTAATTTTTAATTTCTTATTGATCATTAAGAATTTAAGGAATTGAAATTT
This sequence comes from Euceroptres primus, assembly GCA_037177015.1. Taxonomy (NCBI): domain Eukaryota; kingdom Metazoa; phylum Arthropoda; class Insecta; order Hymenoptera; family Figitidae; genus Euceroptres; species Euceroptres primus. The sequence goes on from JBAGKK010000281.1 coordinate 54,596, forward strand.
AAAATATATTTATCTTCCAGCTCGTGAAAAGGTAGTTGGCTGGTATCACACTGGTCCCAAATTACATCAAAACGATGTCGCAATCAACGAACTTATCCGAAGATATTGCCCAAACTCTGTTTTGGTGATTATTGATGCCAAACCGAAAGATCTTGGCCTTCCAACAGAAGCTTATCAAGCAATAGAAGAAGTTCACGATGTAAGCTTAAGCCAAATTAAAAAAGCGAATATATAAGATACATTAATTTTACATTTTCAAAACAAAACCCTAAATTCTTTGTTGTAATTAGGATGGTTCACCAACTTCAAAAACTTTCGAGCACATTCCTAGCGAAATTGGAGCAGAGGAAGCAGAAGAAGTGGGTGTTGAGCATCTACTCAGAGATATTAAAGATACTACGGTCGGTACACTTAGTCAAAGGGTTACGAATCAACTTCTTGGTTTGAAAGGACTTCATGGGCAGATAAGAGAAATTAGAGATTATCTTATCCAGGTTTGTCTCGTATCATTCATTTTAAAGTCACAAAATGAGATAATATTCTAATTAGTTCGATTTTTTTACATCGCAGGTAGGAAACGGTAAATTGCCAATTAATCATCAAATTGTATACCAACTTCAAGACATTTTTAACCTTCTTCCCGACATGACCCAAACTTCTTTCGTCGACTCCCTCTACGTAAAAACGAACGATCAGATGCTAGTAGTCTATTTAGCTGCCTTAGTGAGATCAATAATCGCCTTGCACAATCTTATAAACAACAAATTAACCAATCGTGACGCCGAGAAAAAAGAGACCGACAAAAAGGAAGTTAAAAAGGATGAGAAAAAGGAGGAAGAAAAGAAAGACGAGAAAGAGAAAACGAAAGTGAAGTGAGCGCGATATTAAATTTATATACCGATTTTTCGCGGAATCGGCACTCCTAAGGTTAAGGACAATTCAAACCTGTGCAAATCCGATAATCGAAAAGTCGTCAAACACTGTAAGATACATCAAGCTTCAGCAAACTGGACCTTCCATTTGGAAACGCCGAAGTAGGAAGAGATTAGAACCAAACGAATGAAACAGCTTGAAAGTGTGAAAAGTGGAATTCGTCTTAGGTAAAGTACATAAAACCAAATGACAGTACTTTTTCGTTTATTTACAAGTGTCTTGTGCTTCAGCGTCCAGCCACAAACATGGATTTTCAGCCCAAGAGCAATCTGTGGCTTCGATTTTTCTCTAATCTGTAATTCTATTTAATGGATCAACGTCTATTTTATAGAAACTGTCACTTTTTATTTAACCTAATTACTTAATCTTAAGCTTTGTACTTCTTTACAAGGCTTAGTTTTTCTTTTATAAGACATAACGTTAACCAGTTGACTCCATTAACACGTCCTACAGAATCGTTTTCTATCTTAAATCATTGTCGATTCTCAAACCAGTAATGCACGAGATTTAAGCATTGTATTTTGTAAAGAAAAAAACCGAGCTTTCTTGGAAAAATGCATTATTAACATAAACATATTTTATTAGTTTTTCTCTGATTTAATCTAACTTAACTGAGTCCTAGAAAAAGATTAGTGGAGAATATATTACAGATTAAAGTACACAGTACATACAGCCCAGATTTCGGAAACTAAAGCGTTATTAGATGATTTAACAAGGTGCTATTAAAATAGAATTACAGTATGATTCATTATTTTTGAAATTCCATGACTGTGCAACTCGACTCCCTTCGATTTTCATTATACTTTTTTTAAGATTTTGACGTAAACATAAAATGTGCACTTTTTTGAAAACAGACATTTTCTTTCATGTTTTGAACTGATATAAATATCAATTAAAAATATTTGACGTTGGTTCGTTTTGAAAAATTAATTTAATTTGTAATTTAAATTCAGTAATATTTTATTACAAAATATGAAATCCCCTATGAATTCAAAGGTTTCTGCTATAGTTTAATAATAATATTTATGAATAGATAAAAATTTAGAAGCTGTTAAGAAATTAAGTTTAATAACTATTTTTTAAAAATCAAAGGAAATCGATTGATCGGTCATGCGATTTCAAAAATAATGGCCCGTATATAAATGTGAAAAAAGTATTTAGCATCACTGTTTTGTACATAAGATTTCCTTTTTGCAGACATAATACTCCGAAAACAATGAAGTACATTTTTAAATTGAACTTCTATCGTTTACCAACAGTCTTACATTTTTTAGATAACAAATTCAAATTTTTGATTAACAATAAGAACTCTTTTAAAAAATTAGAGTATACTCCAAAACACAATTATCATTTGCGTTCCCAAGAACGTCCATTGATTGATTATCAAATGACCAACTCCTGCGTATACGACACCTAAATAAGGGTCTAAATGGGTATCGTTATAGTGTTGGAAATACCAATTGAAAGCGTTATCTTCGATAAACTTATCACCTTCAGCCAATACAGCACTAGAGTCATTATTTCCCCTTGAAAAAAGACTCTCCGATGCTAGATTTTTCTTCTCGTTTTTACCAAATTCAGAAGCGTTCAAATATGGTGAAGATACTTTGGTTATCGTTGGTCGCCCTAAAGGTCTCAAATTATTTCCAGGTATCGTAATTGGAACTTGACCACCTGGAATCAAAAGTGCAGACAGTGCAGAAGCTTCCAGGCTTCGAGATGCTTGAGGAGTTGAATTCAATTTTTCTGCTGCTTGAGTGGTTGTTACTGATGACAAGAATTGAGGTGTAGGGAAATCTGTCGGGACTGTCTCTTTTTTTTCTGCAATCAAAAAGTTTATTTAAGTATTTCCTGAATTTTTAACTATCAAAATTTAGATTAAATACAAATTCCCATTAAAATTTCTCACCAAGAATGCTTTCTTGGATAATATTAGTAGTCGTCTCTACATCGGTCGTTTCTTTCTGAGAGACTTCTGCCTCAGTATTTTTCTTTTTCTTCAAAACAAGAACCTCCATCGAAGCTGTTACAGTTTCCTTCATATCATTCTCCATAGTCTCTAAAGACGGTTTTGTTGTAGTCCAAATAATCCTACTAGCAACTTCCTTCTGATTATCTCCTTCCTTAAAATCCTCCTCGACTTTTAAACTCTCCCCTCCATAAATTTCCGTCGAAATCAAAATTTCATCCGCCTCCTGATTAGGTTCTTCCACCCCAATCACTGCTGGTTTCCTGAACCCACCAGAACTCTTCTGGAAATTTGCAGGCGTAGGGAGAAAAACTGGATCATTCCTCACAGTCGAAGCTGTGGAGAGTTCCTCCCTTTCCTTAACTTCGGGTCGTTTATTCAAGGAACTAGAAGACCTCTCAACTTTCTCGACAGTGAAATTCGTGTGTATGATCTTTTTTCGTTCCTCGTGAGATCTAACAATTGTCGTATTTTCTCGAATCTTAGGAGTCTTCAAACTAAGCAGAGTAATGTTCCTTTCTTTTTTATCATTCGTGATTCGAGGATCAACAATGGGGACGAAACCTCCCTCTCCGTGGGGAATTGGTACAAATCCACCTCTATGAATTTCAGGTTCTGTGGGTGGAAAGGTTCTGTAACGTCCTTTTCCAGGTCGACTTGCAGGATCTTCTTTTCTATCAGCTTTTCGTCCAGAATTGCCCCAGAGATTAAAGTTCAAACTTGGCAGAGGAACTCCGAAAAAAGTGAAACCTGAACTACTTGGTGAAGGTGGCATTGAAGGGTTTTTCTTTGCCGGAATCGTATTATTCTTTACGTTTATAAATTTAGAGGGTGGAGTTGTTTGAATTATCTCTGGAGGTTGAGTTGGTGGTACCACAATTGGTGATAAGGTCGGTGGATAAAGAGTGGGTGGTGGATTAGTCGAGTTTTCTAAACCGTAGTCTACATAATCGTTGTAGTAATAATCCAAATCGTGAGGCAAAGGCTGACCATTTTGATTTTTTATATCCATCCATGGCTTCGCTTGTGTCCCATATACTACAAAATGAAATTTTTCAAGAATTCGAAATGTTAAAATTTTTTGGAGTGTTTATATTCTGTATGAATATATGAACAACTTACGAGAAGATGATCCAGATGATGGGGAATCTTTAATCATTTCAGACTCGCAGCCTGGATGAATTGGTTCTATGTATCTCTCGCGTTGACAATCTTGACGAGATAATCTAATTTCTTTGAACAATGATCCATCAGCACATCTTGGTCCTTCTGCGGAAGCTTGTTGTAGCCATCCTCGTAACCAAAGCATTCCACAGGAACAAGACAAAGGATTTCCTGTAATTTTTTTCTCAAAATATATAATTTTCTAGTCTTTACCTTCAAGATTTGAAACTGAATTAAATTAATTTTAATTTAATTACTCAGCAACTTTATAAGATTGATAAATTTAAAAAATAATTCCTTAGCTTCGCATCAAGAATTAATTAATGCAAGGATTGCTATTTAGCTGATAAAATTCATCAATTAATCAATCGTTTTTTTCCTACCACAGCGCACATTTGTTCGTCATCAAGTAAACAAAGTTTTTCTGCATATATAATAAAAGAATGAATCACTGGAATTGAGAACCAATCTTACCATCGATATCAAGAACGGCAATATTAGATCTGAGTCTTTTAAAGGCGCCCTCGGAAACCGAGGCCATCCTGTTATTTCGCAAGCTGAGTACCCGCAGTCTTGGCATATCGTCGAAGGGAGAGCCTTGAATCGTGCAGATACGATTGTTGTCCATCTGGAAAGAGAACCACAAATTGGATGCAAATCATATGCAAAAGATATACAAAGTGCTCTATCTAATAGCCTCCACCCAGCAGTAATTATATCTTCACCGTAACGAGAGGATTCGCTCGTAATAGAGTAATTTCACTCTCTACGAGAAAGTATTAATGACCTCGCTCTCACCTTCAACTCCACGAGCCACTCCATAGCTGTCAAACTATCACTTGAAACTCTTGATATTCGATTGCTACTCAAATCCAGAACTTCCAAAGATCTCAGACTGTCAAGACCCATGTATTCTAAGCCTGGCAAGAGATTATTGCTCAGATTTAAGAAAAGCAGATGAGGAACGTTGATGAAAGCGTTGATCGCTATTTCCTGAATCTGATTTTCCTGAAGTTCTGCACTTTGCAGGAGAGGCAATTCCGAAAAGGCTCCACTTGGGATCATCTGGAAAATCATCAAAATTAGAAACCTGATCGAGTTTCATTCTAAAAATTTATTAAATTTTCAGCCAAAATCCGCCGCTATCATTTTATATTTGGGGCAATAGCTTAATTCACCATTTTTATTTTCAGAATGGTTCGTTAATTCAGTAAACTGACCAATTGTCCAGTACAGTTACTCGGAGTTAAAGACAGTCGAGGGCAAATTTCAAATAAAGATTTCTGATCTTTTTTGCAGCTGTATTCAAATTCTATAAAAAGCTAAAAATAGATTTTAGTTAAAAAATTTTATTCTGATACTTAAGGAGTTTGGTACTTTAGGATGTTCATGGTACCTGAATGTGGTTCTTCCCAAGTCTCAGAGCTTGAAGTTCAGGCAAAGCTCTGATTGAATTTCTCTCAATCACTCTGAGGTCATTGTTCTCAAGGTCGATCAAGGTCAGACGTGGTAGCCTATCGAATGCACCTTCTCTCAATTCTCTTATGCGATTTCTGACTAATTTGAGTTCTAACAGGGACGTCAAACTGCTAAGCGTGTCCGGTGATAGGATGTTCAGCTTGTTGAAACTCAAGTCGAGGACCTGGAGAGCCGTTAGATCGTGCAACGATCCGGGTAACTCGGTCAGAGTGTTGTGCGACGCATACAGCTCTCGAAGATCTCTGTAATTTATCAAATCGTTTCCATTTTTTATTAATAAAATAAACCACTTTTTTAGTGATTGTAAACGTAATTTTGTTCAGGAAGGAATTTTTTCAGGTACAAATTGTTCCTTTGGAGATAATCGACTTTTTTTTGCCTCTAATAAGTATTTTAGAATATAAGTTTTCTGAAGAAGTATACTTATCAATATTTGTTTTAAATTTGTAGTGTAAAAAATTATAAAATTCGAATCTAGACCTTTTAATTGCATCTTGTCTATAAAATATTTTTATACTCTAGACTAATCAATTTTTAGAAAGTTAAGAAAAAATTATTTATTATAATGCGCCTTATAAAGAGAAAAAATTTTTAAATTGATGAAGAAAATTTGTTCAATTAAAAAAATCTTATTGGATAATTTTCAACGTCTATTAATTTGAGAGAAACTGCATGAGTCTGAATTTCACGAGCTTTTACTGTTTTATGAGCGAAGAATTTTTATGATCGGATAATTCTTCGCTTAATTAAGCGAAACAAAATCCTGGAAAATGATTATCCATCTGAGTATGGAGGTGTCAGATTGTTTGTAAATTGGATAGAAAAAGTAATTAAATCGGCTATCAAGTCGGTACGCAATTGCTGTAAATAACGCGACACGCCAGGGTGATGCTACTCGAAGTGAGGGGACATTAACGTGAGCATGAAGAACGCAAACTTTCTAAGGTCTACCAATTTAGAAGTGATGCAACCACATAAGTGCGAGTGAAACTGCTTTTCCAACGCAATATAAGCGTGTAAAATTGAAAACCGGAAATCCGAAGTTGACGACTGCCAAAAAATTAGAGGATAGTGACTAATTCGTTGCCCTATGGTAGCACCATTACAACAAGCCTCTGGTTTATAGAGTCTGATTATATAAGAGAAAACCTTCGCCTGAGAATAAATATTTTAAATAATTTCGAAATATCTGTACCTTGTATTAGCGAACGTAGCATGTGGAATTTGAGCCAGATTATTCCTGCTAATATCCAATCTCTGAAGCCTTCTATTTTCTTGAAGTACATCAGGCCTAATAACTTCTAATCGATTGCCTCTAAGATTCAGGTCCATCAGCATCCTCAGAGGTCTGAAGCTCCGGCCATGAATCGTTTCAAGACGATTGTACCTGAGATCCAATTGTTCCAATCTGGAAAGTCCATCGAAGGTTCCATCCTCCAGAACTCGAAGAGCATTGTATCCCAGGTTCAGTTTTCTCAAACTCGCTAGACCACTTAAAGTACCTGGTGATATTCTTTCGATACCATTAGCACTGATGTCTAGAGATCTTAAAATTGGAAGAGCTAGATCCTGATTGGAAATTGTTGGCAGGGCGACCAACCTATTCATGGGGAGGTGAAGGTGTTCGATATTTCTTGGAAGACCTGGAATTACCTCGAGTAATCGGTTCCAACCGATGTCAAGTTCGTAAAGGTTTGTGAGATGTCTGAAGGTCAAGGGATGCATTATTGATAAGGCATTGCCGGACATGTTGATGTGTTCGAGAGCTGGAGTTCCCAGGAAAGATTGGGGCTCGATGAGACCTATGGCGTTTTGGCTGATGTCCAGGCGTCTTAGGTTTGGAAGATTCGCTAGTAATCGAGGTTCCACGTGTCGAAAGTAATTTCCTGAGAGGTCCAGGCCCTAAAATATTTTTCACATAATTGTCTCTAGGAAAGTAGGAAATATATAAAATACAGAATTAATTTAATCACTACTCACTTTCAAGGCAGGTAGATCCCAGAAAGGCGCCTCGAGTAAATTTGACAACGAGTTATTCCTGAGCCTCAACTCTCTCAGAGCTGGCATTCCACTGAAGGATTCCCTTTGCAAAAATCTCAACCTGTTATGGTCCAGATGCAATCTTTCCAGCGATGGATGTCCTCTGAGCGCTCCAAAGGGAATCTCCTCCAGCTGATTATGACTCATATCCAAAAACTTGAGCCTTGGCAAAGCTTCTAGTACCGAACGTAGTTCAGAAATATGACTGAGATCATTATTGATCAACCACAATTCTTCAAGACCACTTCCACTCCTATGTGGGAAGAACTCAGAGTGAATTCGATAGATCCGATTGTAACTCATGTCGATAATCCTTAAAAGAGGAACTCTCTGGAAAGCTCCAGGAAATATCTCGGTGATTTTGTTCTTCGAAAGAGAAAGCCTCGTCAAGGTAGGAAGATCTGTAAAAGAAGCTTCTCCCAATCTAGTTATACGATTCTGGTCCAGTTGCAGAACTGATAAAGCTGGAAGGTCCATCATAGCTCGACCAATCAATCCAGCTTCGAGGATAACATTCCCAACAAGGGAGATTTCCTTCAATTCTGGTAATCCTATCAAAGCTCGAGGATGTATCCAATGAAGACTGCAATCACTGATGTTGACCAAGGTCAATCTGGGCAAATTTCTAAAGAGTCCAGCTTCTAATCTTGATAGTTTTGGACTACCGAAGACGTGGATCTGTTCCAGACTTGGGAGATCTCGAAAATTCCGGGGTGTGAGTTCCAGAAGTGCTGGAGAATTCACCTGGAGGTAACGTAGTTTTGGAAGACCTGTGAAACTAGGGAGTCTCTTGATGACCTTGCTTTGTAAAGTTATAGCCTCAAGGCCTTGAAGATTTTCAAGACTGTCATCTGGTAGAGATCGTAGTTCTGGTTCAACTACAAAGAGTTCCAGAAGGGAGTCGTGGAGACCTTCGAGCCAACCTGAGGAAACTCTTTCCAGGCGATTGTTCCTCAGCATCAATCTCAAGACTCTGAGACTTGCGAAGACCTGGCCTGGCAAACTGGGAAGGTTGTTGTTCTCCAGGATTAATTCGTCTATTGGTCGAGCGACATAGTGACTCACTGCTTTCATTCCTTCTAGGACTTTTGGCAATTCGCTGTGACTGCACCTGTTTAGGATTTTTGATCGAATAGAATTTACGTTTTTAATTTTAAAATGGACCAGCTTGACTTTAAGCTTTCAATTTAGAAGCCTTGAAGTCTAGTTGCTTCAAAGTTACAGAAGTAGTTTAATATGGGAATAGTATCTCACCATATTTGATACTCCATATCTCGAGTGGAGCACCTACATGGCAGGATTTTCTCCTGAGGAGGGCATCCGTACTCAGGATTGATCTGGGCACTAGAGCTGACAGAATACAAAACCAGGAAGCTCGCTACCAGCAAACCTCCACCTTCCGGTGGTCTACACATGATGCATTTGGACGATCGCCTTGGCGAACTCAAATCCGTGAAGCTACCCAGTGCCACATTGCCTGAAAGGGAAACGTCACTCTCATTGTCATTGAATTGAATCCTCAATGCGTGAAGATCACTTCATTTATTTGTAACGCTTAATTCAAGGACGAATACGTCTTACAACGTATAAATCGACTCTGCTTACAATGATTACTAGTTTTCCAAATGGACAATGAACAGATTTGTTTATTCATTTTAAAAACAAATTTGAAACGGTAGCCATCAAACAATCAGGATTTACCAAACCATTTGTTGCTTCAATTTTCATCTAAAGTTTAATATTTTTAAAAATTATCGTTTTACCAGTTGGGAACTACTACAATTTTTTTTTTTAATTTGAATAATAAAAAAAAGAGATTGCTCATGATATTTATATAGAAAAGCTAAATAAAATGTTATTCAAGGTGAATTAAGATATGATTAAGATAACATTGTTTTAAGGTGATGTCAAATGAATAAGTAATTATGTTAAGACTCTAGGTTTTTACTACATTCAGCCCTTGAGACTCATGGTACCCAGTAGTAGAGACATCGGATGCGTCACGGTCACAGGCGACAAAATTGATGTTCATACCGTAAGGTAAAGACCGCTAGGACAATAGTTGTCCGTAATAATTGCTGTCACGCGTGCTTTACATTAACACCTACCATGTTTCAGAAACAACTTAACTACTACGATTAAGTCTTGCTTATTTAAAAAATTTAAAAAGTTCTAGAATATTATTTGACAAGGAAAGAATTTTTAGAATTTTTTTATTTAAATTGGCCTCAATAAAATCCTTTAAGAAACTACCATTGTTCATAAATTTTATTTTTTTCAACCTGAAAGTTTTTCCAAAATTATGGACATTTAAAATTCAACCCAATTTTCGATTTTTGAAAATATACTACAATATTTAGAATTAAAAAAAATGTTTCTTGATAATTTGCAACAGTTTTCAGAAGGTCTATTCTCATATTTTGACTGGAGCTCTGGATTCTTTTTAGAATGGCGTTACACGTGAGCAAATTTGTTTCATAACACATATTTCATTAGTCTACAGAAGATCTGACGTCCTGAAAAGCCGTTCAGTTGAAAAGAATCAAGGGTGTAAAAACTCGGCCCATTTTCCCAAATAAAGACTGTTCTAATTAATTTTTCCTACTTTTTTTAAAGAAGAACAAGATAACTTACAAGAATAATAAAAAGTAATTAAGAATTGTTCTATATTAAATAATATTCCTAATTATATTAATTTGTTATAAATCCAAGCAAAAACTGCTTCTTTTCTGTTTCATATTTAAGTCAAAATTAGATTATTCAACAGGATTATTCCTCTTTCTTATAAAAATGTAATAAGATTAGAATGTAGAATAGAGTATCTGGGCATAAATTAATAAGTATAAAATAAATTATTGCTTTTTCCCTATAAGTTCTCTTAAAGTTAAATTAACATCAGTACTAAACTCTTAAAACCGAATGATCTATTAGTGGAGAGAAAGTGGCCCGTACTTCCTGGATATTTCCCTCAACGTCCGATGATTCTAATCATCAGAGATTATGCAATCTACTGATAAGGTCATACACCTTTGCAAGAGATGGAAAGAACTTAATATTGTTTCATTTAGTAATAACTTCATTTAATTTGAAATCTACACAGGAGTCAAATGGTATTAAATCAATAAATTAATTCTCCATTTTTAAGAAAAATTATTTAAAAATTTAAACTTGGTATCCAATTTTTTAAATCTTCCAATCGAATTATTGAAGATCTTGAAATTCTGATAGCTTTTAATGTGAATACCTTCAATTGGCAAATTTTCAAACTGAAAACTTTGAAATCTTGAAACCTTGGCTGTATAAAAAGTTAGATCCTTCCACTTTGGAAAAGTTTAACAAATAATTGACTTTGAAGTAAATTAAATTAACTCAGAGATGTAAAATATAAGTTTGAAACATTCGCAATTTTAATTTCAAATAAAATTTCTCAAACACAATTTTAAAATTTTCTTCAAGAATGCTTCAAAACACCTTTACATAATTATTTTATAGATTTCTAGCCAAAATTTCGGTTATCATCAAACTACAAATCCTTAGATCCAGTCAGTACAAAAATTCCCCTATATCCAGATAAGTAATTTAACAATTTCATCACAAAACAAAATCTTCAATCATCGTGCCCAGATGATCAGCGTTTGCAAATCAGAGTGCTGCAATTACCTGTATGAACCAACAGGAACGACGCAACAAAGATTCACCGAAGCGTGAAAACGAGCAATCACTCTAAATTATAAAGAACCTTAATCAGTTAAAATGAATACACCACACTTTGTACGGTCACATCTTATGGTACTTGATCAAAATCAAATCTGATGAATTCACTATAACATTCATAGTCCAGTTTCAAGCATGTACTAAGTACCTGAAGATGTTTCTTGAAAAAGCGTGGGTGCACCAGGTGAGGGAACACTGTGTAGAAGAGGGTGGGGTGGCTCAGACAAGAGGGGAAGAAAGATGATTGCGAAGTGCGTATCCAGACACCGTGAAGACACGCTTCCAGGAAATCTTCTCTTTCCCCTGTATCTCCATTCAAATTGCCGGATCGTTAAAATTCTTTTCCATCTGAGTCCTCACTTGTCACAAATTTCTTAATTTGAAAACCATAAGACTTCGGGAATTATGATATCTTCCAATGTTGATCTGTAACATTGTCTTTCAATAAAGTTGAAGAGGTGTTGGCTCTCAGATATCGAGTCAAGGTTTAGAGAAACTTTTTCTGGTATCATAATAGATAATACCTCTGATGGGATCTTTGATGTCTCATCCTTGACCTAAACCATAAGACTATATTGACTATAGTTGTGAATTTACAATTTTGGTGCACATCTTCATTGAAAAAATCAGGTTACAAAATTTCTTTTTGACGTTCAAGACTCTCCTCAAGTGGATTTTGTTTCAAAATTATTTGAAATGAATTTTCAATTTGTATCCTAGAACAGCAATTACAAAAATAATGAATTCGATTTTGTATGGATCGTATGAATAGATTGGATAGATGAAGATTTTTTAAAAATCAAATTTAGAATTTGAATTATCAATCTGAACCTGTTGTTTGCACCAAAGCAAATGTTTAAATGTCAAAGAAAATTGGTATAAAAATTAATTAGACTTGCATGAGAAATTAAAATCTTCAAAAACAGTTTGAGTGAAGCAGCTCTGTAACCAGTTCCAACTCAGGTGACACGTGTTTCGTCAGACTTCCGCAATTTTCACTGCATTATTTGAGTTTACATAGAAGTTGCAGAGGCTTTCTTCCTCCAACAACGGTACTGGTTACACCGAGTACTTAAATATAACAAGCATTAAAAACAAGCATTAAACAATATAACAAGATTTAAAATGGCGTTTAATTGTTTCAGCGGTGGGTTCTCCTACCTATAATCTATCTAAATATATTTCAAATTGTCTAAAACAAGTTTCAGGAAAAACTCAAAGCGTGTGTGAAAAATAGTTGGGAGTTAAAAGAAAAACTCAATAATGTTAAAGATCCTCAGTCACATATAATAGTTTCACTTGATATAGTATCAATGTTTGATAGTATTCCAATAGACCTTGCATTAGATTGCATTGAGGAAAAATTAAATACAAATAAAAACTTAACTAAAATTACTAAGAACGAATTTTTAATTGCTACACTTACTGTATTAAATAACACAATTTTTTCGTTTAACAATAAATTTTACAAACAAATTTCTGGATGTCCGATGGGTTCTCCATTATCTCCAATTGTGGCAAATTTAGTGATGGAAGATCTGGAAAAAAGAGCCTTTGATATTTTGAGTTTTACTCCTATCCTGTATAAAAGATATGTGGATGACATCTTAGCCATAATTCCATCAGACAAATTAGATGAATTTTTGAATACTTTTAACAGCTTAGAAGACTCAATAAAATTTACCATAGAAAAAGAAAGAAATAATACAATAACATACCTTGATTTATCAATTATAAAAACTCCAGAAGGAAACTTAATCACAAATTGGTACAAGAAACTTTCATGGTCGGGACGTTATTTAAATTACAATTCACATCATTTATTTGCTCAAAAAATAGGTTTAATCAAAGGATTAGTAGATAGATGTGTCAAGTTAAGTGATATTAAATTCCGTAAAGAAAAT
>JBAGKK010000281.1:81630-106442 GCA_037177015.1 Euceroptres primus
ATCTGAAATTGATATACGTCAGTAATTAAATAATTTATTGAAAAATTAAACAGTTAAAATTGAAAAATATTTCATTGGAAGATTTCACGAATGAATAATAATTCTAAATAAATTAAGTAAAATAAATAAATAAAACTTGAACTATCTGAAATTGATAGCAGACAACTAATTTCGAGCTGGGCGCTGGACTCAGAGTTGTACACGGTGTGCGTGCGCGAAAACGGATGCCTGGGCTAAATAGTAGGGAGTGAAGGTGTGCAAAAGATCGTCTTTTCACCCCTCCGAGCTACCCCCATCATTTCGTAACTCCCCCCTGACATGGTGGAGGTCCGACGACTGACTGTATGTTTGATTAGTTGGATCGGTTGATTTTCTTGCCATGCGCAACTAAAAAAAAGTCACCCAATCACAATCTTCCTCCACCCGTCGACATTTTGATTTTATGTTACTGGCAAATTTGAACAGAGGAATAGAACGTTACAGTACAGAAGTACATAAAAATTAACGAAATTATTAAATATTAAGAAGCGGTATTGTAATAATATATAAGGTATAGTCTTATTTTGTTTAATGTACCTTTGGAAAAGACAAAGAAAATAATATTAATATCAAGAGAAAATCGACAACATTTATTTGCAAGTAAATAATTGTCTGTAAAAAGAAGAACAGCGCTTCTAACCCATTTCACATATTGTTCAAGTGTTGCTTTCTCAAAGTTTACATTTTCTACATATGTATATCTCTTTTTTCTAAATTTGAAACAAAATTTTTAACTGAAAGAAAGCAACTGCTATGAATGGCATTTCAAATGTGGCGGTATGACCAAAATGGCGGCGGATGGAGGTTCTTTAAATCGGACGATTCTGAATCGCCGAGTGATCAGACTATGTTCGTTGGGTCATGGATTGGATCATGCTGATACCTAACCTCTTGGCGTGGTTAACTGAACGTCAGAGCGTGGTGTTTTTTTTGGTTAACTGTTATTAATAATATTTTATCATCATGTACGACGATTACAATGACCAGGTAAGTAATTTCACATCCAAAATAATTTCCCATTTAAAATAAACTATTGTTTAATACCCGGAAATAAATTTCAGTACGATACCGGTGAGGAGTATGTTCAGCAGGAAGAGTATGTCGAATACAACAGGGCTTACAGGCCAGTTCCTGATTCCGTCAGGAAGTTCCTGGTGTATTTCCGAAATTGCATTAATGAGGGCATGATTTTCGAGGTGCAAAACCTCTACGAGAATACGTTTCCAAAACTCTCTGAACATCACTTCGATAAAACTTCATGGCCCGACGAAGGTGTTGTCGCACACATAGTTGACAATGATCCAGTCTTTATAATCCTTTACAAAGAATTGTACTACCGTCACATTTATGCAAAAATGCAAGGACCAACCCTGGAACAACGATTCAGTTCCTTTTACAATTACTGTGACTTGTTCAACTATATTTTAAACTCAGAGGCACCGGTTCAATTGGAATTGCCAGATTTGTGGCTCTGGGAGCTGATCGACGAGTTTGTCTACCAATTCCAATCTTTCACTCAGTATCGTGCCAATGTTACCAACAAGACGGCAGAGGAAGTCGAGAATTTAAACACGCACACTAAAGTTTGGGACGTGCTCTGCATTTTGAACGTCTTGCACTATTTGGTCGACAAGTCCAAGATCAAAAGCCAGTTGGAGGTTTATGCGAGTGGTGGAGATCCTGATTCAGTAGCTGGAGTTTTTGGCAGACATTCCCTGTACAAGATGCTGGGATATTTCTCGATCGTTGGTCTACTGAGACTTCACTCGCTTCTTGGCGATTACTATCAAGCGATCAAAGTTCTTGAGAATGTTGAGTTGTACAAGAAGAGCGCTTATTCTCATGTACCAGGATGCCAGATTTCTACTGCTTACTATGTGGGATTTGCCTACATGATGATGCGCAGGTGAGTCTTGTAAATTTTAGTGCAGTAATTGTGTATCCAAAAACGTTTCTTAAAACATAAGGACAATATTTCTCGACTTATTTTTTAGATACGCAGACGCAATCCGGACTTTCTCCAGCATCTTGCTCTACATTCAACGAACCAAGCAGCTATTTGCTTCTAAAAGCTACCAAAATCTGCAGATAAACAAGCAAACTGAGCAGATGTTCCACCTTTTAGCAATATGTTTGGTTCTCCATCCTCAGTGTGTAGACGAAGGATTGACACAGGTTCTGCGAGATAAGAATTATCACGAGAAGATGTACAAGATGCAATGTGGTGACCTAAGTGAATTCGAGACTTGCTTCCTCTTTGCCTGTCCCAAATTTCTTTCTCTGATTCCGCTAACTCCCGGAAAGTCCAACGAGGACTGCGTGAAGGAGGCCATCAAACACCAGACTCAAGTATTCATGGACGAAGTAATCCAGCAAAAAATGTTGCCCACTATCCGTTCGTATCTGAAGCTCTACACGACTTTGCCGCTGAAGAAACTGGCGACCTTTATGTGCAGCTCTAGACCTGATGATAATTGGGACCTTGAGAAAGAAGTGAGCCTTTTGACAATTCATTTGCTTTGCTTCAAACACAAAATGAAGAATATTGTTTGGACGAAAGGCGCATCGGGGTTGGAAGGAAAGTTCCAGTCCGGTTCTGAGGTAAGAAATTATCAAATCATTATTGCAAGGTTTATTTCGGTCTTACGGTCAGATAATTTAATTAATAAGATAAAATAAGGTATGTTAGAAACATTTATTTTATTAAAGTTTCACTACGTTACGACCACAGTGCGGGTCTTTTTCAAGAGTCAAAATTTAAATCTATAAATAAAAATAAATATTGTATTAAATAATATGAGTGTCTAAAATTTCGTAAAGTCATCAGAATAACGAAGTATTTTTATAAGTGAACAATTTTTTGGTACATATCAAAAAATATGATGACATATGGTGAAAACGCGAAACGTGACATGTGCAGTTGGATTAAATTACAACGAAGACTCGTCATTGAATCATTGACTATATATGAGTGGCTGAAAGTAAAAATGGGACAAAAAAAGTTTGAGTAAAAATGGAACATAAATTTTTCGGAGCAAAAAGGGAACAAACAAATCTTCCGAGTAAAAACGGAACAAAATTTCTTCAGATTAAAAATGCAACAAACTAATTTTCCAAATAAAAACCACCAGCCGTGCGCTCTAAGTTTTCTGATATTTTTAAGGGTATGTGATACATAATGATGTCAAGAATTACCGACCGATTTTTTATTTACATTCGGCGGGTTTATTAAGAGAGAAATGCAAATATAATTCTGAACTTTTGCAAAATAATAAAAAATATATTTAGGCATCGATGTCTGGTGCGTTTCAGTTTCTATTTCGAAAAAAAATTTCAAAAGTAATTTGTTTTCAAAATAAAAATTGAAACGCACCAGACATCGATTCCTTGATATATTCCTTATTATTTCCTCTAATTTCAGCATTAAATTTTCATTTCTCTCTTAATGAACTCGTTGAATATACATAAAAACTCGGTCGGTAATTCGTGATATCATTATGTATCAAATAACCTTAATTGATCCGGCGGTCCAGTAAACGTTTTTTATAACAAGGAGACTCTGAGCAAACATCTCCCGCAAAGAAAAAGGGAAATTTTTAATTATTGGGAACACCCTAACTTATTTCGTGGGCCACTTTTTCCAGAAATTGGAAATTTGGCATTTTTGCAACCGTTGTTTTTTTTTCTAAGTTAACTGATATTTTTAACTGATCCTGCGATCCGGTAAACATTTTTTTGTAACAAGGAGACTCCTATCAAATATCCGGAGCAAAAAAACTAGAAAATTTTAATTATTGAGAAAGTTCTGATTTATTTCGTGGGCCATTTTTCCAAAAAGTGGAAATTTGGCATTTTTGCAACCGTTGTTGCTTTTTTCTAAGTTAACTGATATTTTTAATTGAACCCGCTTTTGGATAAACATTTTTTTATAACAAAGAAACTTTTATCAAACATCCGGATAAAAGAAAAGTGGAAATTTTTAATTATCGGTAAAGTCCTGATTTATTTCGTGGGCCATTTTTCCCAGAAAGTGGAAATTTTGCATTTTTGTAGCCGTTGTTGCTTTTTTCTAAGTTAACTGATATTTTTAATTATAACCCGCTGACGGATAAACATTTTTTTGTAACAAGGAAACTTTTACCAAACATCCGAAGCAAAGAAAACTAGAAAATTTTAATTATTGAGAAAGTCCTGATCTATTTCGTGGGCCACTTTTTCCAGAAAGTGGAAATTTAGCATTTTTGCAACCGCTGTTGCTTTTTTCTAAGTTTACTGATATTTTTAATTGATCCTGCGGTCCAGTAAACGTTTTTTGTAACAGGGAGACTGTTATGAAACATCCGGAGCAAAGAAAAGTGGAAATTTTTAATTGTCGGGAAAGCTCTGATTTGTTTCGTGGGCCACTTTTCCCAGAAAGTGGAAATTTGGCATTTTTGCCAACGTGGTTGCTTTTTTCTAAGTTAACTGATATTTTTAACTGATCCTGCGCAAGGTTGGTGGAAGGAATATATCCCCTCCCACCAGCCGTGCGCACGTTTGTTCCGTTTTTATTTGGAGAATTAGTTTGTTGCATTAATATTCTGAAGAAATTTTGTTTCGTTTTTACTCGGAAGATTTGTTTGTTTCCTTTTTACTCCGAAAAATGTCTGTTCTTTTTTTACTTACAAACTTTTTTTGTCCCGTTTTTACTTTTAGCGGCTTATGTATTAATAAAAATATAAAAACCTCAATAAATTTAAAATCAGAAATAAAGAACATAAACCAAATTTATCAATGTATTATGCATTAACCTTTAATATTATAATTTATCTCTAACCTATGAATCAGTGTAATACTAATTTATTTAAATCTGAAGCTTTGGCGCGCTTTTTTCATCAGTGGTTTATCAAACTTTTTAGCCTTATTAGGACGTCCCTCTCTTACTATTACAATAAATTCGCTCAGTCTATGATATCAGTCTTTCTTGTATCGTCCGTCCGTTAACGTCGTTAGCATTAAAATATGAACTTTTTTGAAAATATTTGAGCTTCTCAAGTCTTTGATGTTCAAATAAAGAACTGATTTTTTATGGAACCGTTTTTTATGTAAATTTTAAAATACTAAAATGTTGTCTTGACGACGGTATGTACCAAAAAATTGTTTGTCTGTAAAAATACTTCGTTATTCTAATGACTTTGCGTACGAAATTGTAGACATTTATATTATTTAATACAATATTTATTTTTATTTATAGATTTAAAATTGGACCCTTGAAAAAGACCCGCAGTGTGGTCAAAACGTAGAGAAACTTTAATAAAATAAATATGTTTCTAACATAATTTATGTTGACTTATTAATTAAATTATTTGACCGTAAGAAGGAAATAAACCTTGCAATAATTATTGGATATTAATAACGGTTGAAGAAATGAAAAGCAAATTCTGGATCCATCTCCTGAGAATTGTTTAATTAATTACTGTAAGAAATTATGATAGACCTTAATTTTGTATTTTGAAAAAGGAAATGTGATTCCTAATTTTGTGTTTTTATTTTAGTTGGACTTTTATATTGATCACGACATGATTCACATTGCTGATACAAAAGTGGCACATCGCTATGGTGATTTCTTCATTCGAAAGATTTTAAAATTCGAGGAACTGAACCGAAAGTTGCATCATATAAAGATCTAAGTATTGTCGATAAACAATTTTGTATTTTCTTATTTCCAGGCAATGAAATAAACGAAATACGTTCACACTCATGTAATTTCATTTTATATTCTATCCCATTCATAATACGAAAATTCTTAAGAATTTTGTAAATTCACTTTATTCCTTATTTTTAACCATTATAAAAATCAACATACACGTTTATTTGTCTTTAGTGTGTGTATAGATTACTAAAATATTTTGTTGCTTGGTTTAAAATTAATTTGCTGTTCTGTACACCTGTACATTTTACAAACTAAAATAGATTTATAAAAACAGAAAATTCTAAGGTAGTTAAGGCACTGCGTTTCTCTTTACATTTTACACGAAATCATTTTAAAAACGTAGTGAAATATTCTAGTTTCAATTTACAAAGCTAACTTTGAGTCCGCGTTATTTGCATAAATAAAAAGACGCAATATACTTTTACACAAAATGATTAAAAAGCTAAATTATTGCAAAAAAGGTTGCTTCCTTCTAAATAATATAATGTACAAACATTCAATAGAAGTGAAATTAAAGGATTAATTTACTGAACCTTTTCTGAGTGTTTCTCCTGCAGAATCTTGCATGCAGCAGAGAGAATATTCGCGGAATTCGGTGGTATTTTCGTTCCATGAAGGTAGTGAAAAAATCTGTTTCCTCTCTTGTTATTCGAGGAATTGCGCGTTTCTTCTGCCCTGCAAATTGCGCGAACACTCGGAAGGTAATCTTCTGAAATAATTCTTTGATCAGTAGTCGAAGAAGTAACTAGCGACAAAGCCGAATTTATCTCAGCATTTATTATTCTTCTCTTCAGTAACTTTGATGCAACTTGATCAGTACTTTGATCCAAGTCTTCTTTCTTATGTATCACTTCCAAAATCAGCCAGTCAGCAATATTAGAACTAACGGTATCTAAATAGGAATAAGGCCTCGTGTCTTCAGAAAGCGATAGATTCATCACAGATTTTGACTTTTGGGAATTCCAGGAGACATCATCGATGCCAATTAATTTTGAAATGAGCGAAACACTTTCCAAGTCGTTAGCTAATTGATCCAAAACGTCTACGTTTTGATTTTTAGAATCTTGTGAAGCTGGAGTCTTTTCTTTTCGTTTTTTACTACTTTTTACCGCAGGTTTGTACAAACACTGATGTATCTTTCGCCAGAGTGGAGTCCCGAATCGGTGCTGAGCGTCAACTACAGGCGGCAAAACGTAAGTTTGTCCTGCTGCCAATAAATATTGGAGCTGCAGCAAAGCTTTTCTTAAATCGCCGTTTTCGAGAAGATTCTAAATAAAACAGAAAAAATACATTTTTAAGCATTCAATTCTGTAGAGTGAAAACAAGAAATTTTAATTTAAAAAATTAATATTAAATATTAATTTTTAAATTAAAATTGAAGGTGGAGTTAAATTGAAGGGAAATTTTACCTCCACGCAGGGAATAGAAAGTTTCTGACCAGTCTCAGCCAAGGAAATCAACTCCAGTAAAGCCAAAGCACGATTACCAACAATCGCTTGAAATTTAATATGAAGTTGTTGAGGAGCCAGTTTATTCAAATGAGAACACGTTTCATTGCAAGTCATTACTATCGGACGTTTTGTATTTGACGCTAGTTGAAAAGCTGCTGAAACGAAACCTTCATCTTCTTCAAAAATAATGTCCACGTCCTCCATAAGAATCAAGGAATTCTGCGGAATTTTCTTTTCTTCGGATTTAGCTTTCAAGAACGTCTGTTTCATATCTGATTTCTTAATTCTGTGCGACTTGGTAGCTTCCTCTAGCTCCTTGAGAATCCTTTTGCCAGTTCGTCTCGAAGAAGCGTTTATTTCCAAAACACTGAAAATAGAAACAGATCATTTTAGCGAACAATTTTTAATTGATAGAAATCAAAATGAATAAAATACAAAATACAAAATTTTCACCTGTAGCCTAGTTCTGCTGCAACTGCGTAAACGCTCGCAGTTTTTCCACAACCATGAGGACCTAACAATACAGCTACTTGATTGTAATCGCTACTGGAGTAACTGCTAGAACAGTCAGACGAATAGAAGTCATCACCACTGCTAGCATCGTCCGTAATCACAGGTAGTTTCCACTTATCCAACCAAGTCTTCAATCTCGATGCAGCATGCTCATTTCCAACAATTTCCTGAGTGCTCATCGGCTTGTACTTGAAAATCCAGACGTTATCATGATTGTCAATGGTCTTAGCTTCTTCAGTATTAACGATTTTCTTAGCAGCTGATCTTCGTTTCGAAGTGCGTACTTTCGGCGATTGCTTCGGACTTTCGGCTTTTGCGATTTGATAAATGATCTTCCACATGATCCTTGCATCACTGCAGCGCGACTCAATTTCACTGAGAGCTTCTTCTATATCTTCACTGGATTTCGTAGAGTCCAGGGTCGTCATCCATCTTTTTATAACGGAATCATTCATGGAAGTCACTTTATTAAAATTACTTACATCCATTGAAGGCAAATACTTACAAGGAGATTTCAGTCCTAGTTTTATTTCGCCTGTTTCGGAGTTTCCATCAGAATTCAACTGAGTGATATGGCTGATTTGTGGAAAAGGTAGTGCAGGATTACGAACAGGACTGGGTTTTCGAGTTCCGGGTCGGCTTTCGTTTTCGGACATGTCAGACTGAAGAAATAACCTGCGAGCTTCTAAAACTGAGGGATCTAATTTCCGCTTTTTGATGAAAAGCGGCGCAATCTTTTCAGGCGCCGATCTTTTTGGTAGAATTTCCTCTATGATTGTGATTTCATTGTCTAATGTCTCTTTCTTGTCGTCGACTTTAGAGTCAGTACTCTTAGTTTTATCCAAACTTACTTTCTTTTCTTCTTTATCTCTTTCTGTACATTCTTCACCAATTTCCGATTTACTTTTCTTCTTTTTTGACTTATGCTTTGAAGATCTGTCTTTGCGATTCAGGTGAAGAGTTTCTGTGTCAGAATTCTCGGACTTGCTTGGCTTTTCTTTACCGTTCAAAATAACTTCTTTGCTACTGACTATTTCTTCTGACGTTCTATTCTCTTTCTGCATTTTCGATACACTTCTGGGTGAAAAAATCTCAGCGTCACTACCACAATCTGTAAAAGAAATATGATATTAGTTTCCTGATGAAAAATTAGTGATTTGTTTTGATACTCCATCATGATTATCAGCGATCAAAGTGTTCAAAGAATCATTGCCATCAACTGAAAAATAATTCTCAGGAGACTATCTCACTTGTTGTCATCATTTGTACAAAACAGAAATGTGAATGAGAGAAAGAGAATGTTCAAGAACCATTTTAGGCTACTGATGAAAAATAAAGACCTGTAAAATTGTCGGAATGAAACTGGATTCGCCATTTAGATTTATTTGGTTTCTTCTTCTCTTGCAAAATAGGCGGAGGGCTGAGGCTTTCAGACCTTATAAACTGAATTTCATCCACTTTGGAAAGTTCTTGCTTAATCTCTGCTCTTTTTTTCTTACTTTGTGAACTTTTTGGACAATGTGATTTAGGCGTTGAATTTGGTGGTGAATTTGGAGTATCGCCTTCTTTTGGTGTATGTACTTCAGCCTTAACGGATATTTTACACTTTGCTGCTTCTTCTTTCTGTCTCTGTTCTGGTGTTGCTTTGCTAAACATCCAATATAAAATTTAAATTACTCTCTCGAATTAAAATCATAAGGAAGGCTTTTAAACTATTTTAGTAAAAGAATTACCTAAAATAATTTAAGAGGCTATATGCTGGAGGTTTGTGAACGATTTCAGTTTGATTCTCGTCTTTCTTTGGAACATTTGTAAAGACATTTTTGCGAGCCTGCATTTTCTTTTCCACTTCTTCTGCCTCGGCCTCTTCCATTAGTTTGCGCTTTGCGTATCCTTTTTTCTCTGCAAGTACCGTTATTTTCTCTTTGCGTTTTTTCTTCTTATCGTCTTGAGTTATTGATACTGTTTCAGATTTCTGTATTGTCAAAATAATTCACAATGATTAGCATAATGTGAAATGAGACACCCGTGAATATTTGGTTAAAATATATTTGTGCTTTTCTCGTATACTAAAATCGTATCCGTGACACAAAAAAATGAATTTAAAAAGCAATGAAAACTTACCAATTTCTCAGAAGTCTGATGAGATGTGTTATCAACAATTTCATCATCAGACGTTTCATTCTCAACATTGTTCTCTTCTTTTCCATTATCTTGGACAATGGAAACATTTTCATCCTTCGGTGGCACTAAATCATTTAACTCTTTCTTCAAATCCGAATCGACAGAAGAATTGTCATTCAAACTTTGTTCGGAAACAGCTTTTAGAGAATCTTCAACATCAGATTTTTTACAAGTGTCCTTCAAAACATTATCCTTTGGAAGGTCATCCTTGATACCATTAGCTATAGGTTTCAATTTTTCTATTTTTGAATCACATTTACTTTTTTTCGAACTATTCGAATCAGGAGAAGTTGTTTTGATCTTTTTTCTGCCACGTTTCTTTAGGGCAGGATTAGTTTTTGTAAACTTTGTGTTAACTTCGGAAACTTTTGCACTTTTAACGCTAACCTCTTCAAGAATCTCCTTAGTTTCAGCAGGAGGTGTTTCGGAAGTTTTAGAAGAATCCGCGAAATAATGGGTGAGATCTTTCATCTTGAGAATGTCAGTGAAGTCAAAATTGTGGATTTTTAAGTGATAAATAACACTTTTAAGGGAAAATAAACATTTACACTAGGCTGCTCGCACATTGGCACTTGTTGGCACTACATTTTGGCGCCTAAATAAAAACATGTGACTTGTTTTTCCTCCGTTTGGTGGCGCTGATAATATCAGTGCAAAATTCAAATTCTTAAAAAAATTATGTAAAAATAATCATGAAAATTGCAGAAATTTAAATCATTATCATTAAAATTCATGCCTATACTCTTTCTATTATACTATTACTAATATAATACAAAATATCATAATAATAATTATCGATCTTTTACCGTCATTCATCATAATCAGAACATTATAGCGCAAATTTCAATTAATCAAATGTAATATTTATATGAAACATTTTTTTGTCATAGTGTGTGGAACTATTTAATTATACGGTAATAAATTAATTTTATAAGATAAAAAACTACGTCAAACATTTAAATTTCGCGCAACGATCACCAGCGCCACCAACGGACATTTCTAAGATGGCGGCTTCAAATCAAAAATTGAGAGTCGATGACTCATGTTTAATTTTTTAGTATATGAACAAAAATGCGCTAAGAAGGTCATGCATATAAAGCAGCAGCGTCAAAAGTCAAAACATTGATAAAAATAAAAGGGAGAAAAAGTCTCCTCTGTTATTATTTTATATTCAGTGAAAAAATTCCCACAGCTGCAATACAGGTCAAAGACTTGAAAACGTATCTCAAAATGGAAAACAGCGGGGAGAGTGGCGACGACGGAGGTCCTCTAGGTACGACCACTTTCCTCGGAGGCAGTGGAATTGCCGGTAATTACATTGGAGGGGATTTAGAAGGTATGCAAGATATCTTATTACATACAAAGCCTATCCTAGTTTTGATTTTCAATCAGAATTCTTCAAAACAAAACTACAATTCTAAATGTTAACAACTATAGTGTGCTCAATTTTGTTTGTTTTCTTTTGTTTTTTAATTAAACCTTCCAAGGTTTATTGCTACTCACTATTTGTAAAAATTCATAAAAATGGGAAACTGGTTGTTTCCTCAAAAGGTTTACCATTCATTAAACCTTTTGAGGAAACTACCAGTACTGATTATTTTATGTTCTCTGCAATATTCTCTCGTAATTGTTTCAAATAATTATTTCATTTCAAACACAAAGACTTTAAATTGTCTTATTTCAATTTAAGAAATTGAAAATATCCACATTATTAAAATGGTAAGACTCGTTGGATTATGTAAAGATGTTTAATCTTACAGTTCCTAACCTCAAAAAATCAGTACACAAAAAAATTACCGCTTTTCTATCATTTGTTTTTGTAATTATGCTAAAGCTTGTATTATAACACTGTTCAGAGAAGTAAATTTACTAAAATAAGCAAAATTACTAACAAATTTTGTTAAAATCGTCACCTTCAGAACACTGTAAAAAATCCTAAATGAAATGTCCAAGCTTCTGTGACTTTACAAAAGAAAATTTCTGTAATATAATACAGAGTCAGTATCGTTATCAGATTAATTATTAGTTATATTAGTTATCAGATTCAGCATAGTTAATTCACCTTATCAAAAGTAATATTATCACATTCATTGTTGTCAATTCACCTTTGAGGTTAGGGATTCTCCACAAGCTTGTAAAATCGCAGCACCAAAAATTGTGAAATAATCTAAGTTCTGTGATAGTGTCATATTGAAATAGAGTAATATTTGTCACCGTAGAATGTAGGAATTTTATAAGATCGTGAGGGAATCTATTATTTCAAGTAAAATATCTTTGATTAAAGCTTGAAAATCACTCTGGACGTAGTCGAATTTACTACATTCAATGTGATAATATTGCAGAAATTTTGTAAAATCACAGAAGCTTTGGCATTTTATTTAAGATTTTCTACATTGAATGAAGATTTTACAGTTTGTGCTTGTAATTTCACAAAGTTTGGTAAATTTTCTACTCTGGGTGTAAGTAATAAAAGTACCTACTCTCAGAGTAGTAAAACCAAACTTTGAGAAAATCAAATTCTACAAGTTATGCTTGCAATTTCACAGGTTATGCTTGCAATTTCACAAAGTTTGGTAAATTTGCTACTCTGAGAGAAGGTAATAAAATTTCTTTTATTACCTACTCTCAGAGTGGTAAATTTACCAAACTTTGTGAAATTGCAAGCATAACCTGTAAAATCTTCATTCTGAACGTGACGATCTTACCAAATTTGTTAATAATTTTGCTTATTTTAGTAAATTTACTTCCCTGAACAGTGTTATATTAGAAGTTTTAGCTTCTAATATTATTTATATGGGTTAATTATAACCCACTCTGAATCTAATAAATTTTTACTTTCTTCTATATTACTTTCAAAATACGCAATTCCAACTTTCTAAAAATATTCCTAAATTACTAAATTTAAAAACAGATGATCCAGAAAACACGGATGACTCTAATCACGGCGGAGGAGATCCTTTACAAGGAGGCGGAGGTGGAGGAGGTGGAGGACCTCTCCGAGAACAAGACAGATTCCTTCCCATAGCCAACGTAGCAAAAATCATGAAGAGAGCGATTCCAGAGGCCGGCAAAATAGCGAAAGATGCACGTGAGTGTGTTCAGGAATGCGTTTCCGAATTTATCTCTTTTATCACTTCGGAAGCAAGCGACAGATGTCACATGGAAAAGCGAAAAACCATTAACGGGGAAGACATTCTCTTTGCAATGACGACTCTCGGTTTCGACAATTACGTCGAGCCTCTGAAACTTTACCTTCAAAAATACAGAGAAGCTACAAAGGGCGACAATCCTCCCGGAAGTACGTCGGGTAACGGTGATAGGAAGAGCGAATCTGCGCACTCTACAATTTATGAGGAGCAACTTTTCGCTATCCAAACAGCAGCCGACGCTACGACTTCAGATACGCCTGTTATTTATAGCTATTCCACCACTGATCAGATGCAATTCCAATTGTCTTGATTGTCAACGTTCGGCACATCTTTATCTTCCTTTAACCGAGGCACGAATGTACATTTTTGTTCGGAAGAGTGATTCTTATAGAGCCTTTGAAAAAAGTGTATCTTTTTTAGACCTGAAAGAATGGAAGGATTGTGTAAACTTTTACAAATTTAGGACTGTATGACATTATTTCTTAATTAGAGTCTAATTCAATGACTTAAGAGCCTTGCAAGTTTGCAAGTTACCAAAAGTCCCTTTGACCAAAAATCGTCGCACAGTCCAACACTACCGTCGCAAAGTTTGAGTAGACAACTTTTTCATCAATTGATTTGCACAAGGTAGAACATTTTTACATTTAAAACTAATTCGTGAGTTCTACTGTCTTCAAATTTTGCAATACTAGTGCGTCAGTATTCCCTTAGAGAGTTTGATTAAGATTTAAACTATTCTGTGACAATGTTGAATTTAGGAGTTTTCTGAACCTTACAAAGTAATAAAAAGAAATATGATAATCCCAGTTGCTGTTCTTGAAAAATCTGTACAAAAAAGTTCAAATCTGAAATGGAAAAATCCTAATAGGAAGCCGTTGGTAAAGGATGGTTACAGGTTTTAGAAAACATCAGCTTATTTATTCTCAGTTCTTTTGATTAAAGCACTAAATCGCGTTGAACTAGTCTATGAGACTCATGAGCAGTCACGATTTTGATTGCGCGTGATCCGGTAAAATTCGCTCCACTCTGGTTGGTACCGGCAGTAGTATGATGTTTTGTAGAAAAAGTCCCAACTTGGTGAAATCGGTTCGTTACTCGGCCAACTCGGCAGGAGAGAGCAGAAGTTCGCGACCTCTTGACACTGGTGAAACCAGACAGGACGAAGGCATTGCCGGTTGAGATAAGGGCGACAGAAGCGAGGCTGTTGGTAACGACGGTTCCAGTGAAGACACGTCCTGTTTATGTTTTTTTCTGTTTTTCTTCGAGACACAAGGACAAGGCTGCCATCGACAATGCCCACAACGACACAGGCAAATGCAGAGCAGCACTCTGAGGAAGCAGCAAAGTAAACCGGCACATAGTAGCGAAGGCCCAATTAGTCTCAGCTCTGGGCTGAGGAATCCTTTTTCCCCGGTACCCACAAAAGAAACTACTAGGCCCAGTGCCGTGGTCCCCAGTCCTGCGTACAACATCGTATTGACTGCTGCACTTACTTCACCTCTCCGTCGAATCGCTAAACTACCTTCTTCGTCGTCGTCCTCTCCACTGCTTCCGTAGCAGTAACTCGCATCTCGTATCTAAATCAATTTAACCAATTTGGTTATTTTATTATTTGCAAGGGCATCTTTCTGATTCTAATTCACAATTGGAAAGCAGATTACCCTGTTCCTTTTCATCCACCGGCGATGAGCTTCGCATTGTTTCGTTTTGTAACCTTCTCTTGAGCTTTGTGGTGAGGAGGGAGAAAGAGGGTGTGGAGGCCTGTTGCATCCTTGCCATGCTGCCTTACTAGATGCTTGTCCACCGCACTGTAACAATTTCTCATTATTTCTATCACAAAATTATCCATTTAAAGAAAATTCCTTAAATCAACAAATTTCTTACAAAAGTTCTGGTACAATGTCCTTTAGTCGTACTTGAGACATAAGAATATCATATACAGGTTAAAAATTATTCTACCCTTTTATATATTTCAAAAATTTCAAAAATAATACAGAACTATTTTAGTATCGCGCCGCATTTTTTAAAGTTTGAGTGAAATTTAGAAATTCAAAAAAAAACTAAAGAGCATGCCGACAAAACTTTTACTCCTGCCACTCTCACAAATAAATCACAACTACACTACACAAATACATTAAAACACTTTTGACACTACATTTTATTAAGGTGAAATTTTTTATCAAAAAGAAAGCATTTTGACTGAAAATAATTGGCATTTTGACTGAAAATAATTGAACATTTTTCACCATTTCCATTGGAGTTTGCATTTATTGATTTTTCCTGATTTTGAAGATACTTTTGGTAAATCTAAATCCTTGTGTTTTTTTTGCACATGATTTTTAAAAACTCATGCAATGCTATAAAATATAGTCCAGTCAAGTTGTCATTTTACACCGTATTAACTCACTAGCGCATTTTTTGCTTAATCCTTTCAGTTTGGGTCACTTACATACCATCTGGTTTTGTGATAAGAATTTCGGACCGGAACCCGGGCATATTTTTTGAGAAAGGTGCCAAAAATCACATATGCGTGGATTGTTGCTCTCCTATGGATTTTAGCGAAAAAAGGTAGCAAGAGGAAAGAAAGTAGACAAAATTCTGAGAAATTTGGAAAAAAAATAATGTCCTAGCACCAATACTTTCCGAAATAAAGCGTTTCGAAAAACCCTGTTTTTTCGATTTTTCCCCAAAAATCGCTACTTTTCAAAAAACTATCTAGAATTTATATAATGGATAACTTTCGCCAAAATGGTCTACAGGTATCTTAAAGTATGTTTACGTAATTATTTTTAATATAAGATCAAGAACAACCCTCAAGGTCGAATAGATCGCGAGCTACGACCTCCAGAGAATAACTAACTAAAAGTACATGAAATTCCACGTAAATTGAAAAGAAACTAAATAACTAAAAGTACATAAAATTCCACGTAAATTGAAAAAACAATGTTCTATCTTCATAAAGTTCGGAATTATGAATTTTTGAAACTTTGTGTTTTTTCACTGTTTTTCTCAAAAAATGGAAAACACGTTTTCTTGATTATTTCTGCAATCCTAACGTGAAAATTACATAAGGATAAATGAAAGTGGACTCAATTCTGAGAAATTAAAAAAAAACGTGGTTCTAACTTAAATAGGTCAAAAGTTATAAACTCTGAAAGTTGACCCTCTCTGTCTTTTGTAAGTCAAACGTACTGAAGAATGTAATTTCAGTCATGTTTTGACTAATACAATAAAGTATAATGTACTGAATGATTACTAATGTTCAATTAAACATTTCTTATAAATAAAGTAATAATTATTTAAATAAATTATTTTTTTACAAATTAATTTTTCATTTTTTGCACATTTTTCATTCGTTTTTTCGCAGAAATTAATTCAAAATGGTTTATTCGTCACTTTTCATAAGTAATGATACATATTTATAAACAAATAAATGTTATTAAAAATAAAGTTTTAATTTTTTCTGCACTTATGACTCCTAACAACTAATATAATAAAGCAGTGCACATAAAAAAAAGTGTACGGAGCCTAAAAGGCGACCTACATAGCATTGTAGTATTGATCTAGCAAAGTCAAAATCTGCATTGATTGGAGTTTTCTGCTTGCCAGTTTTTTTTTTATTCAAGTTTGAATTTTTAGTTTAGGTTAAATTATCCCAAGTAGGCCACCATAAATCGAAAGTCGTTTTTTTTTCGCTGTAAAATGAATTTTTTAATAGCCCTTATGTTCGAAAAGATTTCCCCAGATTTGTTTGCAAACAAATTTTTTTGCAAAAGTTATTAACAATGAAAATTTAATGATACAACATGATCAAAATTTTTCTCGTGAACGGCTAAACGGATTTTGATGATTCTTACGTTGAAATTTTTATTTAAAAACGTACAGTCCAGAAATCTTTCTTCCGAATATAAAAATATTGAATTTGTTTTAAAAAATATCAATTGTTTATAAACAAATTGAACTTTTTTTCTTTCAAAAGAAAAATTTTTTTACACGTTATTCTACATTTTTTTCTGGAGAGAAATGCGAAAAGAAATACTCAGTAGTTTCTATTATAATAGAAACTACTTAGTATTTCTACATTTTTTTCTACATTTACTTATTCTACATTTTTTCTGGAGAGAAATGCGAAAAGAAGTATTAAGTGGTTTCTATTATAATAGAAACTACTTAGTATTTCTACATTTATTTATTCTACATTTAGTTATTCTACATTTTTTCTGGAGAGAAATGCGAAAAGAAATACTGAGTATTTTCTATTGAGAAATGCGAAAAGAAATACTAAGTAGTTTCTATTATAATAGAAAATACTTAGTATTTCTTTTCGCATTTCTCTCCAGAAAAAATGTAGAATAACGTAAAAAAAATTTTTCTTTTAAAAGAAAAAAAGTTCAATTTGTTTATAAACAATTAATATTTTTTGAACAAATTCAATGTTTTTGTATTCGGAAGAAAGATTTCTGAAATGCACGTTTTTAAATAAAAATTTCAACGTAAGAATCATCAAAATCCGTTTAGGCGTTCATGAGAAAAATGTTGATCATGTTGTAACATTAAATTTTCATTGCTAATAACTTTTGCACAAAAATTTTGTTTGCGACTAAAACATGGAGAAATCTTTCGAACATAATGGCTATTAAAAAATTCATTTTACAGCGAAAAAAAACTACTTTCGAGTTTTGGTGGCCTACTTAGGATAATTTAACCTAAACTGAAAATTCAAACTCGAATAAAAAAAAACTGGTAACCAGAAAATTCTAATCAGTGCAGATTTTGGCTGTGCTAGATCAATACTATAATTCTATGTAGGTCGCTTTTTTAGTTCCGCACACTTTTTTTTGTTAGCCTGTGTAATGATCGATTAAACATTTCTTATAAATAAAGTAATAATTATTTAAATAAATTAACTTTTTACAAAATAATTTTTTATTTTTTACACATCTTTCATTCTTTTTTTCGCAGAAATTAATTCAAAATCGTTTATTCGTTACTTTTCGTGAGTAATAAAACATATTAATAAACAAATAAATGTTAATAAAAATTAAGTTTTCACTTTTTCAGCACTTACGACTACTTTTGTCTCCTAAA
Source organism: Euceroptres primus (assembly GCA_037177015.1). Classification (NCBI taxonomy): domain Eukaryota; kingdom Metazoa; phylum Arthropoda; class Insecta; order Hymenoptera; family Figitidae; genus Euceroptres; species Euceroptres primus. The sequence continues at coordinate 99,747 of JBAGKK010000281.1, forward strand.
TTAATTGAAAATGGGTAAGTATTCATTATTTATAAGTAAAATATAATATTATTTTTTTAACAATAAATGTTAACACTGAGTCCCTTTTCTCATAATTATTCCATTGTTTTTAGAAGGAACGGAAGGTGCACAGTGTAAACGAATGCTGAAAATTATTACACCTTAAAATTAAATTAACTTAAATTCAACAAATTTTGTCTGTTTTTAAGGAAATCGTTCTGAATTTATAAGACCTCAATGGGTGAATTCCAGAACTTTATTATTATCCATGGATGATAATAAACTAAAATAAAATAAATAAATAGAACTTTATTATTATCCATGGATAATAATAAAGTTCGGAACAGTTATTTTCATAATTTTTAGGATGTCCACTTAAAAAAAAGCGCTGAAAACTCTACCTCCTGAGTGGTGCGGAAACGAGACGTAGTATTTATTGAATAAAGTAAAATAAAAAAAAATGTTTATTATCCACTTTCCATTCCTTCTGCGAATAACAGAATAATTAGGTTAAACAGGACCTATTCTTAACACTTATTGCTTAAAAAAATATTTTGTTTTATTTATAAATAATAAATACTTACCTATTTTCAATTAATTTAGGAGACAAAAGTAATCATAAGTGCTGGAAAAGTGAAAACTTAATTTTTCATAACATTTATTTGTTTATAAATATGTTTCATTACTTATGAAAAGTGACGAATAAACCAGTTTGAAATAATTTCTGCGAAAAAACGAATGAAAAATGTGTAAAAAATGAAAAATTAATTTGTAAAAAAAATTATGTTACATATTTAAATAATTATTAGTTTATTTATAAGAAATATTTAATTGATCATTAGTAATCATTTAGTGCATTATATTTTTTATTGTATTAGTCAAAACATGACTGAAATTACATTTTTCAGTACGTTTGACTCACAAAAGACAGAGAGGGTCAACTTTCAGAGGTCATAACTTTTGATCTTTTAAATTAGAACCACGTTTTTTTTAAATTTCTCAAAATTGAGTCCTCTTTCATTTATACTTATGTAATTTTCACGTCAGGATTGCAGATATAATCAATAAAACGTGTTTTCCATTTTTTGAGAAAAACAGTGAAAAAACATAAAGTTTCAAAAATTCATAACTCCAAAGTTTATGAAGATAACATTGTTTTTTTTCTATTTGAATGGAATTTTGTGTACTTTTAGATATCCTCTGGCAGCATAATCGTAGATTTATTAGGGAACGCTCTAGTTCACAAAGACTAAATCCATGATTTTTGTCATAAAAACAGATAAAAAGGTGTTATCTTTGAACGGTTGTAGCTCGCGATCTATTGTACTTTGAGGGTTGTTCTTTGTTGTAAATTAAAGATAAGTACCTCTAGTTTAAGCCATCTGTAGACCATTTTGGCGTAGGTCAGTCCATTGTACAAATTCTAGATGGTTTTTTGAACAGTAGCGATTTTTGGGGAAAAATCGACAAAAACAGGGTTTTTCGAAACGCTGCATCTCGGAAACTATTGGTGCTAGGACATCATTTGTTCCCAAATTTCTCAGAATTTTATCTACTTTCTTTCCTCTCTCTACCCTTTTTCGCTATTTTTTTTTTTTTTTTGCTAAACTTCATAGGAGAGCAACAATCCACGGATATGTGATTTTTGGCACCTTTCTCAAGAAATATGCCGGGGTTCTGGTCCGAAATTCTTGTCACAAAACCAGATGGTATATAAGTGACCCGAACTAAAGCGATTAAGCAAAAAAAAAAAAAAAAAAAAAGAAACTGCGCTCGTGAGTTAAGTCGGGATTTCGCTTCTTTTCCCGACAATTTGACTGAACGAATAGTTTACTAGTGTATTTTGTTAAAATTCACAAAAAGCTTACAAATTGTAACAAACTCTATTACTTGATTTTTGTCAGTGAAACGGAAATAACATGCAAAAGACAACACTTTTCTTGCAATCAGTACCGTTTTGGATTAACATCCATCAACAAAATCGTGGTTCCAACTGATATAACTTTTCAGATTCCCTTCTGAATTTTAATTATCTTCTGAAACTTTAAATTAATTCAATTAATTTAATTTAATTCAAAGCTGAGGACTTTTTATTACATTCTCATCACACGAGAAGGTATTGGTTTTATTTTTTAAATTCAAATACATTCTAAATAATGGAAAGCAATAACCAAAATGATTTTTCATTGCTCAAAATTCCCTCGTGTAAAATATTTAGTCCCTCGTAAAGATCATCCCCAGAAATATCTACAACTACGAATTTAAAATCGAAAAGTTTTACAGAGACAATACGAGAAGAGAATCACGATCTAATTACACATAAAGTTAAGATCCTGAACGGAGACGTCGCTTGAATTCCTGAAAATTGTTCCTCCTCGACTGAAGATTAGAGGGCAGGATACTTACCCCGTAAGCGTAAGATTTCGGGGGATATCGTGGAAGCGGCGGAATGAGTCTGGTGGCCAAGTTGGAGGGTAGTTCTCTAAAGTTCACTCTCTTACCCCCCCTTAACCGTTGCTTCTCCCTTCTAATTAACAGAGCCGCCTGCATCTCGCTTATTCATTTACAACAGTTACAGTAACAAATTAAGTTCTTCCGACGACGTCTTTTTTCTCACGATGACAAAAAGTTTTGATAAAATCCTCTCTTCTTCTAATTTTGATCCAAAATTAATTTTGTTCTCGATGCTTCTTGGCTTCCTCTAATCCTAATTTTGATTTTCAGATTGATTGAGTTTTGGTTCGCGGGTAAGCGGACGTAGAAACGTTGGCCATACCACACAGATTATTTCCATCACGTTCCACATGACGCATCATCCAAGCGAATCCACCAAACATGATGTCTATTCTATTTATCCTAATATCTATGATCATTCCTATGATTCGTCGATTCGCTTCGCAAAATAAATCTAAATTGCGAGCGTCATCGTGGCGTGAAAATAACAACCCACTCGATGTCCAACTTTTGATTTTAACTTCTTCAGCATTGTCTCAACAGCTATTGGACTAAAGCTCGAAAAAATTAGCTCTTGAGGATGTGGTTTACAAACTATAAACAGAAAAAATGCCATGTTAAACAAACGAAAATTCAATTAATAGAGAGAAAAAGAATTTTAAGAACAGAACAGAAATTAGAGGTGGAACTAAAATAGATTTCTTAGAGTGGATCAAAGGAATAAATTAGAAATCATCCATTTTTTTGGACGTGCATTTTGAAAAATATTTTTATATCGATCCACCCATTCCTTTATGCTTGCCAACCCAGGAAACTTGTATTTTTATTAAACTTGTCAAACTAAGATAAAATTTCTACAGGTTTCCAAAAAAATTAATAGACACTTTCTTATTCTGATCCATGAATATAACAAAGATTCTAGTCTTTTATGAAACCAAAAAATAAAAAATAATATATCACATTATTTACAATAAAACCAATAATAATAATAATAAAACGAACAATAACAATAATAAAACCAAAAAATAAAAAATTATTTCAAAAGGTTGCAAGCATAAAAGTTTAAACAAATAAAAATAAGCTTCTCATTTCCCAACAGACAAGTTCCATCTTCAAATTCCATTGAGGATTTTTTTAAATCTAACAAACAAGGTGAAAAAATTGAAACAGTGCTTTGAATAGATTAAAATTTTTTGGATTTCGTTGTAGCGTCATGATAGAAAATCCGCCTACCGGCGAACCTGGATAACGATATTGTCATCATCATTATAATCGTCGTCGTCGTCGTCGTAGATTAGTGCCACCAGACAGCCGAGTATGAACTTTTTTTAAATAGAGGGTGCCGGTTCAAAATTTGCAGTGCATTTCGGCGATTGTGTGTCGATTGTTCTAGAGTGATTTGTGTGTACTAACCGTACTAACATAGTCAAAGAAAAATACGGCGACAAGTTCTCGGTAGCCGTGAATGTGAGCAAAGGTCAGTTTCAGGAAAGACAACTTCCCAGGTTCAATTATTCAAGTTTTCTTCCAAGTCTCCAGATTCTTTCAGAAATTTTTCAGCTGGCAGGTTTCAAGAATGAGGCCAAACAGTCAAGCTTCATTAGACAGATTTGTTTCAATATTTTATTAATAGATATTAAATTTTCAGCAAGAGCGTTTAACTACAAATTTCATTGAGGACTAACTCCTCTTAATTTTCAAAAAGACGAACTTTGTCGAGAGTTTCACAAGAGAAACTTGTAACAAGTTTGAATCTGGAGTCTAGAAACAACTTGGAAACAAGCACAGTTCCAGTAACTTCCAATTCTCCGATAAGAAGCCAGCCCGGAATTTATTGTTTTTAAACAAGGTTTTTCTCCAGGAAACCAAATCTTGTCTGATGATGTGAATTCTTAAATTGAAATCTGATTTCCTTAGGATTACAGATTCTCAACTTGGCAGACCTGCAGCAATCTGAGAATCGAAATAATCCATCTAGAAAATTTTCATATTGATTTGAAAGATGATGATCCTGGGAAGCCTCTACCCGAATCCAAGCTAGCAGGCAGTGGTACCCACCTGTAATTCCGTAGCAGAAGGCGAGACTCGAAGGTCGAGGATGGATGGTGGTGGGAATGGAAAATTGGAAGTCTTGTTGGGTCTGGGACTTGGGGACTCTAAGGAAAGTGGAGGTGGAGAAATTGGAAATTGTATAGGAGAGACTGGGGCCAACTGCTGGCATCGTTCGACCCGACGTCGTCGGTCTATACTCGAATGGAAGGTGGACGATGGTGGTGGTGCTGAGAGTGTAGAAGATGATGGTGGTGGAGCTACTACATGTGGTCGTGAGAACTTTCTCGAGTGACTAGTGGTTGTAGCATTTTTCATCCTGGCTGCAGCTGCAGCTGATGCAGTCGCAACATCGCGCTTGTTCAGCTGCAGCCGCTTCTGCTTCCTCCTGTTGGCGATGCTAGCACCACCCGCTGCAGCGTACATCGCCTGATTTTTACCCTCTCTTCTTCCCCAAAATCCCTTCTGCTTCCCGCTTTAACGCCTTCGGGACAGGCGATTTCCGGTTACGAGTAACTCGTCTGCATGATGGCTCCACATTCTGCAAAGGCAAGAAATGTGACGGCGCGATGCGCCTTTACGATACCCTACTATCTCAGTTCTAATGAGACTTGTGCACATCGATAATCACGTCTACAAACTTTCCTACTGCTCGCCTCTCAAAAAAAAAAGAAGAAATTATCAAGCATTGGGCTCCTTTTTACGCCCTGACTTTTAGAAACTTGATGGGACTAGAAACTATTTGGGACTTGAATCACAAAAGGGTTTTTGATTCAGATTCATTTTCATTAGCCAATAGTTCTTAGAGTTTTAATTAAGCAAAAGATTATTTATTTCTAATTGCAGATCAAATTAAATCTAGAAGAAAAAAATCACAAGGAAAAATATGTTCATTGGTAAGAGAATCCTAAATTAATAGTCTTTGTAAGATTATTAGTCATTGGTAAGAGAATCCTAAATTATTAGGCTTCAGTATCAAAAAATCAGTTGATAAATTGGAGCAATACAACTCTTCCCATATCATTCATTCTAAATATTTAAAATTAATCGATCCAACATGCTGAAATTCGAAATTAAATTAAATCCCCGAATAAACGGAAATTTGACAAAATCATGCACTTAACATTCCGCTGTCAAATTTTGAATAAAATCGTCAAAGAATTAGGCAAATAAATTCAATTTTAGAATTCGTTCAAGTTTAGAAAAATGCATAATTTGAAAAATTCAAGAGAAAAATGTTCACAGCTTGTACTTTGAATGCAAGCACGCAAATCATTTTCAGTTTCTGCTTTATCTCTTTCATCAGACGTTTATCTATCTGACTGATCGCGTTCAATATAGACTTCAAGAGTTTAGAATGGGGTCAGGTTTCTACATCAAAGCAGGAAAATTAGGAAGGAAGGAAAAAAGTTATCGATTATAAAATAATAAAAGAACAAAAAAGATCCTTGGGTTTTAAAGGGTCTTTAAAATTATTTCATTTTTCTCTAACCTACTTACAGATTCTTTCTGCCTGTCAAGAACACACCCTACATTTTTTCAAATTAAAAATGAGGCCTAGAATTTGCGTGATCAAAACCAGAAACGAGGATTTAAAACTGGGTGTGACCTATTTGTCATAAAGTATTTTTATGAATTGGACAAATCAATGTAGGGCAAGTCACTCACATTCAACAATAGAAAATAGAATTTTTGATGAAATAATTTTAATTGTGACACCAATAATTTTTCTTCGATCTAATGTTTCATATTAATATAGCAAAATTGTATAACTTTATAAATCCTACTCTTAAACACGAACTTGCCTGAATCAAGGAAAGAATAGAATATTTGAAATATACTTTTCAAACGAATATTATACACAAATTTGAAATCGGTTAATATCTTCAGTTCGGTTCACAAAATTATAACTTGAAAAATTTTTGTTAGAAAAAATCAAACAAATAATTCGAAGAATTTGACCATTTTCACACCGTTTTGATGAATAATTAAAATACAATCTGTACAATAAATGTTTAATCTTGAATTCATAAATAATTAAAATACAATCTGTGCAATAAATACTTGATCTTGAATTCATAAATAATTAAAATACAATCTGTACAATAAATACTTGATCTTGAATTCATAAATAATTAAAATACAATCTGTGCAATAAATACTTGATCTTGAATTCATAAATAATTAAAATAC
>JBAGKK010000283.1:135637-153881 GCA_037177015.1 Euceroptres primus
AAAATCGTTGATAATATTTCATTGGGAAATATTATCAAAGATTTTATATAGAGAGTCAATGAAAAATACGACATGTCTTCCAACATGTCACAATTCAATATATAAATAAAAGTTAAACTGAAGCAAGTTCTCGAAATCTGCCAAAAATATATTTAAAAACGTTTTTAAAGGTATAAATAAGAACAGTAGTATAAACATTGTGGAACAAAAGCTCTAAGGTAATGTATGAACGGAAAATAATTCAGAAATAATAAAATTCTTTGTATATTGTTTACTGATTTTGTGCGCAGATGCGAGCCTCCGTATAACGGACTCGACGTCATCAATATGGCTATTCATTTAAATATAATATTCTAAAAGAGCATTTTTAATTAGTCGTAATCAATTCATAAATACTTAAAATTGCAAAATAAGTGGTTTTACTGCAAATTAAATCGTAAACTTTTAAATAAAAAAATTTTTAAAAGTGACACAAATTCTCTATTCTAAAATTCGGGTAACGTATTTTTAGAGCAATATTACTTAAATTAAGATAAATTTTACTGAATTTAATCCAAACCATTTTCAGGTGTAATAATTTTAAGTATTCTTTGCCAGGTGGAAAAATTATATGGAATTTATGTAGAGTGCATTTTATAGAATCCTTACAAGAATTCGATAGTACAATAATTCTATTCAAATTTCTATAGAGACTTCACAAGGATTCTACAAAAATTCTAATCCAATTCCTATAGAATTTTATGCAGACGATTTGTATTTTCGAATTCTTGTGAAAATTCTATGGAAATTATACTAGAATTTTTGTAAGGACTCTATAGAAATTTCTGAAAATGTCTATATTCTAAATTCTAATTTCTATATTTCTAAATTTTCAGAAATTCCTATAGAGACTTTTCAAGAATTCTACAAGAATTCTAGTTCAATTTCTACAGAATTTTCTATAGAATTTCTGTATTGGCGAATTCTCGTGAGGATTCTATAGAAATTGGACTAGAATTCTTCTGAGGACTCTATAGAAATTTCTAAAAATTTCTATAGAGACTTTACAATAGTTCTTCAAGAATTCTAGTCCAATTTCTATAGAAGTTTCTATATAATTTCGGTATTGTCGAATTCTTGTGAGAATTATATAGAAATTGGATTAGAATTTTTGTGAGGACTCTATAGAAATATGAGTAGAATTCTTGTGAGGATTCTAAAGAATGCATTTTACAAAAATTCTATAGAATTTTTACACCTTGATTTTTACTGTGTATCGATAGTATTCCTTATTTTTCTGAAATTAAGAGAGAAAGAGCCAAATTAATTTTTTAAATTCCTCAAGTGCCTTCAGTGAAGATTGTTCTCAAAACTTCAAAACTACCTATTTTAGGTTTGAATTGCAAAAGAAAGTATCAAGGGAACAATGATGTTGACCGTGAATTCCAATTATTTTCCCCGACATTCAACAAAAACGTGTGTGTGTGTGTGACGTCATTACCTTCACTTTTATCTGCGAACGCACTTGCTGGCAAAATCGGTTCAACGCACCCTTAATTTTTCCGTTACCCAGATTCCAATTCTTCCTGACCCACTTCGTGGAAGTATAAAGAGTGCGCGTTCCGCGTACCTTGGCAATCGGACAGAACGCTGTTTACCTCGTGGTCGTGTCTCGGTTTGTAAGCCAGGCTCAGCGATCGTAAGCTCGATTGAAAAGCAAACGAAACAAATTTTGCATCCCGTTGCATTGGAATCCATTCTGAGCTGCTCGCGCAGCTTTCATTTCCTCTTTAAGGGGATAGAACCACCTTAAGTTGAAACTAATTCTCTCGCAAACTTGAATTTAGACATTCACAAGCTCCGAGAATAATATTTAATATATAAAATGTAAATTTACTGGTTTAATCAATGAAGGAAGTAAATCATGATAATATCGATTGTTTCTACTGAAGACAAGAATTGAATTTACTCTATAAAAGTCTTTTCGTTTCCAGGAAATTTTTCCAGTGAGAGGAAATGAAATTTGAATACAGATGTAAATATTTCATCGAAACGCTAATTTCTTTAATTTACCTCAATTCTCGCAATTGATTGAATCAATTTTCTGGAAGTGAAAAGGATTTAATTTAGTTTTCATATCCAGTGATAAATAAATCCTACCTTTTTGATTAACAATGCATAAAAGCAAAATGAAGGAAATATGAATATAGATTTTCACAGTTTAACAGTGAAATGAGTAAAGTCGACTGGAGTGAATCAATACGAATTTATCTATTGTGTGTCGGAGGTTAAAACAGGTTAACGAAACATGAGCTTTTCGCTTTGTAAAGCGAAAACTTTTCCACACACATGTGGAAAAGTTTTTTATCTTTGAGTTCTGAATTCAAAATTAATAAAATAAAGATTAACATAAAAAATCAATATTAAAACTTTGTATTAATAAAAACTCTGTATTCATAAACTGATCATCGTTGTGCAAATATTTTTCGAAATGTAGCGTTTGAATTTATCGTAAATTACAAAATAAACGATCATTACCTGCATCGTATCGTATTTTCCTCAATCGTTACAGATGCACAAAAAATCAATTTTAGACCAAAAATAAATGAAGTTTCGACCAAAATGAATGAATTTTCAACTAAAATAAATGAATTTTCAACTAAAAGTAAATGAATTTTCGACAACAGCAAATGAATTTCCAATAACAGCAAATGAAATTTCAACCACAAGTAAATGAATTTTTAATCACAGTAAATGAAAAGTAGTCAAAATTTCAAGAATTTTCTAATAATGTGTCCAGAAAACTTTAAGCTTTATAAATTACTGACTTCTAGAAGTGCTACGAAGGCTAATTTTGAAAGTTGTTTTGAAATATTCAGATTGTTTTGATAACCCAAAACTGATACTCAACCTCAAACTAAGATTTAAACATGGATCAACATTTTGAATAAAATAATAAAAATACTATACGCACGAAAATGTCAAAAAGTGGTAATGGCACTATAATTTTCGGACGAAGAATTTCATTATTCAATTCAAATGTGCACCACTTCAAACTGAATCAAGACCATTCAAATTCATATTTCCTAAATTTCTAAAACTTCTCTATACCCTTCAAAAAAAATTGTAAAGCATAATCTACATTGTCACTAAAGTCTCTGAATGAAAAATCTAATTAATCAGTATTTAAAAAGTCTAACTTAAAAGCTAAAAGCTTTCGAGATTTACCCTCCTTTTAATTTCCCCTTTTAAAGATGCGAACAGCTAATGATAATTGTGAAATGGAAATTGAAATTAAAATTAAGCGTCCCGAGGAACGGCGACGGATAAGATTAATGGATACTCCTTCTCGGATTATACGACTTCTAGAAAGCTTTCAAAAAGCTGCGTTGAGACGAATAACCGGCGACGAAGTCTCAGCAACGTCAAAGGGAGAACACTCGACTGAGCACGATGGCGATTAGTAACTGACAGTCGGAAATAAAGGCAGCCTTAGCTATAGAAACGAACGCGAGCTGTAACCATTCGTTCGCAAACAAGTAACGCATGGCTAATGGCCAGCGATTATCAGTGCATACTTTTACGAAAGGATGATCGATCAAAGTTTTGTTGAACTGAAAATGACTCGCGAATGTTGTCTGATATTTCGACGGAACTTTTCCAAACTCAACTTTCAAAAGTCACTTTAAAGTTTTCAAACACGTTTGAGTGAACAGAAATAATTTACAGGAGTGGCATTTCAATTTTCCGAGATGATAAAGTACTTGTTGAATCAAATATCTTCCTCATGCGAAGGTTAATGCCCGATCATTTCACGATTCCTTTTATTTCATAAAAATTCAAAAAATTAACCCCATTCATATAAAATTCTGTGCTAGAACGTTATCTTCTCTGCTACTCTATTTGACCTAAGAAGTGAAAACGGTAATCTTAAGCCAACTTCAAGAACTGCAATTTGATCAAATACTTATATATCAATCGATAAATTGTTTAGTTTATTATTTAATGAAATTATATAGTGACATGTTAAAGTTTGGAATGTGAATTTAATTTTTGAAAGTAAACAGTTATAATTTCTGATTGCTCAAGTACTTTATCAATCGAATTAAATTGTGGTGTGAAAAGATTAAAGCGAAAAGCCGAGTGGTACGATGGATGAATCTTCGTTTGCCTACAAATCGAATAGTCTTCGGTAACAGTAATATCCGGCACTGCGGCGGACCGAGTGTCTGCCTGCGGGTTCGTTATGTTTCACCTCTGCCACCTCCGACCACCATCACCACTACACCGCTATCCAGGAAACCTCTTCACACCAGTCGACGCCCGTTCAATTTACTGATTTACCACCTGTCGAGGCACTAGACGCCTACTTTGGTATCAAAGTTCACGCCATACACACGAAAGATAAGATTTAGATTTACAAAAGTAGTATAAAAATTTTAAATGTCTGACCAAGGTCGATTTTTACTTTTGAATCGGCATCTGAATTAATTAGAGGGTCATTCCAGAATAGATCGTCTGAGGGCCGTTGCGACCTATTTTCAAACAAAATTTTAACGATATATGAGCATTTCCACGCAAAGTGTCATTTTCTCAAAAATAAAAGTTTCAAAACCAATCTTAAGGCACACATTTCAAACTTTTTTTCTACACCGAGAGAACATACTTACTTTTCTCGTATGATCTCGTCTCACACTGCGTTAGTTTGGGTAATTCAAACTATGACAGTATACATTCATACTAAATAAGTATGGATCTCTCGGTGTCCATACTTATTTATTATGAATGTATACTGTCATATTATAAATTACCCAAACTAACTCAGCGTGAAACGAGATCATACGAGAAAAGTAAGTATGTTCTCTCGGTGCATATTTTAACTTTGAATTTTACGAAATTCACATGATTTTTTAGGCACACAATTTTCCTTGCGGGGACGTTTTTTGGCCACCGAAATACAGCAAAATCAACAAAAAATTATTTCCTATCTTGATGCGCGCGATTTTTACAGCTGCTGGTGCTGGAGGGGACATTTTCGGTGAAAATTTGGAGTGGACATTTTAGCCTTAAATTGGACATAACTTTTGCGCGCACTGCGGTATTAGCTTTATCCGTGGTAAACTTCTTTGCCCCAACATACTGCTTAATTTCCGTGAGCATAGAAAAGTATGCGTCAAGTATTCTTGGAGTAAAGTACGATGATGGAGTGGACATTTTTTTCGCCAAATTCAAAATTTTCGATATTTGAATGTGTGATACTTCAATAATTTTAGAAGAACATTTTTTTCTTTTATTAGTGTCTACTGGCCACCAAAATCTGATAAAAAATTGTAAGATATTTGACCTGGGTAGTTGCGCGCACTTTCCACAACTACAGACCTTGGAGCGGACATTTGAATTGTGAAAGCGGAGACACGACTTCGAGATTTTCTTGCTGAGTTATAAATCAAAACACAGTGTCAAATCCATGAAATTTCAGTAGCCTATGCTCCACTGAACTAGCATGATTTTTCTCCGAATTTTCAAACATTGCGTGGAAAATCTGTGCGCGTGCAAAGCATTCAATTTGTAGCAGGTATATTTTTGGGATTTTATCCAACTATTATATGTTATATCTTTTTATGAGGGTTTCTGTAATGACTGTAAGCTTTTGTTTCCATTTCAGGGAGTCGATCTGTAAATCTTTATGCAATAAAACTTGTATTTTAAGTGTACGTTTGCCTATAACATCACGGTGACAGAAAAATGACACTTTTTGTGGAAATGCTCATATGTTGTTTCTGGGTGTTACTAAGAATAAATTTTCTCATTTATATAAACTGATATCTTGTCCTTTTCACAAAAATCGTTTTTAAATGTTGAGTTGGATGAAAATGGCCCATGCACCACATTCAAAAATTCTCTTTATTTAAGCCAATATACAAAATAATTTAATGATTTAAAAAGATATTGCGACTCAAGAATAATATTTTCATGAGATATCAATATTTTTTATTTATATATTTTTTTCAATACTAAAAAAGGGTTTAAAATAGACCAAAAAACACCAAAGTTTGGTATATTTAACCGTAGATTTCTCTCATATTACTATTTCGAATACATTAAATTTACTTTATGTAACGCAAGCATGTTTTGACGTCTTTTCGTGCCTGTTTTCCGTACTGAAAGTAGCCGTTTATGCGTCGGGTGGGGATAGTAAAATATTGGGCTACTTTAACTCCTAGGAGCTTAAAGTGCTCAATATTGTACTACACGCATGCGCGTTCGCTTTTCCTCCTGCCTATTATTATACTATATACTCTGCAGCTCTGTATTAATCGACGCGTCAACCTAACCTTAAACGCAAGTCTCGCTTTCATGAAAAGACTTAAAAAACATGCTTCTGTTACATAAAATATCGTGTGTACCTAGGAGCGAAACAGTCTTTTTATCCTCGCATGTTTGCAATACTCGGTATCGACTCGCGCTTCGCTCGAATAAAGAGACTGTTTCGCTCCTAGGTACATAATATACTATTTATGACCGAATCCATTTCAAATCATGCAGGTCAGCGGTGACCAGTTCAGAATTGGCTTGCCAATGAAATATATTTTTGTCAGTGAAAAATAAGGGGATACGAATTTTTTAAAGTTAAAATAGTGACATATTTACATTTTTTACGAATAGTTTTAAACTTAAAGGGAAAAATTAGTTTTCATAACACCTACATTGAAAATTCGACTTTCGATGCCTGTACAGCAGGGCGAAAGTAGCAGCTTCAACACTAGGGTTGAAAATAAAAAACAGCTGACAGAAACTGCTTAGCGACGGAGTCACATTACGAATTGCAGTTTCTGACAGCTGTTTTTTACTTTTAACCCTACGGTTGAAACTGCAACTTTTGCTTCGCTGTACAGGCTTCTAGTCGAATTTTCAATTTAGGTGTTATAAAAAATTTTACACGTAACTTGAGGAAAAACAACGATGTCAACTCGTGTGATATCTGCCCTCGCTTCGCTCGGGCAGCTAACTTCACGCTCGTTGAAATCGTTGCCTTTCTCCCCTAGTTGCATAATATACTATTTTAGCAAATTTTACTTTAAAAGCATTGCCATTTTTTCAATATTTTAGATATTGAGGCTTTTCTTATTCCAGTTTATCACACTTTTCTCACTCTTTCAAAATCCATGTAGAAAATAAGAAAATAATAAAAATGGTAAAGCTATTTCGATTTTTGGAAAAAACAAAAAAAAATTTTCTCAAAAACCCCAACTTTTTTCCCTGAAATTTTAAAGAATAATAGGTACCAATATACTCTACATACCATAAATTTCCTATTTGGTATTTTTTTGTTTTTTAAGGGAAAAAAGTTATATTATATTTTTACTTCAAAACCTTGCCGTTTTAACCATTTTTGAGATTTTAAGGATTTTCTTGTTTCAGTTTATCAAGTTTTTTTACACTCCTTTGGAAACGATGAGAGAAACAAAGAAATAATGAAAACCGGTAGAGCTATTTCGATTTTTTGAAAAACTAAAACGCGAGATTTTCTTCAAACAAAGAAAGAATAAAAACTGGTAAAGCTTTTTCGATTTTCATGTGTGTTGGTTGATTATATAGTATACCTACAATAAATTTTAAAACTGGATGGTACTTACATTTCAAGAAACAAAAAATTGTATTTTTCTTATTGTTCTCGCATTTATTGTATTCTAGAAAAATAGAATTTTTTTCTCTTGAAATACAAATACATTCCAGTTTTAAAAGTTATGACAGGTAGAGTATAATACTACCCAACACACCTGAAAATTCTAGCGCAAAAAAAGGTAGCTGTTTGAAAAAATCTCGTATTTTATTTTTTCAAAAAATCGAAATAACTTGACCGGATTTTATTATTTCTTTGTTTCTCTCATCGATTTCGAAAGAGTGTTACAAACTTGATAAGCTGAAATAAGAAGAATCTTAAAATCCCAAAAATTTCCAAAATGGCAAGGATTTGAAGAAAAAATGTAAAAGAATTTAATTCTCCTGAAAAAAAATACTAAATGGAAAGTTTATGGTAAGTAAACAATATTGGTACTTATTATTCCTCAAAATTTCAGGGGAAAAAAAGGTGGGGTTTTTGAGAAAATTTTTTTTTTCGGTTTTTCCAAATGTCGAAATAGCTTTACCGTAGAATCACTTAACTTCGAATACTGCCCCAAACTTCGGACACCCATTTTTCTTTGTTTCCAGATAATTAAATGGCATAAAAGTAACATAAATGAAAAGCCCAAAGCTTGGCATGATGTGAAGTTAGTTTTTTATTAAAAACTTAGTATAAACCCAAGAATAATAGGTCTCTGAAGTTAGGGGCAGTGTCCGAAGTTAGGTGATTCTACGAAACCTTTTTCTATTAATTTTTTATTGTCCACATGGATTTCGAAATAGTGAGAAAAGTATGATAAACTGGAACAAGAAAAGTCTTAATATCTAAAACATTGCAAAAAATGGCCAGGTTTTTGAAGTAAAATTTGTAAAAAAACTAATTTTTCCTTTAAAATTTATAAATATTTGTAATACTTAAATATTTCGCTATTTGAAAAAATACGTGTCCCTTATTTTTTACGTACAAAAACATATTCCATTGACAAGCCGATTCTGAACAGATCACCCACCGGCCTGCATGATTTGAAATGGATTCGGTCTTACATGAAAGTTATATCCATAAAATTCATAAATAATGAAGATCTTCAAAGAATTACGCACCTTTAAACTCAAAACTGGGTCTTGAAAATTCAAACTTTATTCAAATGTACCTTTTTCTCTCTTCACATCTCCTAAGGAGAAAAATTAAAACAACTCAGACTTACAGAATATGACATGTATTTTTTATATGTACACCTCCAATGGGACCTTACTTAGTTGTCAATTTATTTTACTTTAAAAATCGTACAAGATTAATCCCATTTTAACCTGCATGATACTTAAACGCAATAGAACTGCAGTTGTTAGCCTATCAAATTAGGTAGGGCTGTAAAGTTTCATGAATCTTTCCAAGATCGCATATGAATCGAAACATTGAATGTTTCATTTCACATGTGATTTGATGAAACTTTCAGAAACTTTCGTGAAATTTTACAACCCTAAAATTAGGTTGTTCTCTTTTTAATTGAAAAATATTATGTTTACGTATCGCGCAGGTTAAAATGGGATTAACCTTGCACAATTTTTAAAGTGAAATAAATTGATAACCAAGCAAGGTCCCATAAAATTTTTACATTGGAGGTATACGTATCGACAATACATGTCATATTCTGTAAGTTTGAGCTGTTTTAATTTTTCTTCTTAGGAGATATGATGAGAAGAAAAAGGTACATTTGAACGAAGTTTGAATTTTCAAGACTCAGTTTTGAGCTTAAAGGTGCGTAATTCTTTAAAAATCTGCATTAATTTATTAATTTTAGGGATATAATTTTCATATAAAAGTAAATTTAATATATTCGAAATAGTAATACGGGAGAAATCCAGGGTTAAATGTGTCAAAATTTGGTGTTTTTTTGTCTATTTTAAACCCTTTTTTAATATTAAAAAAAATATTTAAATAAAAAAATATTGGTATCTCATGAAAATATTATTCTTGAGTCGCAATATATTTTTTGAATCATTAAATTATTTTGTACATTGACTTAAATAAAGAGAATTTTGTAATATGGTGCATGCTCCATTTCCATCCAACTCATCAACATTTAAAAACATAGAAAAAAAAATAATATGTGTACGTCCATATTGAAGGGAATATAAGGAAAGATAAGGAATTTACGCATAGGAGCATATTCCCAGGTAAATTTCCTCCATTAAAAAAAAATTGAACCCTCTAGCTTCAAAAATGAGAGCTTAGTAGGAACCTAAAGATTAATGTAAGGCATTAGTTATATATTATAAATTTTAAAATAATGGTAAAATATCGGTTTTTGTTATGAATCGACAAAGTTGTCTGTTTTGAAACATCACTTATTTGATCACTAGTTTGAAGTTATAAAGTGAAGTTTGGAATCGTATTCTTAATGAAATTACGAACAAATAATACCAAAAAAGAACCCTGAATGCTAAAGAATAAGAAAGTTATCGCACATAATTCTGAAAAAATTCTAATCTAATCTGTAACTTTCTTAAAGTTCATTTTTCGAATTCTTCATTCATTTTCCTCAATAAATGACTGACCTTATTCATTTCCTCTTAAATGAATTTTTTTTGTAGAAAAACGACGCCTGAACAATTTTAGGAATTTTACTATAAAAAATAGTGAAAAAGTAGCAGTTTGGCGAAAAAACCAACCCAACCTAACTTTCGTAAAGTACACTTTTTAATAAATTTTTTTCGCTTATTTTTGCTTCTGAAAAACATTCATAGTGTCAGTTGATTAAGCTAAAGTTAAAGTATCGTCCTACATTAAAAGCCAAAAATCGTCAATTTCTACCCTCAGTTACAAAAACACGAATAAGTCGGAAACTAGTATCGACAAAGTGGTCTGTTTCAATATGGACGTACACATGTAGAATTTATAATTGCCTGACCAAACTCGATTTTACTACTTTCTTGACATCAGAACTAAATATAGACAACTAAACCTACAAAAGTAACATAGAAATTATGGTTGTTTGACCAAAGTAGATTTTCCTATTTTCTAAGAAATTAAATTTAAAAAAATTAAATTTAAAAAGTTAAATTAATTAAATACTGATTCAATTTAATTATGAACTAGTAAAAATCGAACTTGGTCAGAAGTCGGGGTATCCAGCGAAACTTAGATTTAAAATTCCCTGACTTATTGGCTCTGATTGGTGCTTTAATTTCCCTGACTTTTATCGTTCACAGGATTTTGCTTTTTTGTATAACAAAAAATAAGAGGTGTATACTATACAAGAAGGTATAAGATTACACTAAAATCAATATATTCAGTTTTTTAAATGAGAAAAATGTTCCCTGAAATTTCCCTGATTTTTCCCTGACCAATCGAATTCCCAGACTTCCCTGACCGCTGGACACCCTGGACATTATGATTTCTTGATCACGGTTATAAAATTAAATCTCATTTTCCGACTAGTCTCATTAAAATCTGGATTCAGTAGTACATAAAGTCTTGGTTAGACAATTATTATTTCTATATATCTTGGTAAATTTTCCGGCTATTATAACCAGAAGATAAAATTTAAATTTGCAAAAGCAAATTTATAATTGAAATTATAATTGACTAAAGTCGATGTTTAATACTTATTCGGTAACTGTAATAAATATAAACAAAAGACAAGATTACTCAAGTTATCTGCGTAGTGGATTCTCTAAATCTGAATCAGTTAAATTTAACTGATTATCATTTAAACACTTACTGTCTTCTTGCTTTAGTAATCAGTAAAAATTAACTGATATTCCGTTAAAAATTCACTGATATTCAGTTAAAAATTGACTGATATTCATTTTAAAATTCACTGATTTACAGTTCAAATTTTACTGATTTTCAATCAAACAAGTTACTAAAATTTTAGTAAACGTAAAATTAACTGATTTTTCAGTCAGCAACATAAGTTCAAAGTGAGGTTTGTCTGAAAAATTAGTGGATTTTGACTGAAAATTTAATTGAATATTTTATATGATAAAAAATGAGAGGGGTATAATATAAAAAGGTATCAGATTACATTAAAAAACATTATATCCAGTTTTTTCTATGAGAAAAAGGTTCCCTGACTTTAAAAAAAAATTCCTGACAATTCCCTAATTTTCCCTGACTAACTGAATTCCCTGACTTCCCTGACAGTTAGACACCCTGGACTTTATAATTTCTTAATCACCTTTATAAAATTAAATCTTATTTTCCGACTAGATTTAATTAAAATCTGGATTCAGTAGTATATTTTGTCTTTGTTCAGACAACTATTATTTGTATATTGCTTTTGTAAATTTACTATCTATTATAGCCGGAAGGTAAAATTTAAATTTGCAAAAGTAGTACAGAAATTATAATTGTCTGACCAAAGTCGATTTTTACTGCTGAATTGGCATTTGAATTAATTATAGACAAATGATCAGAATTAAATTAACGAAAGTATGTAGGCTCATTGTGTAGCCAAAGTAGATTTTTACTACTTAATCGGCATTTGAACTAAATATACACAGCTAAACCTACTAAAGTAATATAGAAATTATGATTGCCTGGCCAAAGTCGGTTTTACTACTTTCTCGACATTTAAATTGAAATTGAAATCTCGATTCAGTAGTAAATGTCGCCTTTCTTCAGACCACTATTATTTCTATGTTACTTTTGTAAAATTACCTTATATATTATAGGCGGAATGTGCCTGAAGTTCTGAACGTTCAAATAAAAGAAATTTTTATTTGATTTCATTCTAAACTCAAATCCGTTTTAAATTATTGGTTTATTAATATAGAAACTAATGTAATGATAAAAAAGGTTATGATGCTTCTCTTTATTTTGTAGTTTGAACAATATTGCAAGATAAATTTGAATTAAGAACAAAAACTTCGTTCCTTTGAACGTTCAAAACTACATGTACTTATACATATAATTAAGATTTAATTTAAAATTAAGATTTAAATTTACAAAAGTAGTATTTAAATTATAGTTATTTGCCCAAAGTGAGGTTGTACTACTTGCTGGACATTTTATTTCAATATAAACCGAAGATAAGATTTAAATTGGCAAAAGTAATATAAAAATTATAGTTGCCTGACTAAAGGAATTTTTACTACTTGACCGATATTTATATTGAATATAAAATGTAATAGAAATGTCGATAAAGAAGTTCAAATCAACTTTGGCCAAATAACTATAAATTGTATACTACTCTTGTGAATTTACATTTTACCTTCCGCCTGTACTTAATTCAAATACCCATCAAGTAGTAAAACCTTACTTTGGCTAGTAAATTAGAATTGCTGTACTACTGTTGTAAATTTTGATTCTATTAGACAGAAAATAAGCATTAATTTTCCAAAATTCGTATAGAAATAATAGGTGTCTGATCAAAGTCATATTTCACTACTTGTCAGATATTTAAATTAAACAAACACAGAAGTATAATTTTTTTATTATCAAAAGTTTCTAACTTTCTAATTCATATTCTTTCTTAACATAAAGCAAGTAAACAAATTTTTCAACAAAGGTAAACACTTTTATTATCACTTTTCTATTTAATTAATGTTTCAATCACTTGCGACTTAAACACTTTTTTCTACCGCGTCTAATTAATAATCCAAAAATAATTTGTACAAATTTAGTTTGTAATAACCGCCCGAGTGGTTTTTATCCCGCTGAAAGAGCATTTTAATCAATAAAGACCAGTAATAAGTCAGCTTGCCTGGTCAAATCCGACTTTAACTACTTAGAGGATAACAGAAGTGGGTGAAGTACTGCTTTAAATAGCTTGAGTGTTTATTTTAAACGCAATGAAGTAAAAATGCACAATACATTTAAACCTCTTTTTCCTCTCACGTCTCAATGAAACTTTTATAATACCTGTTAATAATAATCAGAATCACGAGAGAGATTTCAGAGTTTCGAGTATTATTCATGTTACATTTTCATCTGCTCCTTTATTGCACATGATAAATCATAATCAATAATCAAGTTTCGAGAGCTCCTAACAAACCTGAAACTTTAAATAGCTACAACGTCTCAAATATTCACCCCATTCCGGCAAATAAAGACTCTTGATGAACAGTAGTTAGTTCGTCTGACTAAAAGCACCTTCAACTACTTAATCTGAGCAGTTGAGTTTGCAAAGTTTGAAGAAGGTTAACTAAACCGTTCCTTTTCAAACTTTTGAATTGTACTGAACTCTAAATTTTCCAAATTAATATGCCGAAAGTGCGTTATATGCTTTTTGTTTTCTCCTTGAACTTTTAAAGAATTGTTTCCCTTGAGAGTGAATTGCTCATGAAATTTTCATTTTATTTCTTACCAGAGTGAAAAACCAAGAACTAACATTAGTATTATTTAAATTTACTACAGTCGACTATTGGCACACACAGTTAAGTACCAGCTTTGCTTAAAGCTAAGTTGAGCTCGAGTTAAAGTGACGGCTGTGCCACTGAGGGCGAATGTTAAAACTGTTTGAATTTTGAAACACGACTTTGCATATTTAATGCGGTCGAGAATTATTTCTCTAAAAGGGTCTGTCACAGAACTCGTACTTCTTTCGCTTAATTGTCCTCATATTTCTACTCGAAAAAATATTAATAAATACATAAATAAATGAAAGAAAGTTCTTTGATAACATCACTCAAAACTTGTTTTCAAAACAAAGCTAATATTCTAAAACTTTGTAAAAAATTTTTCTATCAAAATCATATATCCGTAAGTGAAGCCTTTTTATTAGACTTTTATTTGACTAATCGAGTTTCGCTTCAAAAAAAGTGTAAAGAAAATTTTATATCAGACGTAAATTGTCCGTTAAGAAATTTTTTTACTTAAAAAATATTAGAAAGGAATTACTTCCGTTTCAGATAGCAGATTCTTTTCCTGTCGCGAGAAAATTCAGCGTCTGAATTAACGTCAATCGAGTACCAAACCCGCTTACGCCCCTATCGTGTTCCTTTAATCGTACCGCCTGTAGTCTCGAATTTCCGCTTTTCGAGTTTTACAACCTTCCCAATTCAAGCCAGTCAACCCAACGGTAACCACCTTCCAGTGGAGTTCACCACTTCGATTCTTACCTTTAAAATCAGTCGATAGTAAAATACCAGATACGTTCCAATCACTCTGTATAAAGTGAAACAAAAAGATTAAGTACTTCCAAAAATGAAAATGTAATTTTCTCAACTTTATAATATTTTAATATAATAAAAAATGTTTTCTCTGGATCAAATTATAACTAGCAACAATTGTAACTTTTTTTTAGATATAAGTAATTGTCTTCGTTCCTTACTTTATTACTAGTTGTCTGACCACAGTCGGTTTTTTCCACTTGGATCCTAATGCCATTATTACCTTTGCTTTGCATTGGATTGTTTTAATAATAAATGTAGTTTTTCAAGATAATGGGCTTTTGTAATTATTATTAAAAGCATTTTTTTAATTGACCAATTTGCTATGTTCCTTGATCATTAAGAAAACTTAATCAATCATGAAGCAGTAAACGTAAAAACATACAGTTTAGTAACGCTATGTTTTCCAAATAAGAAATTGCAATACCTGTTTAATTATTCACTGTTTAGTGTTGTTGATAACGAATTAAGAAAACACTCTCCTTTACTGTGATTTTCAGTCGAGTATTATTGAATAATAAATAAAATGAATAATTCGAAACAACGAAATAATGAAAATAGAGTTCAGCGTATTCAATGTCATGTGCCTGCATTTGAAATTCTGGGACCTGAGGGAATACGGATTTCTGAATCTCTGAATAACGTGCACACCTTGGCCCAAGAGTTATACCTTGGTCCGTGCGTCGACGTTTTGCCGCGTGATCAATAACGGCCCGAGAAGTAGGTGAGACAAGTGTATGCGTTTCGCTTTCCCCGAATGTGTTAGTTAACCCATACTTCAGAGGCAACATGCACGCAAAAGTGAACTTTCTTGCAGCAACCTCTCGTTCTTATTTCCAAACTCGTGTTTCACCTCAATTTTGCTGATTAGGAAACATGTTCTGCACACCTCATAAGTTTTCGGTATTTATGTAGTTGAGATATTTAAAAGAAATTAGTTGAAACAAAAAACAATAAAATTAGTATAACTCAACTTTAAATCTTTTCATTACAGTATTTAAAAGTTTTTAACGAGATAGTAAAAAAATGGTGGATTTAACTGTATTTGAAAACTTTATTAGATTTTTAATGCTCTTCTTAAATTTGAGAAGTTTATAGTAGTCTGCTTCAATTCTGAGAAATGGTTCAAGGCACTTTTTCAAGCAGAAAAACGTTTCGTAAGTCTATAAAGATTTATAAAGATTCTAATCGAAATTCTGGGGTTGAAAGTTTTGAAAGGTTTTATGTGTTAACTTGAATGCAAAACTATATTCCCACAAGAAATCATTGGCGTGAATTTTATTACATCTCATTTTGAAGAATTTAAAACAATTGAATTGATTGATTTCATTTGTTTTTAAATTTAATTTTTGTTGTAACTCAATTTGAGAAAAATTTGGCGTTAAAATTAAGATCACCGTTTTACTGTGAGATAAAGATATCCAAAATTTTTCGCACTTAAATTGGAAAATATTTTCTGGTTTTTGTTTTGGCTTAAAAATCTCAAAATAAAATTAGAAACAATATAAAAAAATTTAAAAATTTAAAAGTTGTAAACCCATCTGTAAAAGTGTAAAACCACCCCACAAATAAAAAGTAATAAACTAAATTTCAAGCTTTTTTCATTTTTCGAGTATAATTATTTACTATATTGGATATTTGTAAATAACCCTCAGACATTAAATACGAAATTTTACGTACAAAATCATCAAGAGGATTATTAAATTATCCGTTCTACAACATAAGGGCATATTTTATAATTAGTGCGAATAATGTAGCAAATGAGAAGTTTAAAAATTAGAAAAATTAAGAAGGAAAGCTTACGTAAGAAATATTCAATCAAAAACACCCTTATTGGTAAAAACCACCCCCTGAGAGTCTAAAAAATAGATTAAATTATTTTTATGGAAAAATGAAACAATAAAAATAAATTAATATACTTATATAGTAGGGTGGGTCAAAAAAAATTTTTTAGAAATCAAAAATAGCCTCTCACTAAAAAGGTTCATCTTGGGTCCCTTATACCCTGTGTGAAATTTGAAATAGATCGATCAATATCCTGAGGTCTCCTGAGGCTAAAATAAGCTTAAAAAATTCGTTACTCACAGGGTTTTTGAAAAATCGCTAATATTTATTTTTTCACATTTTACATAAGATGCTCAATTTTCAAAAATCTTGTGACATTTTAATATTTTGAGTTTTTCTAGGAGAAAATATCGTTTTTATAAACCTCAAAAAACTAAAATAAATTTTAAAAGCTTTACAAATTATCTTAACATTTTTTTGGCCTCTGAAAACTTTCTCGCACTCAAAATTCACTTGAAAAAAATTAAGAAGACTTTATCATTAGAAAAAATTGGAAATAAACAAAATTTAGGATCGGGTCATTTTAAATGCTAAAGTTTTCTCTACTTTTTTCAGGTGAATTTTGAGTGCGAGAAAGTTTCAAAAGGCTCAGCAAAATTTTAAAATGATTTGCAAAGCTTTTAAAATTTATTTTAGTTTTTTAAGATTTGTAAAAATGAGATTTTTTCGTCGAAAAACTCGAAATATTAAAATCTCACAAGATTTTTGAAAATTAGGCATATGTAGATTATGGAAAAAAATAATATCAGCGATTTTTCCAAAACATAACGAATTTTTCGAACATATTTTAGCCTCGGGGAACCTCAGGATATTGACTGACCTATTTCAAATTTCACACAGGTTATATGCGAACCAAAGTATAGCTTTTCAGTGCTGAGCTGTTTTCGATTTAAACAATTTTTTTCGCCTCATCTTATTATATAGAGCAAACTTGCCTAAAGTGGATCCGTCGCCTAAAGTGACCCCCATGTATATTTTCGTTTGCGGACATCCAGTATTATTACTAATTACAAAAATCAGTTATTTTACCTATCAATGTGAAGCATACCAAGTTTTGAGACCAGCGGTGGTGAAATACTTTCAAAAATTAAAATTGAAGTTTTCGGTACTCTACCATGTTAAAATAAGGGGGGGGGAATCGATTTTTTTCTAGACACCAAATAAATAATTTTGCATTTCAATTTTTTTTAGTAGAAAGTTAACCCAATTCTATCAATCCGTGACATTACGAAGCTTAGATATTTCGTTTAAATGCGAAATATTAATGTTTAAAAACTGTGTACATAGTGTCCTAATGTGGTACCTTATAGAGGTTTCTTTACGAAATTTATAGAAAAGGAGTGAATTTACACATTCTATCTGCTTTACAGGTATACTTACTTCTATAAGTAATATCTAACTATAATTATTTTTTAAAAGGCTTTTAAATACGAGTTTGCATGGGAGGCCACTTTATGAGCCCTTTTTCAAAATGCGAAAAAATAAATTTTTAGGAAAATAATTTTTTTTCCTCTGCGTATTTATAAAAATTTGGCATTATAGGGTCTAGTAAGGAATTACTTGATGCACCTAAACTGAGACGCCGGATTCAATAACCCCATATAAAATTTTCCCGAGCGAAAACCAAGTCCCCTGGAGCCTTCAAAACAAACTTCCGATTAAAAATTTTTAAAGGTCA
>JBAGKK010000283.1:172441-206679 GCA_037177015.1 Euceroptres primus
TTTTCATTGAAAAAATTTTTTACAACATTCTATCTCCTGATTTGTAATTTTTCAAAAAAAATTTTGATCCAAAAAATTTCGAAAACCTGACGTGCTGCAGAGAAATGAAGGCCAGATTCGGATTTAGCACAAAAAACTACTCTGAAAATGACATATCTCATTCCATGAGCACATAGGTTACATTTTGTTGACCAGTGTAATATTCAACACCATCTACATATTGTATAACTTTTTCTAAAAATTTATACTTTCGTTGATTCAACGATTTTAAGTAGACGTAAACATTTTCAAATCTCAATCTATTCGGATGTATCAGTAGAGTCAACAAGGCATTTGTTTTTCCACAAAATATTGCCCGTACACTATTTGGAAGCAAATGTCCATGACACTTTTTTACTCTCTTCTCATTTTTTACAACTGAATCAAAATTCACAACAGGTAATTTCGTAGACTGTGCTTCAAACTGCATCTTGACTTCAACTGAGGAAAAGACTGTAAGTACATTTCTTATATGGGGCAAAATTCGCCAAGTGTACCACCCAAAAAATTTTCATCCCTCCGATTTCGATGAAACTTGGTGAGATTGTTGTACTCTTGGACTACATCAAACATGCAAATGGGGGGAGGGTAATAATGTCGTGTTGCCTAGGTACAGGGGCTCAAACTTTTGATGGTTTTTCGACAAGTCTATGTTCATTGAAAGATTAGTCCTATAATATCACACTTAGAAACATTTACAATGACTGTTTCTTGCAGAATTTTGTCCGTACTTTCTAATGAAAATATTTGCCATTAGGGCATATAGACAAAAATCTTTTTCTTTACACATGCATGCAAAACCCTCGTTTGGCCACCGTTTACAGACATTCAAAATGGCCGTTTGCGCACTGCATTGATGAGCAGTGGCTAAAATGTTTTGTTTACTGGCAGCGGTGTGCAAAATAATTTTGGTCACCGGTCATCGGTGAGCAAAATATTTTGCTCACCAATAACTATTAGCTACTACTAACGCCATCTAGCGTCATAAACTGTTACTATGTAAACATCTTGTTGGTGAGGTTACTTTTTATGTCTGTAAACAGTGGGCAATCTCAGGTTTTGCATTTATTTGTAAAGAAAAATATTGTTCGATACATGAGGCCTCACGAGTGGGTTGTCACTGCTCGAGTGAAGGCCCATCACTCACCCCACGGCTCGGCTTTGCCTCGCCTTCGGGTTCGTTTTGGGCCTTCACACTCGCAGTGACCAAACCGCCCGCTTGGCCTCTTGTATCAAAATATACTATTCTTTATTTCCAGTTCACATAGGGTGGAAAATTGGAAATCAAAATGACTCGTCTAAAGTTTCATTTAACCCCTTCGCAGCCAGGCGAAAATGAACTTTCCGTGTCAAAAATGCGCCAGTAATAAAAGTTTTCAGAAAAATATATTTTCATATTATTTGTTTTCCAGGTCGTTGAATCAAAATCTGGTGTTAGATTTTCAAAATTCAAAATGTCGGCCCGAAATTAGCAAAAATTGAAGAAATAATTATCAAAAATGTTTAGAACTTGATATAATTGGTCATATTTAGGTTCTCGGGAGCGCTGAATCCAAATCTGGTTTCCGATTTTAATTTCGCGACCTCGAAAACTTAAATATAACAAATGTTATCAAGTTCCAAACATTTTTGATAATTTTGTTTCGCCATAATGAATCCGCCGTTTTGAATTTTGAAAATTGGATTTCAGATTTGGATTTAGGGATTCCAAAAACCTTAAGATACCCATTATCCAACCATATTTAAATCGGATTATGTAACATATTTTATTTTCAAGATGCACATATTATATGCGTCATGTTAGAAAAGTGACACGATTTTTTTTGCCTTTGTACGTGTCATTGACAGCGAAAAAATTACATGATATTGACATATTTTTAACCCTGCCTGAATGATCTTGAAATTTTAAAAAATCGATTTTTTTGCTAGGATCTTAGAGTTAATGGATTTTTATCGATCACCTGATAATCAAATGTAATTTATCAAGAATGTATTTGATGTACTTATTAGAAGAATAATATGTATAAGCAGAAGTTAGAAATTTAAATCATTTTTATTGACTTTGAACAATCAACTATCTAAAAATTACGTATTTCTTTTTATTTCATGGGAAAATCAATTTTCGTCGTCTAGGTTATGTAAAAAAAAATTATTTAGTGTGCATGTGTATAATAAGGAATCCATTAAAACGTTTTTTATCTTCATCTTATGTTTCGTGTTTTTTTAAATTTCAAGGTCATTTAAGCAAGATAAGAAATTTTTTAATGATTTCCTTATTATCCAGGTAGAAATGTAGGTTCTCTGAATAACTTTTGCACTTAATCTAGACACAGAAAATTAATTTTAACTTCAAGTGAAAACTATGTCATTTTTCGATATTTTCTTGTTGTTCAAAGTCAATAAAAGTAAGTAATTCGAACCAAAGTTGATTGAAATTCGAAGACAAATTTTACTATAAACAGAATTTTTCTCAAATTGAGTTGAAAGAAAAGTGAGATTTAGAAACAAATGAGCTACGGAAATCCAAACGGTCCTAACTTCATTTTTTGAAGAAATTGAGTTATCTCTCTGAATTTGAATTAGTCAAAAACTACTAGTGAAATGGCAAGAAGTCTTTCACTAATAAATAGTAAACATTTTGGCTAATAATTAGTAGAAAACTGCTAATCTTTTATCAAACTTCACTAATTCAATTAGTAACGTTACACAAATTGAATTAGAAGAATTGTACTATTCCAATTAGTAACGTTATACTAATTAAATTAGTAGAATTTGACTAAAAATTAGTTTTTTTCTACTAGTTATTAGTAGAAATGCTTACTAATTATTAGTGGAAGACTTCTTGCTATTTCACTAGTAGTTTTTGACTAATTCAGATTTAGAGAGATCGTCACTCCCCTCTTTTTTATTATTTTTTGCTCCTATTTCAGTGAATAAAATTAAGTTTTACTAAGTATTTATTTACAAATTAGATATTTAAAAGTGTCGTAATGTTATGGAAAAACGGAGTATTCAAATTATAGCGTAAGTATTCAATTTTTTCAATTGTTTTTTGTAAACTTCATGTTCGATGTCTAACCTTTTGCCAAGTAGAAAGGTCATAAAGAAAGAAATTAAAATAAAAAAGTAACGTTTTGATCTTAATTTGTTGCTGTTTGAAGATATTATAGTGAATAAAAATATTCATTTTAAGTCATTTCTTGAGCGATGTATTTACATTTAATTTACATGTAATTCAATGGAAAACCAAACGGTCCTAAGTCCACTGGAATTCCCATTGAATTATAAAATTCATACGTTGTGCCATCTATTTTTTGATATAATGGTCATTAGATTGCTCCATCAGACTAAACACATACACACCAAAATTGGCCTCAATTGGTAGTAGATTGTAGATTTGGGAAGGATTTTCGTCTCTCCTGTAAACTTATTGTCAGGTTGAATGGACTTAGATCCGTTTGGTTTTCCTTGGCTTAAATAAAGTCAGGATGAAAATCTCAATTATTTTAAATTATTCACAATAAGATGCAACAAAATTCACATCAATGGTTTTCTGTGTATTCAAGTTATTAAAAAGATTAGTATATAAATAAGCCCATGTTTCAATATACTTTCTGGTTATTCCAATTATCAGACAGTTTTCTCAATGAGTATCAAAGATTCTAAACTTTTTTTGCCCAGAACCCTTCAATGTGATTCAGATGAAATTAAGTATACAATTAGAAATTAAAAGCTAAGCATAAAGAGTGACATAACTGAATGATAAAAATAGCTAAGGTTGACTTATAATCCCAATACTTTCGTTATTTTTTTTTTATCCGTGACGTTGCGGAAAGGCAAGAGTGAAGTTTAGCTAAAGCCCTGTCAGTTACACCTGATTGTTCTGTAGATCCTCACGTAAAAGATGTGACGTTATGAGGAACCATAACTCATTATTCCAGTAGATTGAGCAGCTAGAGATCTTTTAACACGTCAGTGCAATATTCTTGGTGCACTGACTTCATATCGTCAAATAATATCTTTTATCCCCCTCAATGCAGCCTCCCCCCTCTTTTCCTCTGTAAACACCTCTTGTTACGAGGTTTTTCACACATTTGTATTGTGCACTCACCCCCTAGCCCTAGTCACCTAATGTAAGCTGTGCGGTTCTCTCTTACAGAGATACAGCTGAATATGAATGCAGGGGTTAACCTCGCAGGGGTGTCACCTGCGTCATAACCCACATACAGGGCGTCACACCGAGAATCCAGTGACGTCACGTACATACGCAAAGAGTACAAGCGCACGCGCCAAGAGGATTCAGACTCTCGGACTCTGCTCTGTTTATTATGACACTGAAACGATGTAAGCGTATGATCATACTGGTAACCGAGTTTCGTTCCAACTCGGTGGAATGGGCAAAAAGCACAAGAATGTCAAATCGTTACTCAATAATATACTTTAACAGTAATAGAAATCCTAGCAAACATTGCATGTAACAGTTATGTACAATGTGCAATAGGGTGGTCCAAATTTTTTCTTTTCGAATTCTCATGCACATCCACCCCAAATTTATTCGACTCCACAAAAAAAGCGTTTTTTTTTTAAATGATATTTAGAGGTTCCGCAAACCCCATGAAGTTTAAGACGTATTTCCCATAAGAAAAAAAGACGTTTTTGTAAATTTTATTTAGAATAACCATATAAGGTGAATCAAGTTGAAACTCAACATTTTTCTTAACAATTAGCCATAAAATACAAATGAAAAATTATTCTTTTAATATCACTCCCATAAATCTGTTTCATAGGATCCCAAGAAAACCCCATGAGTGAAAAATGGAGTACTGCGAGTTTTTTGCGTTAATTATGACTTTTCGGAAGTTTTTTTTAATACAAATTGTTTCTAATACATGAAGTATTACCTTCTATGGATAACTAGATATTCAAATAAATTGTTTAAACAATTTATTATTGTTTATAGCAATTTTCTCTTAGAATAGAGTCAGAAAGTCGCGATTTTCGCCCAATTTTTCAACGTTTTTTGAACTTTTCAGTTATAGCGAGGCAATAGTCAATTAAAGTTGACAGAAATAATTGTCTAAACAATTTATTATTATTTATAACAATATTCTCTTAGAAGAATGCTAGAAAGTTGCGGTTTTTTTTAAATTTTCCACTTTTTGTCCACTTTTCAATTAGAGAGAGGTAATAATTTAAGTTAACAAACATAACTGTTTTAACAATTTATTATTTTTTAAAATAATATGTTATAATCAATTAATTATGTGATTATAACAATGTTATAATCAATTAATTAAGTGATTATAACAATGTTTTAATCAAATAATTATGTGATTGAGGCCTTTTTGATTTCTATATATTATGTATATAATCATCGATGACAACATGTTTTCTCCAGGGTAGAAGAGGGGGGGGGGTGATAGTAAAATGTGTGCAATTACAAATTTTTCTTCTACGCTTTGCAATAAACTTCGTGCTGTAATTCAAAACAAAATTTTTACAAGTAATTTACAGACCCACTTCTGCCACCTACTACTAATTATTCCATCCTTTGTTTTCATATCTACTGTAAAATAGCCTTTTTGTTTAAATTATTATTTTCAAAACATTAGCAAAAGAGTAAAAATACTTTACTTTAAAAAATAATATGCTATTTAAAAAATTATTCTTGTTGATGTTCATTTATTATTTGTTCATAACTAAAAAATCAAAGCAAAACTGAAGATATCAGAAAGAAGCGCAACTTTCTAGCATCACTCTGAGAAAAGATGGTTGTAGACAATATATAGTATAGTATATAGTCAATTGTTTAAATAATTATGTTTGTTAAGTGGCATTGATTATTACCTCACTAAGTGAAAAGTGGACAAAAAGTTGAATATTTCAGAAAAAACCGCAATTTTCTAGCATTACTATAGGAGAAGATAGTTATAATTAATATGTTTGAAAAATTATGTTTGTTAAATTGCATTAATTAATAATTCACTCTAAGCACAAAGTGGACAAAAAGTTGAATATTTCGGAAGAAACTGCAACTTTCTAGCATTATTTTAAAAGAATATTGTTATAAATAATAATAAGTTATTTAAACAATTATGTTTAATAACTTTAAATAAATATTACCTCACTCTAATTGAAAAGTGTACAAAAGGTGGAAAATTTTAGAAAAAACCGCAACTTTCTAACATTATTCTAAGAGAATATTGCTATAAATAATAATAATAATTTGTTTAAAAAATTATTTCTGATAACTTGCATTCATTATCAACTCACTAAGTGAAAAGTGGACAAAAAGTTAAAACTTTTAGAAAAACCGCAACTATCTAGCAATAATATAGGAGAAGATAGTTATAAAAAATAATAATTTGTTTAAACAATTATGTTTGCTAGAGTGTATTAATTATTAACGCATTCTAAGCAAAAAATGGATAAAAATTTGTCAATTAGAGGAAGAACCGTAACACTCTAGCATTATTCAAAGAGAGTATTATTAAAACTAATAATAAATTATTTAAACAATTACTTTTGTTAACTTCAATTAATTATTACCCCTGTCTAATTGAAAAGTGGACAAAATGTGTAAAATATAAGAAAAAACCGCAACTTTCTGACATTAATTTAAAAGAATAATGGTATAAATATTAATAAATTATTTAAACAATTATTTCTGTTAACTTCAATTGATTATTGCTTCGCTCTAACTGAAAAGTTAAAAAATTCGGAAAAAACCGGAACTTTATAACTCTATTCTGAGAGAAAATGGCTGTAAACAATAATTAATTGTTTAAACAATTTATGTAATTTTTCACTTATGGGGTTTTTTTGGACCTATAAAACAAACTTATAGGGATTATATTTAAAAAGTAATTACTCATTTGCATTCTATAGCTAAGAGTAAAGAGAAATGTTGAGCTTGAACTCCATTCACCTAATATTGACGATTCTGAATAAAATTTACAAAAACGTCTTTTTTTCTTATGGGACATACGTGTTAAACTTCATGGAGCTTGCGGAACCTCTAAATATCATTTTTTTTCAAAAAAAAACACATTTATTTTTTTTCTAGAACCCCTCCCAAAAATAATCCCTGGGATTAAATTAATCCATTCATTATATTATTCCTTTTATAAGCATCAGTTTCTAAGTATGGAATTAATTTTTCCATAAAAATATATTCTTTGCCTCAGAACAGAGTGCAACGAAAGGGGTTTATCTTTTATAGATATTTTAAGCCATCATAAAAGTATGATATAGGATAAAAAAATATCTAATAAATATCGCGTAATCTCTGTTTCAAGGAAGATAAAATGCTGTACATAAAAATATAGCAAACTAAAAAAATTCAGGAAATTAATCTTTCTGATTGTAGAAACAAGGATATACATTAAATTTTGAAAATAATTGTGGAAAAAAGTCGTAGGTACTTTTTAAAGACATAAAAATTAATTGCTTCTCTTTTTTCATAGACTTATGCAAAATAAAGGTTGAGAATCACCACAAAAATACAAGCGAAGCTAAAGGCTGAAAAATTCAAATTACCCAATGCTACTCTCAAATCTTGTTTTTTCCCAGAAATAGAGACAACGCCCCACAGTTTTCTTGGAAACACGCCGTGAAAATGTTATATAAAAAAGGCAAAGTTCGCTAGTCGAGAAAATACCAAGTGTGGTGAACAAAATGCAGACAAGGGATCAGAGAGGGGATTATAAGGGAAAATCATGAGCCACCAGCCACCAGCCACCTCTCATCCTCTCTCACTTTTCTTTCCACTTCAATGTTTTAGCAATTAACCTTCAAAGTACGACGAAAAATTCTGTCACAAATATAAATTACATCTTGTACCCTTTTTGGTTTTTGGGAAACGATATTTACACAATTAAATAAAGTAAAGTTGTCTAATGTGGTCGAATTAACGTTTTTAAATCGAAAATTTTATGGAATGCTTTGATGAATCAAAGAAAAATTATTTTAGGCCCCTCAATCAATAACTTAAAAGATCCCTAATGCCAGGTTTTTATAAATATGTAATGTAAACTTAATTTTACTCCATTTTAATATACAGCAGAGTACAGAAAATTTACTGTACAAATTTTTAAAGAATTTTCGAAAATAAACAAGAATATAAGAAGCTGCTTTCATACAGGAAAACGAATCTCTAACCGAACACTGAGCTTTGGAAGGAATAACGATTTCTCATTTATCAACTTCAGCGTAATTTATTCTTCTGACTGACTTTCCAGTCTCATTACTGAAACCCGTTTGAAAAATGGCATATCATATTCGACTCTTAGTTCGCCTATGTTTCTTGAAAATAGAATTTGCTTCAATGTTTGTTTCACAGCGTAAAAATTCCATATGTATTTATAAATGAAAAAAACAGTTTTCATCGTTTTTCCTTATGATTATTGGATTCTCAATTCTCTTTTATCATTGAATTTAGAATCTCAATGAACACTTTTATTTTCATGTAAATTTTGTATCTCTTCGAATAAATGTAATCAATTTCCTACCTCTCCAAGTGATCCATATGGAAAATATTTTCCTTCCCTCACGAAGTACGATATTTACTTATAAAGTGGGGAAAAATTCTATAATCAAATTCCCCAGTTCCTTTATCGATTTATTGATATGCTCTAATACTGCAAAAGGCGAGAGAATCTTGCTGACTGAGTATATTTGAGAACTGATATCCTGAAAAAGTAATTTTGAAAAAAGTAGGATTTCGACTTAAACTTTACTTCCTATGAAATTTACGGACTGCAATGTATGAATTTAAGAGAACGAAAGTTCGAGGTTACGAAATGACCCCATCTCGAAAAAGGAATTCTAAAAAAAGCATTCGAGAGAAAATAAAATACCCTAAAGTTTTGCTTTTTGGTACACCACTACTGTGACCGGAAAATCCGTTTTTAGAAATTTACGACTGCCTTCTCCTAGGTGTTCTGAAAAGACAGCAAAATTAACACAAATCTCGAAACAGTCTCTCCTTTTTTTCATTTTGTTTCCGTTTTTCCGTCTTTCTGGCTGAACCATTTCCTGCAATGATTTTAATCCTAAAAAGCTTTCAAATATATACTCATACCTTTTCTTCAAAATTTTATTCTTATCTTATCTTCTAATATTTTCAGAATATATCCTCAAATTAATTTTGATATTCTGAATTGTATGGAGTTACCAATTATAGAAGCAAAAGTAGGGATTTCGAAACAAGCACACATAAATTCGAGATGAGAGGGCTATTCAAGTATATAAAAGCAGAAACGATGAAAATATAAGATAGTTGAGGATCACCATAGGTCAAGAGGCTACTCCACAAAATTCGGGAAATTGAAATTCAACTGGATATTCCATTCTCCACTGACCTATTAAAATATGGATCCTCATTCAAAGGAATATCATTTTATTATTGCATATTTTTAATTCAGATTAATATACAGCTATACTCATAAATAAAAAGAATTAAAAATGATATCTCGTGCATAATATCACATATCAAATAAATTAAATTAACATTTGATACAAAGATTTTAATTTGCTCTTTATGTTAAAATATCTTGCTAAAATCTAAAAAAGTATAATAAAATATTTGTCAACTATAATTATATTTTTATAAGATTTTCTATGATTGTAAAGTAGAGTGCCCATGAAAAATTCATTTCAATTTTTTGCTGCTTCCTATTCGAAATCTGGTGTCTTTTTGCAAAAAAATTACAACGTATTTTTGCTTTTTTCGTTCCAAAACTTTTTAGACGTGCCGCAAGACGTTTTATTATCTGTGTATTATTTTCAAAAGAAGTAAATAATATGTGGTAATATTTGCTTAAAATATATAACTGCAGGTGATAAGTCCCTCTAAATATTTATAATTTCAATATTTCAAGAATTATTTTTGGTCCATCCACTTTATGATGTCAAGTATGAAATAGATTCGCAATATTTATTTGTTTTTTTATTTCTTTGCCATCAATTTGTCATGAAATATGCAATAATAGCTATAATAACTATAATAACTATAATATATGATAACTATAATAATGCAATAATAAATATGCATGTTAATGATCGTAGTAAACTTTTCTCATTGTTTTGCCATAGAAATTTCAAATTTGTTTTCAAATTAATTTAGTCAACCATTTTTTATTTTAAAATTTCTAACATGATTCACAAATGATTAATTAAATATTTGTTAAATTAATCTCACATTTTTTATAAAATTTATAAAATAAGTTTATTCTCCAATTCAAAGAATTTGTACAAATCATAATTTTTTTTTTCAAAACAAAAGAAATTTACATTTATTTTTTAAAAATGAATTCTTTAAAAATTGAAATTATAAATATTTAGAAGGAATTATTAACTACAATTATATATTTTAAGGATATATTACTTCGAATTATTTCTTTCTTTGAAAAATAATAATTCCAGACATTTTTAATCATCATTTTATTTTTGAAATGTCTCCAGTTACATCTAAATTTACTTTTTTCGAAAAACGCAAAAATACGGGGTAATTAATTTTTTTAGGTACTTTCTCAGTAAGCCCTTCTATGTTTAAACTTTTTGAAAACGATTCTCTAAATTAAGCAATTGTTCTTATTTTTAAAGGTTCACTAGTAAAAATTATGGTTTTTAAAAAAAATTACCCCGGATTTTTTCTGTTTTCGAAAAAAATAATTTAAAATATTTTTAGCCACAATTTAAGTTTTGAAACGATCCTAGCTACCTCTAAATTTTATTTTTTGTAAAATTTAAAAATTACAGAGTAATTTATTTATTTTTAGATATTTTCTCATGGTTTAAACCCTAAAAATTTGCTTCAATTTTTTGAAAACGGTTTTCTAAATTTTGCAAATTAAATTTTTTAATTTGACCCCTCAAAGTTACGTGCATTTTAAAAAATTGACTATTATTTTTTATTTCTTCGATAAAACGAATGGGTATGACTCATTGTCAGACAATAAAACGACTTGCGGGACCTCTAAAAAATTTTGGAACAAAAAATAAAAAATACGTGGTAATGTTTTTAAAAAAAAGACACTAGATTTCGAGTGGAGAGCAGCAAAAACTTAAAATTTATTTTTCATGGGCACCCTATTGTACAGCATCTATATATCACTTTTGATTTTAAGGAAGAACTAGATCATTTCGCGCGCTATGCGCGCTAATTATTTCCTCTCTGATGCATGGTCTTTTAATTTTGACATTTAATAATCCTAAATATTTAAAATTAAAAAATAAAATAAAATTAGAATTTTGAAAATTTGGATATGAGTGAACTATGAAGTAATGGCATTACTAAAAAGCGATATTTAACAATTTAGAAATAACTAAACATTTTTAAACTGGAAAACTTCGAAAATTTAAGACTCGATTATGTTCCTTAATTCGTAATTCCAAGTTTTTAGAATTGAGGCTATTCAAATTAAAGAATTTAGATATGATCATGGCTTTTAAGGATGTTTTTCCTGTACAGTCAAACTGAAAATTAATCAATATTTATATTAAATTATAAAATCAACAAAAAAGAGCTTTTTGTTAATTCCAATGATTTTTAAACGAGAAACTGAAGCGTTTCACATAAAATAAATATTTTGAGTTTTAATTGTTTATTTAAAAGTAGTTATTTAAGTATTTGTGTTTTTTCCTTTGCCTTAGACAAAAATCGTAATTTTCATTCAATTTCAATTCTCAACGGCTTATTTTGTTCCTTAAAAGATCGTTTACAGTTCTGTTTGGTACATTTTTATTAAAACTTGTAATTTAATTTGCATGCTCATTAACTGTAAAATTTATAAATAAAATAATTTAAATAAAAACGTACCAAATAGAACTGTAAAGAATCTTTGATGGAACAAAATGAGCTGTTGAGAAATGAAATTGAATGAAAATTACGACTTTTCTCTAAGACGGAAGGAGAAAACACAAATATCCTAATAAGTATTTTTAAGTAAACAATTATGATCCAAACTATTTTTTTTCTAAATTACCCTTACGTTTCATTTAAAAAATTCATTAATAATAATTTTGGGTTCATTCTCCTTGATATTATAAAGCAACATAAAGATTTGTTTAATTTTGAAGTTAACTGTACAGGAAGTACGTTCTTAAATACTGTTTTCTCAAAATGGAAGCTTTTAAAGTTCAACTAATGTATTTTTAAATCAGGAATAGTCTAATTTAATTATTTGTCTAATTTATAGTTTCTTTTTTAATTTGACTTCTTTTAATTTTTTTCTCTCCTGAATTATTTTCGAAACCGAAATTTTCTTAAGTTATATTATATATCGTTTTTTTTTAAATTAAAACTTTCAATTAATTTTATATTAAAATTACAAAACGCGCTTTCATTTCGAATTATTTAATTTCCCAATTAGTCTTGCATTTTTTGTCATTTGAAAACAAAAACCCATCTATGACTTGAGCTTGGTCTAAGTTTCATATTTAAAAAATTCAATCAGCATTGCGGAAAAGTGACAACAATAAAATACCGAAATTGAAAGTTTTTTGGGCCATCAATTTTGAGAGAATGATACGATAATAAAGCAGGAAGGAAAACAGTATAATAATTCCTTTAAAGTTTACGATTCACGATTGGAAAGTCAAAAAAGGATTAAAAAGCAACAAACAGTTTGCAAAGGAGGCTCAAGTTCCTGGGAGATTAAGAAGCTGAAGGATTATCCTCCATCTCGGTTCGATTCGGTAAGAAGCTCGCAACGGATCTTGTTACCTCCCCAACAACTTTCTACTTACCAGCAGCTCAGAAACTAAGAAAACAAAAAGAACTACACGTGCGAAATCCAGGATTCCCTATTGACCGCTACCTTTAACCTACAATTTATGACCTGCAGAACCGTAATCGAAAAAGAGTTCAATAAAGCTAATTTTTCTGTTTCCAACATTTCAAAAAATAAAAGAAAAAATCTAAAACTTGTTTTTAAACTTTTTCCTTTATTTTTAATCTTTTTTAATGGATGTAGAATGTAAACATTTTGAAATTACCTTTTTACCTCTTAACTGTTTACACTTTCCGAAATACCTCAAATACGGCAGCTTTTTCAATTATGAAAGGGTAAATATTGTTTTTTTCTTTATTTCACTGTTATTTTTCGTTGAAATTTGCTTACTGGGGGGGGGGGGGGTGGACAAAAGGTATTCAAATGCTGGAAGAATCTGACAATTTTCTCTTGATATTTTGCTTTACTGAGAGCTGAAAAAAATCCATGGCTGGAACCTACGATCTGTGTATAAAGGTAATAGTAGCAAAAATGAGAAGCAGGGGTTAGCGGATGACCTTGCGAATATTCGAGATCTCATCTCTGAAAATGTCAGTCGATATTCTAACCTTTCTCTCCCTCATCGTTCGGTTGACTAACATGAAAAAGAAACTATTACTGTGATATTCAAGGACCGAATAACGTTTCATAAATCTAGTTTTTAAATTAAATACTTACATTAAAGAAGAAGTTAATATTTCATCACTCTATAAAATATTTCTTTCTGAATAATATATTATTAAATTTCATTCGCAACTGAGTTTTTCGAATTCACCGTGACTTAATTGACCAGAATACATACATTGCTAATTTGGTGCCATTTAAATTTTTCAATGCTAATTCTTTCCAAGGAAATTTTACTTTGAAATTTCAACGGAGCGTGCACACAAAAGGTCAGAGGGAAGAACCATTGGAATGGGAATTTCTTCTCTCCCCAGTTCTGAAATATTTTAATACCATTCCCAAGAGCCTCAATTTTCTTTACAAATTTACTGCTATAAATTCAGTCTTTTTATTTTCTTAATTTAAACCCGAAACTTCTTTATGATTTATATTAGAAACAGGAAATTTTTTAACTTTTAAATATCTTTTTTTCAGAACCGGAGGTGGAAGTATGTTAGGTGACGTAAACATCTCAGCAATCCTGGACTCCTTCTCGGTGAACTATGATAAAAGAGTAAGGCCGAACTACGGAGGTGAGTACCAGCAGATTTTCCACTTGATTTACACAAATTGCTCTCATTGATGAGTGCACAAGAGAAAAGAATTCGCGGATAACTGTCGAGATTCGAAAAACTAAATTTTTCGGTTAGAAAGCCAAATTATCAGTAAAAAATCAAAATTTTTCAGAATAAAACCAAATTTTTACTAGAAACCAAAATTATCCGCCCTATCTCGCAAACATTTTTCATACCAAGTAATTCAATCGTTTCAAATACTTATTTTGAACCCAAAATTATGACAAAAATTTGTGTATTTATAATTTTCTGTTAACTAGTATAAAATTCGTATCAAGTTTCTTCCGAAAAATGATTTTGTGGTAGGTACCTCCAGTATCTACGTTGCTTTTCAAATATTGGATTAGACCACGCGCGTTCACTCGTGCAGCGTAAAACGATATCCTCATCATACGAACTCAACTACCGAAAGATACTAACGATCGCAAACCATAAACCCTGACTCGCTTCAATCTGTGATATTAGAAGATTTCAGGTTGATTATTGACCAAAAAAGAGCGTTTTATGAAATTTTTAAAAAGCATTATTTTGGCAAATAAGCTGAAAATGGTGGCAGATTATTCCTGCTTGCTCTCCACGTACATTCGTATTCTCCACGTTAACTTCTTTACTTGAAACTATTTAAAAACCTTTTAATTTTACTTGGTTTTAACCGGATAATTAAAACAATGTCCTTAAAAATTCCAAGCCGAGTTTTCTATGGACTTTGGAGCATAATGCATTTTATGAAACATTCATTCATAACATTGTTTACTTTTTCCTATGTTAAAGGCAGTATTCACCTGCAATGTAGACATTTCATAATGTACAAAGTGAACCAAAAAATGGAACAATTTTATTTGCAACATTTTTATTCAAAAACAAATGAATATTTTTCCCATGTGTTTTCAATTGTTTTTCATGTTTAAAAAATTGATCTGTAACGCTTTAATATTCTAAATTTACTGTGTACTTTTTATAGTTTTTCTAAGATAACATCGGGGAGTTTAAAAATTGTCATTTCATGAACACGGAAAAAATCTATGAAAATAAGTGAAACCGCTAGGGGTGTGCAGAAAGTCGATTCGAGCAATAAGTTTTACCAAAAGTTTTGGTTGATTCAACCAAATAGAAACAATTTGGCGGATTCAACAAACTTTTAGGTTCAATAAAAAAAAAATTCAGTTCATAAAAATGAGAAAGTATTTCAAAGTAATAATTGAAACAGGAAAAGAGAAAATATGTATTATAATAAGTAGTTTAGCCAATTTTTGGTCAGACATATATTTATACAGTAGTATAAATGGGTTTTATCCGAATATTTCTTCTAAAGTACAAAAATGATTCCCAAACAACTTGAAGGTCAATAGAATGTACAAAATATAAAGAAAAATAAAATTAATTAAAAGTCAGTAGAATAAACCTTTTTTAGTCAAGCAACCAGTAATAATTAAATTCAGTTCTGTATACAAAAAGAAATTACTCCATTGCAATATTCAAACAAAAAAAAAGACTAAAATATCTAATCAGTAGAATATCCCAATTTTGATCAGACAAGCAGTAGTAGAGTCATTTTCCATTCAGAAGACTCTTCTAAAGTAAGAAATCTAATAGAAAACTCATTTAAAGAAAAAGAGATAACTTATATGAAACCATAAGTACTCCAGAATTATAACGAGGCAAAAAAATATTATAAAATATGAATCAAAGGAATTAGTGGTACATGCACTTTTTAGTCAACTTTTCAAGAAAGTTTAATTGATGACAATTATAAATAAAGTATTCATAACGGAGGAAAAGATAATGTATGAAATAAGTAGTTTAACCAGTTTTTGGTCAGACATTCAGTAATATAAGCGTGTTTTAGTCAAACAATTCCTCCAAAAGGAGATCCAGAAAAAAAATGATTCTAAAATAACTTTGAGACCGAGAAAAATGCATAAAATACAAATAAATATAAAATTAATTTAAAATTAGTAGTATAAACCGCTTTTGTCAGAAAACAAGTCAGGTAATGTTTAAAATATTGAAACAGAAAAAGTAAAATATCTAATCAGTAGAATATCCCAATTTTGATCAGACAATCAGTAGAAGAGGCATTTTTTGGTCAGGCAGCTCTTCTAAAGTAAGTAATCTAATCGGGAAATAATTTACAAAAAAAATTGATAGAACAGGAAATAGTCTAGAATTATAATGAAGAAGAAAAAAATTATTAAAAAGACAGGGATCCGACCGAAACGAAACAAAATACTTTCGTGACTTTCGTTTTCTTTATATATCTACCAAACATAACTATATTTCCTTGATTTACGTTACGTTATTCAAAATACCAAAATTGTAACAAAATTTTTTAATTACATATAACTATATATGGTATTGTATTCTTTTCTGAAATTTCAGTTACAGTTTGGTAAATTTAAGAAAAATGTAGGAAATTCAGTTACAAGTAACTGAAAATACAGTTACATTTTGGTAATTTTACGATACTTGTAACTGAAAATTTTAAAACTTGCAATTTGAAATTCAGAAACTCTAATAAAAAAAATATTAAGTTCAGATAACTGAAGCTTCATGTAGTTACATTTAACTGAAAATCTAGTTACAGTTTTGTAAAATTCAGTTAGAATTTGGTAAATTTAAGACAAATTTAGGAAAATTCAGTTATCGTAACTGAAATTTAAAACAAATTCAAGAAAAATCATTTACAGTTTGATAAGTTTCAGTTACGATTTGGTAATTTTCAGAAACGGTTTCTGAAAAGCATCTTAAATTTTATAAAAATTTCTGTTATTTTCGTAACCTAAAAGTACAGGAAATTTACGAACATTTCTAACAGTGTATATGAATATTAAAAGACAGATTGATCAAACATGACGTTAGAACAATGTCATTTTTAATTTCATTCCAATCTGTTAAAACGTTACTAAAAGGAAATTAAAGATTCGGTATTTTTTGGATAACGTAACGAAACGAAAGTTTCGGATGGATCCTTGAAAAAAATTTATTTTTAGAATCAGTGATGTATGCACTTTTTGGTCAGACATTTGTGACAATTAGAAAAGATTCCAAAGTAATAATTGACACAGGAAAAGACAATGTATAAAATAAGTAGTTTAGTCAATTTTTGGTCAGATATTCAGTAGTATAGATGGGCTTATGTCAAACAGTTCAACTAAAGGGAGTTTCTAAGGAACAAAAATGAGTTCAAGTAGGCAACACGTACCTCTAAAGAAGGGTTTCGTAGCCTTACTTCTTCAAATTATATGGCACTGTTATTTTCAGCACATACAAACTTGTTCAGGTTCTTAATATTTTTCCTCTAATGGTGTATTAATCACAAATGTTCATACAAAATTTGAGCCCTCTACCTCAAATACTTTTGACGTTGCGAGCGGTAAAACAACGGAATGATGGACGGAAGAACGACAGTGGTGAAATACTGGAATTTATTGTTTATAATAATTTTAAATTGAATTAAGGTGGTTTAATTTTGGAATTACAGACATTGATGAATTGTTATCATATATAAAAAATTTATATTGCTATAAACAATTTTAGTAATAAATACACAATTTTGTGATTTTTCTCAAAAACAGGA
Source organism: Euceroptres primus (assembly GCA_037177015.1). Classification (NCBI taxonomy): domain Eukaryota; kingdom Metazoa; phylum Arthropoda; class Insecta; order Hymenoptera; family Figitidae; genus Euceroptres; species Euceroptres primus. Next base: position 190,069 of record JBAGKK010000283.1, read on the forward strand.
TGCTCTCCTGTCACTAAAGTGTATTGGAATGTATGTAGAAATGGTCTGCTGGTACGAATAATAGTTAAAAATTAACTATTTTTATGTTTAATAACAAATTTTGTAAACAAATCACTGATTTTGACATTTTTGCTCACAAAAATTTATTTTTCTTTACTACATCCTGTAGTAATCATCTTGGAAGTTATTATCAATGTAGAAAATGGGTTTTTATCATTAATTATTAGCATTGTTATGAACAGAATTATAAACATATAATCAGCTTTTAACAATCTATTTAAACAAATGCCGATTTCAGTAAGTAATTTCGATTAAAGTTGCTGAAAGCAGAAATTTTTTCTGAATTACTTGTAGAAATCATCAGTATTTGTTTAAAGAGACTGTTATTAATAATACTAATTGTTAGTTATCTAGACACATTATTCTGTAAATTTAAGTATTAAGTTGCTTTGGAAGAGATTCATCGAAAAAAGTGATTTTTTCACCAAAAAAGTTAAAAGTTGATTATTTGTTTATAATTTTGTTTATAATAATGCTAATAATTAATGACAAACACATTTTTTACATTGATAATCACTTCCAAGATGATTAATATAGGATGTAGCAAAAAAAGACATTGTTGGGAGCTAAAATGTCAAAACCAGTGGTTTTGTTCTAAAATTTGTTATTAAACATAAGAATAATTAATTTTTTACTATTATTCGTTCCAGTAGACAATTTCTACATGCATTCTAATACATTTTAGTGACCGGATAGCATTCTGTTTTGAGAAAATTCACAAAATTGTGTATTTGTTACTAAGATTGTTTATAACAACATCAATTGTTTATTGAAAAAGCATGATATAAATATTAACGAAAAATCGTCAATTGAGCATTGTTATATATGATAACAATTCATCATTGTCTATCATTCCAATAATAAACCACCTTAAATCAATTAAAAAAAAAAACATTTCTACCCAAAATTTCAGTAGAAATAATGGGATATTTGTTATATAAAAATTATTTATAATAATTAACTTTATTACTCAATCTAATATTTCTGTTCTTTAAAATTACCTTTATTAATTCTAATCGATAGTGTGTTTATTTACGTCCCTAGATCTGAGAAAAAAAAAACAAAGTTGTGAAAATGGCTCATTTTGTTAGTTTATTTATATTGAATTGTAGTAACCAACAAATCCAAAAATCGGCTACCACAAGATTCTTAACAATTTAATGCTGGGTTTTTCTGAAAAAATCATGAACATCCGCTACGAATTTCTGAAAAAAATTACTCTGAACAGTAAATTCCAGAATTTTACCACTGTGAAGTCGGACACCTGACCGAAACTATAAAAGTTTCTGCCCGAGACTACGAAACCCTAAAAATGATTCCCAAATGTATAAAATATAAATAGACATAAAATTATTTAAAAATTAGTAGTGTGAATCGCTTTTTGTCAGATAAAACTTCTAAAGTAAGTAATCTAACAGAAAAATAATTTTAAAAATGCTGATAAAAATCCGGGCAGTTTGTAGAATTTTTTATTTTAATTTCATTCAATTAATTTCTTTAAAACTGTGCATGTCGGCGGAGTTACGCGAGGTTTTTCACACCCCTAGAAACAACGAAACATTTTTTTTTCGTATAAATTTTCTCTTATTAGAGAAAATTTTTTTTCCTTATTACTTAGTAAAAACTAGCCAGTCCGTTGAATCCAGGATGCTTTTTCGATCGTTCTAAAATGATCTTTGGTCGTTCTAATATGACCCCGGATCAACTTTAGGTTGAATGATGATACTAGAAACAAAATCAAATCAAGTTTCTCGATTCTTTTTCATCCACAAATCGTTTCTATTTTAATTAGTAGAGTCAAATTAGGATTTTTGCTGGAACAAATTAGAAGAAAGCTGATTTTTGTCTTGAAATGTTTGAATGGGCGTCCTTTTGAAGCCTTGAACAGTTTGAGGCTGAATTCTTAAACAAAGCTTTGTTATTAATAAAAAACGTAAAATTGTATCATTTTTTCAACACGTTTGCTTGAATTGTTACTTTTGATTAGGAGATAGGTAAAAAGTGTATAGGACTTTGTTTTCAGATCATAAAATAAGCTTTAAAATGAGCCCTTAGCGAATATTCTAAGACAAATAGTTTACGAGATATGAGTTTGTTAATTAACACTGTACGCTTTTCAGGGAAGATAAAGCGATGTTGAATTTTCATTATTGCAAAAAAAATCGCGATCGGATTTTTGCTATTGGATTCTCAAATTTGATAGTTCAAAGTATCAAAGAACATTTTTTTGGATATCAGAATGCAAAAATGACAGAGAGGTGGAGGGACACTTTGTTTTTTTAAACATTCATATTTTGTGAAAAAAAGATCTGTTGAGTTCAATTTTGCTGAAATACCTAAGAGATTGTGCATCTTCAGGAAAAAGTATGTTGAAGATGTCAACAAAATTCTTCACATTGTTTATAACAAATCATTATAAGCAATAATTTTTTCCATACTTACAGCTACGAGAAAAATCTGAAAAAAATTAGGTATAACCATTGAGGAAGGTGGATTTTAATTATTATTTTTCCAAAAGTCCTACGTGCAATATATTCGTTGTAAAAAATATTATTTAAACAAATTTTATAAACAATTTCACAGAACGACGCCAAATTGTAATAGAAATTTTTTCTAAATTTGGAAATAACGATTTGTCATAAATAATGTGAAAAATTTTCTTGACATCTTAAACATACTTTTTTCCTGAAGATGCACGATCTGTTAGATATTTCAGCAAAATTGAACTCAACAGACTTTTTTTTTAAAATATGAATGTTTAAAAAAAAAGTGTCCCCCACCCCTTTCCCGTGTTGAAAAATGGAGTTGGCCCCCGTGAGCATGGAATCACTCAGTCTCAAACTTTTCAGGGCTTCAAAAGGACGTCCATTCAAACATTTAAAGACAAAAATCAGCTTGCTTCTAATTTGTTTCAGCAAATGGCCTTTTTGCGACTAATTTGATTGTACTAGATTTACAAATGCTCTTTTTTTTCAGAAATGAAACTATGCGAAAAAGTAGCGTATTAGGACCGTGAAGAAGTATAACTAATTTGGATTTGATCGATAAACGCCTTGGTTTTGCATGATAACGAAATATGTTTGAAAAAATTCTTATTCTCGTAATTTTGATATTTTCGTGGATTTTAATTTTTTATAAATTTTTTGAGGCTTTAAACGACTCACCAAATTTTTACAGATTTTTATTTGCAGTCCTATCAGAAATTATTAATGTTTAATAGATCCCTGTTTTCAAAAAATAATTTTAAAACCTACAGAAATGTCAAAAGAATTTTTCAGTTATCTAGAACGTTTCTACTGGTAAAAATACGCTAGAAAAAAATTTGATTAGTCTAGGAAATCATAAGTGTAAATATATTGAATTTTTTAAAAACTGAGTTTTTGATTTTTAAAAAATTTTTCTATTTCAACTGGCTTTAAATATTATTTTTAACATCTAAGGGTGTTCTAGTGATGCAAATACTCTAGAAGAAATTTATAATTGATAAATTTTATTTTGTGTTTTTTTCAATTTTTAATTTTAGTGATAAAAATACTCTACAAGGAAATTGATAAGTTCATGGAATCAAAAACAAAGAGGCAGTATGTTTTCCAAGAAGTCATTTTTTTGTTTCTTCTAGAGTATTTTTGTTACAAAAACACCCTCAGATGTTAAAAATAATATTTAAAGTCAGTTGAAAAAGAATAATTTTAAAAAATCAAGAACTCAGTTTTTAAAAATTCACTATATTTACATTTGAAGGGTGGCGTGCCATAAGGAATTAACCCATATTTTTTCTAAAATGATATTGGCTCAAAAAATCAGATAAATTTTAATATACATTGTGACAAAAGGATTTTTTATAATTTCATTCTTCAAATGCATTTTTTCAATTTTTCAAAACATTTTTTTTTCAAGTTTTTTAAATTCTTTGCGACATTTTTTAACTTTTTGCAACTCTATAGGGGGCCGTTCAAATAATACGTGATGCTTGAGCAAAAGAGAGGTGTCTATGATTCATTTGAAGCTGAGAGAGACACAGATAAACCAAAAGCGTTACGCATTTTTTGAATGGTCCCTAGCTCCAAATCTACTTTGCTTCTGAGTCTTTGAATTGAAAATAAGATGTTATACATTGTGGCCTAAAATTGAGAAAATATGCGCCTAGACCGAAAAAAAATCCCCCCCCCCCCAATTTCTCATAACTCAATGACTTTTTTTAATAAAACTTTTCATGCCTCAATTCAGTATTATAGTACTTCGGTAGCAAGCTTTTATCTTTTTCCTTAAATTGAAAATTGGATTTTTCATCAGCGTCCAAAGTTGAAAAAACGTGGATTTGATCTGTGACGAAAAGAAAAATTCCCCATCCATTAACGACATTTTCCAATCAAACTTTTTTATGTCGATTCAGCAACTCAATAACTAGAAATTGAATTTTTGTATTTTTTAAAATTGAAATTTATATTTTTAATCACTGGCCAAAGTTGCGAAAATATACGCTTTAAGCAAAAACAAATATATTTACCCTCCATTTTCTCGGAACCTAATAACATTTTCCAACGAAACTTTTAACGCTTCAATTCAGTATTGATGTATCTCGAGAGAGAATGTTTGCTGTTTTTATTAATTTAAAATTAAATTTTACGGAACGTTTTTTGTCTTTCCTGAAAAATCAGCAAAATGTGGATTAATCCCTTATGGCGTGCCACCCTTCACTTGTGATTTCCTAGACTTATCAAATTTTTTTCTAGCGTATTTTTACCAGTAGAAACGTTCTAGATACTTGAAAAAATTCTCTCTACATTTCTGTAGAGTTTTAAATTATTTTTTGCAAATGGGGGCCTACTAAACATTAATAATCTCTGATGGAGCTGCAAATAAAAATTTGTAAAAACTTAGAAAGTAAAAAAATGGACACCCACAAAAATATTAAAATTACGAAAATAAGAATTTTTTCAAACATATTTTGTTAACGCACAAAATCCATGCGTTTATCGATCGAATCCAAATTAATTATACTTTTTCACGGTCCACAAAGGACAAAGTCTTAGCTCTAATAGGTCGGCAGTTATGACCTCTCAAAGTGGACTACTTTTGACCTATTTTTCAGGGCAATTTCCCCTTGTGGAGTTTTCTCGAATAAGGCGCTCCATAGACAAAGTACGATAGTGATGACAGAGGATAAAATGAAATAAGCAAAATTCTACGTAAATCAAAAAAGGGCCCTCTAGTCTAGTTTGAGTTTGTGATCTTTGTAAAAGTCCTGTTTTTTTAAAATTTTTTTACTAAAATCAGAAAAATTGTGTTTTTTGGAAATACCTCGTTTCCTGTTGATCCCCTGCTAGAAATCGAGGAAGGAAATTAAAGTTAACTCAATTTTGCGTACAATGGGATAAAATAAAGTGTCCTAGCCCTAATAGGTCACAAGTTATGACCCTGAAAAGTGAACCCTTTTTGCGTATAATCACCTAAGTGTACCATACGGGGCAAGTGCGGTCATATTTGTACATTTTTATGCAAAATAAGTGAATAGCACTAATTGTAAGTAAATAATACATACTTTTTTATTGATAAACAATTAATTGTTTATAACAAAATCATTTAAACACTTGTTTTTAATACTTTTTTAGCGTTTTTCAGTACTTTTGCGGTAAAAAAGTTATTATAATTTATTATAAATACGTAGTGTGCCCTTCGTTATTAATCAAAATCGTCATTGTTTATAACAAACTATTTTTCTCAACAGCTTCTATACATTTTATTATACAATTATCTTACAGGCACTTGTAATTCTTGCTGATTTAATTAATTAATTAATTACTGAAGTACTAATTATTTTATTAAAATATTATTCAACACATTTTGCGACATTCAGGACGAATTACAAGTGTGTGTAGGATAATTGTATAATACAATGTAGAGAAGCTGTTGAGAAAGATATTTTGTTATAAACAATGACTATTTTATTATTAACATAAGGCATATTCGATATTCATTATAAATTAGAATAACTTTTTTGTCACAAAAGTACTGAAAAAAGGATGAAAAGTACAAAAAACATGTTTTCTTATGATATTGTTATAAACAATTACTTTTTTATTAATAAGAAATATGGTCGTACTTTCCCCGCATGGTACACCTGAGTATACTATACGGGGCAAGTACGGCAAAAAGGGTTCACTTTCCAGGGTCATAACTTGTGACCTATTAGGGTTAGAACACTTTATTTTATCCCATTTTACGCAAAATTAAGTCTACTTTAATTTCTTGTCTCGACCTTTCATCGGAGGATCAACAGAAAACGAGGTATTTTCAAAAAACACAATTTTTCTGATTTTAGTTTAAAAAATGCAAAAAAACGGGACTTTTTGAAAGATCACAAACTAAAACTAGACTAGATGGCCCTTTTTTTGATTAACGAAGAATTTTGTTTACTTTATTTTATCCTCTGGTATCATTATCGGACTTTGTCCATGGAACGCCCTATTTCGAGAAAACTCCGTAGGGCGAAATTGTCCTGAAAAATAGGTCAAAAGTAGTCCACTTTGAGAGGTCATAAATGCCGACCTATTAGAGCTAAGACTTTGTCTTTTGTGTCAAATTGAAGATAAACACTTGAATTTTTACTCATGGGCATATCTCAGAAACCTTTCACTTTACAGTGAAAAAGTAAACGACAAAATTTCTGTAAGCACAACACTAGGAATTTCTCTATATTATCTATAAGTCCTAGAAAATCATATTGATTTTACGAAAGAAGCGGATCTGTCGGTATTTCATTTGTATTTGAAAACATTTGAAAGTCGGTTGACGAAAATTTGAAAATTAGAAAATGAAAATAAAATTATGAAAGGAAATGAATTCATTGGGTAATTAATTTCGAAAAATTTAAGGAGTGTGAAGGCGTACAATTAAAAATTAGTTAAAAATGTAATAAAAGACGCTAAAAATTATCTTTGAAGTAACCAAAAATATGACAGTTTCCTTGTGTGACGTCACTCGAGACATGTAAACAGAGTGTCTAGCGTTTCTACTAAAAAAAAATTCCAGGAATTTTCGAGGTCTTTCAGGTCAAAAAATAAATTTTTCCGGGTACCACTTTTTAATTATCACCCGAGGGGTTAACCACTAGCAATTTCGATTTACACCTGAATTCAAGAATTCAAAGAATTAAAAACAATTTGCAGAATACAAGATGAATTCAAAAGAATTCAAAAAATACAAAGTGAATTCAAAAAAATTCAAAAAATACAAGGTGAATTAAAAAAATTAAAAAATACAAAATGAATTCAAAATAATTCAAGAAATACAAGGTGAATTCAAAAGAATTCAAAGAATATAAGGTGAAATCAAAAGAATTCAAAAGAATTTAGGAACAAATGTACACCTGAATTCAATAGTGTTAACCTCTCGTTAAGAGGTTAACACCTCTCTTTAATGAAAATTTTTTTCCTGAACCTGTACGATAGAAATAATTTGCACAACTAAATGAACCATGTAAAATGTTTATTATGCGATGTGTGAAATTCTCGCGTTTAGCTAACTGTATCTGCATAAGCTCAAAAAACTATTTTTTGTTTAAAGGAATACTCTCTAAAAAGAACTAAAAATAGTTTTCTACGAATGAAATAGTGCAAAGTCGTTTATCAATTGCTTTGTTAAGCATTTTTACTAATCTTCAACAAAAAACTGCTATTTGACAGTAAAAAACCACAAATTCATTTAGTAAGCCTAACCGATAAATGAATTAGTAAACTAGCCTTACTAAGTGAGTCAGTCATTTTCTACAAAAGCTTACTGAAGCCTTAACTGAGCAATTGATAAATTATTTCATTTAAAATTATTTCATCTCATTATTTCATTTGAAGAAAACTAATAATTCAGATGTAGAGATAAAAATTCTAAGAGTATTACTGAAATTCAAGAAATTTTCCAGATTTTTCCAGGTAAAAAAAATTCAAGGACTTTTCCAGGTTTAAAGGATTTTCAGGACGCTAGACACCCTGTGCAAATCAGCAGTTTCATATTGAACAAATATAAATTCTTTAATTTAACCGTTACGGTCGATCGTAACGATTTATAATTTTCTGCCACAAGTTAGCAATTAAGCATTTGTTCCTTGTGCACAATCACAGAAAGTTGAAGAACAACCGTGAGAAGGTATTTATAAACTTTTCCAAAACTTATAATTATATTTCAAGGAGTATCATGAGTGTTACGGTCGTTTTCAAATTTTGTACGCACACAATTTTTTTTGTAATGATTCTTCTCATAAGAAAATGAGCACAGTGGTATAGATTGGCCTTTATCCTCTATTATTACTTAAATTTTTGAGTTTCAATAAGTTTCTATCGCGTGCGAACTGGCTTATTTACAAAAAGTCTGCAAATATAAGCGTTACGGTCGAAATATCAAAATTCGAGGGATATACTTTTGAAGCTTGTAATTTGGTTCGTATTGAACAAAATGCAGGTTTTCATGAATAAACATGATTCTGATTTAATTAAATTGAAACAAATATTTTGTTTTATAGCTTTATCTTATTTCGTCATAGAGTTTAAGCATAAAAAGCATATGAAAATGTGGATCGGAACAAGCTGACTTCATTAACAATCGGACATTCAAATTTTAATTACTTTTGATCTAAAGAATAAATCTACTTAAAGCCATTTGTGCAGTATAGTTTACACTATAATACATACCTTAAAACAAAAATTAATTTGATATTTATTAAAATTACCCAGATATCTTTGAGGGACACAATAGTGAAAGGTTCCTGAGATATGCCCTCATCTGTTGAAAATTTTTTCATAAAATCATTCGCTCAGATGGTACACACAAAGTTATAAAAAACAGTGATTTTTCGACGAAGTTCGAAGAAATGAGTTTTTTTGAAATTACCGTACCTCGAAACCTATTAGAGATAGAAGGTTCTTTTTTCTTTTGTTTTTCTTAGAATTGTGTAGGGGAGACTGCTCTACAGTAGGTAGTGTAAATTTCTAAGGCATATAAATATTGCAATTTAAATAAATAACTGAAATTTTTTACATTTTCGTGAAGCTTATATATTCAATTAACTATATATCTATACAAAAGAAAGTTAATGAATTCATTACTTAGCTGTTTTGAACAATTTTATGAGACGTTGCAGTGATACGAATTTTTTCATATTTTTCATCAATAGGTAATCGCTTATAACAAAAAAGAGATAAATAAAATAAGACTTATTTATCAAAAATTATAAATTATGACGTATATACTTTTAAACTTATTTAGTTTTATGAGAACAAACTGTCCAGAACTATCATTTTTTCACTAAATAACACTTCACTTACATTTTTTGACATTTTCAGTCGGTGGAAAATATATGAGGTTGACCTTACTTGTAATTTAGCAATGGAAAGCAATACACAAAATTAACCTCTAGCTAATCAAGACAATTATGGCGAAGGCCATAATTTTCTTAATTCCTTATTTTTCACTAGAAGTACTATTATTTTTTATATATAATTTTTATTCTACACATTTAACTATTATTATTAAAGGTTTAGCTACTTACTCTATATTTATTAATTAAAACTGATAACCCACGAAAAGTCAAAATTAAACCTTCAACACTTCGGTATCTTTAATTTGCATTCGGTAAATATCGGGTTTCTTCATTGCAGTCAATCTCGGGAGGAAAATTCCACGATTACCTACTGTTTATTACCTTCTGTTAGATTTTGCAACGACAAATAAAAAGTGCTAAAAAATTCACGTATGAAGAAAAATAAAGGTTTGCGTCGAAGTATATTGTTCCTAAAACTTCCAGCTTTGTTATGAACACAAAAATATAGCCCGGCAAAATTTTATTTTAGTAAAAACTATGAATATAGAAAACATAACATTTTTTTCAACCTGCAGAAAATCAGTTTTTTCACTCTTACGCATTAATTATTAATAGTAAATAAACAAAACTTCGTCTGGTAATGTTTAATCATTGCCGAAATCTTATGATGACAAACTTGATTAATATTCTTGGTCCGTTGTCTGATTATTTAAAATTACCTACTGTAAAATATGACCCACTGTAGAGCAGTCCCCCCTACACTTTCTTTTTTAATTTGAACTTTTTTTTGTTCAACGCAATGTAAATGGTCCGTCCACGCAAACGTGAATTTTGAAAATTCTTTTTAAAAAAACCCCTTTGGCAATCGATGTTATACAAATTTTTAGAGGTCATTGAGGACCCCGTCAAGAAGCTATTTCAAAAAAAAAAACAATCGCTCCTGGGAATTATTCCGGAAAATCATGCTTTTTTATGACGTGCTTCCTAGACTAAAAGGGGATGCGTCGCCATCGTCTGCAAAGGAAGTCTCGACTCTATACTTGAGATGTTAAATCCAGTAGCATTTGATGCAGGGAATTTTTTTCTCAAAGGACCGGAAAGAGGTCACCTGTTACAGGTTGCAGCTGACTATGAAAAGAAAATCGTCTAGCCTTGTATTGTGAAGGAGCACGCGGTGAAGTCAAATTTTCGGGACACCTCGACTAGCAGGGCGGGGCTGGGTTCGGTAAAACTCGGATCGATGTTGGGACGCTCGTTGCCACGGGTTACCGTTAACGGCATCCCCGGTCCTGGTCCAACCAACCCTATGAGAGACGTCCCGACCCCGACTCGGTTTAACTCCCGCTTCGCGTGGCGGTGTGGACGCTTTCCCGCGAGGCACCAACTTAGATTCCCCAAATCCCGATGTACCACTGGCAGGACGGACGCGTCGCAAATACCGAGTGCAGAGCTTACTTCACTACTCTTGTCAGCTTCTCGACGACCTGTGGCTCCTTTGTCAGTTTTTAGGTTGTTATCGGCACAGAGGGAAAAGAATTCCTTGATCCTCCTGTCGTCCTCTTATCAAAACCGATATTATCCCCAAACTATCTTTCTTTTCTTCTTTTGTCTTCCGTTTCTCTTACACAACTGACAACTATCCATTACAGAAAAAGATTTGTGCTGACAACACTGTATACCACTTGAATTATTGCTTGGCAGTGAAAAAAGAAAAAAAAAAGAAGAAAGACACTCGTAAATCGCAGAGGAATTTTAATTACAGGAGAGTTTAAATTTTTTAATTAAAAATATGTGGAGGAAGGTTGCCTTATGTCGAGCCCCTGATGTTTTTAACTCTAGAATTTTATAGAATATTCTAAAACAGGGTGGCCACATGTCAGGGAAGTCAAGAAAATTTCAGGGGAAAAAAATTTGTCAGGGAAGTCAGGGAAATTTCAGAGAAAAAAAATTTGACAGGAAAGTCAGGAAAATGCGACCAGTTATCAGGGAAAATAGAAATTGATTTTCTCGCTTATTTCACTTTTTGTTTTAATACATTGTTGAAACCTTATTTGCTTTTATAATACTTTTCTGTCAGGGAAATTTATCTAAAAGTAAGGGAAAAGTCCGGTAAATTGCAGTGAAAAATCTGAAAAATACATATATCTTACGGTGCCTTAATTATAAAAAAATTCTAAATGCTCACGGAAAAAAAAAGTTCTGATTAAATATCATCTCACAAGAAATTCTGTTTGTTTTAAACAGAATTCTGGTTAAAACCATCAGAATTTTCGGTTTAAACACAAATTTAGCTGATAATTTTATTCTGGTTAAAATATCCAGAATTCTAATTAAAATAACCAGAATTCTGATTAAACTAATCAGAATTTCTTTTAAAGTCATATTTAACTCGACATTCTGGTTATTTTAACATGGAGGGAAAATATCTATAAAATTAACGGAAGTCATCTATAAAGATAGAAACTGCAGAGTTTTCTGTTAATAAAATGTTCTAAAAAATCTATAAAATATTCTTAACGGTATCTTAATTATAAAAAATTCTAAATGCCCACTCAAAAAAAAAGTTCTGGTTAAATCTGACTTTTCAAGAAATTCTAGTGTTTTTAGCAGAATTCTGATTTAAACAATCAGAATTTTCGGTTAAAATACAATTCAACTGATAATTCTGGTTCAAATATTTAAAATTTTAATTAAAGTAACCTGAATTCTGGTTAAAATAATCACAGGGTGTCTAGCGATCAGGCCATTTGAAATACCTGGGTTTTTCGCGACTTTTTCCCGACTAAATTTTTCATTTTGCCGATCAATTTTACATTTTTTTATTTACAATAATGTATATATTATATGTAGTTTAAGTAGTGAACCACCACTCATGAACTGTCGAGACTAAACATACATTATATGTATTTTCTTCGTGACAAAGGTCCGATTAATAAAAAGATCTTTTAGTATTGATAGGCAACGTTTCGAACTTTATCAATACTAAGAGATTTTTTTATTAATTGGACCTTTCACACGAGAAAAATACATATAAAATTGACAAAAGGTCGGAACTGAAGAATATGGATATAAACGTGATCCTAGATAACTTATAATTTCTCACGAAATAAACACATTAGCATTTTTGCCCTATCTTAAACATTAAATTATACACTTTTTTACATTTTTGCAAAACTAAAAGTTAATTTTCGTTTTTATTTTCGATATTAATTTTTCCTCCTTTTCAAATAGACGTAAATAAAGTGAAAATAAGTAGATTTTACCATTAAATTTAAAAATTCCCGATCTGAAATAGAATTCCCGGGGTTTTCCCGATTTTCTCTCGGAAAAACTAAATTCCCGGGGTTTTCCCTATTTCTTGGTCCGCTAGACACCCTGACTCAGAATTTTTTTGTAAGGTCATATTTAACTCAACACTCTGGTTATTTTAACCCGGAGGGAAAAAGTCTATAAAATTAACAGAAGTCATCTATAAAGATAGGGATAGCAGATTTTTCTGTTAATAGAATGTTTTGAAAAACCTGAAAAATATATTTTACGGTACCTTAATTATAAAAAATTCCAAATGCTCACTCAAAAAAAGGTCTGCTTAAATCTGACCTTACAAGAAATTCTAGTTGTTTTAACAGAATTCTGTTTTAAAAAATCAGAATTTTCGGTTAAAACACAGATTTAACTGATAATTCTGGTTGAAATATCCAAAATTCTAATTAAAATCACCAGAATTCTGGTTAAAATAATCAGAATTTTTTATAAGATCATATCTAACTTGACATTCTGGTTATTTTCACACAGAGAGAAAAAATCTATAAAATTGATAAAAGTCATCCATTGAAATAGGTACAGCAAATCATTTTCTGTTATTTACAGAAATTTCTATTAAACTTACAAATGGTTAGTAAATTTAACAGATATTTCTGTAGAATTAACAAATTTTTTAAGAAAAACTATAATTTCGTTAACCTAACAAACTTTTCTGTTAATCCTACAGAAATATCTGTCAAATTTACTAACCGTCTGTAAACTTAACAGAAATTTCTGTATATATGACAGAAAAATTCTACAGCCCCTATTTCAACAGATGACTTCTGTTAATTTAGAAAATTTTTTTCTTCGTGAACCAGAATTTTTTGCAAGGCTCGTAAAAAATTTATTTTGATGGATTCATCGAAATTCAGGATACAATTTATTGCAGCTGAAATAACTTTTCATTCAGACAATTTTTTTGGTGAAGATAATAATTTTTACCCTGGAATCGGGTTAAATATTATTTTTCGTTTTTATTGTCTTTCCAAAAAGAATTCCTAATAAAGTGGTCTCCTGTGAAAACTCGTATTTCACGCTTTTTAGGTAATTGATTATGATTACACATAACCATGAATACTGCCGTTCATACAAGAATCGACGTATCTGCATTTTTATCGTATCTGCATGACAAGTACCAAAATGTTCCTTGTTCCATCAATTTTCGTATTTAAGTTGTCTGAGACGAAAGTGAAGTGTAAAAAATTGAGTAATTTAAAAAAATAGCTGAGTAACAAAACCTAAAATTTTTGTTCATATTCCTTAAAATTACCGGAAACAAAATTTAAATACCATTTTTTGTATGAAATCGCATTTTTACACTATTATCCTACCTTTTTTATTCAATCCGTGCCTAAATAAGGTTAAATGTTCATGAAAAGGGAAAGATCGTATCTGCATACAGATACGAATTTTCGCTCCATCTCAAAATCACCCGAAGTGCAGATACGTCGATTCTTGTTTGGACGGCAGAATAACGCACAATAAAATAGTTTACTGGTCTTCAGTATTGATGATAAAAATGAAATCAAAATTAAATATCATTAAAATTAAAATTAAATAAAAATAAAATAAAAAAATTAGGAAAGTTATTTCTTACATAAAGCAAATACCTTCTCATTGATGATGAGAATTTAAGAATACTTGCTAATCTCCTGACTTGCATAACCTGATAATTAGAAACAAATGATTTGTTTAAGGTCGCAGGCTGCAATTAAAATTAAAATGCCTTTTTTATAATAAAAACTCATTAAATAAATCTCAGTGTAGCCTCTAAAACATAAAAATTAAATATACATGCCGTATTAGTAAAAACCGGTAGTTCTTTATCGAAAAAAATGCAAATTCTTCAAGTTTTAATGAAACTTGATTTTTTAAATAGGATCTTCAAGTATCTCATTGATGAGAAAATTATGTCTATCACAGAAAGTACATAATGTATCTCTAGCCAACAGAACATAATCCTCTTTAGGGAAATGATTATTAGATCCGAATCCCAGTAATTTTGAATGCATACAGTTCCTCGAAACTCCCGAAATATCTACCTTCGGGTTTTCCATCCATTAGATATAACCTCGAGGGCAGATTCTACTCTCACCACTCATATAGATGACTCACAATTACTGTCAGAATCATCTTTTCAAAATCTTCTATGTGAAATTGGCTCAGTTATATAATGACTTTCAAGAGCCATTTTGAAATATTCATCAACTTTTCAAAAGTACTTTCATTCCTTGGTACTTTGACACTAAAATTGGTACTTAGATAAGCTTCCAAGAATTTTATGATTAAATCATTTGCAGAAAAAAAGCAATTAAACTATAAGCCTTTCATAGTATATCTTTATTTTTCTCTGAAGGTTGATTGATCTCAGTAATCGATAATACCTAAAGAAACTTCTCGCCTGGAAAAAAGTGTGATAAACACTCGCCTCACTCTCCAGAAAAACAGAGTTTTCGAATTTAGTCATGAAATGCAGCTAGTGACTCGTAGTGATTAATTAAAGATAAAATGAGATATTTTTCAAGGATCAAAGCTATTCTTAGATTTAGCAGCAACATATTATATCGAAATATCTTTCATCTCATTGAAACTAAAAATGGTTTTTTTGTAAACGCTGCAAGAAATTTTAATTAGCATTTTAATTACCGAAACTCGCAGATCAGGGATGTAGCAAGTAGAAATAGTAAAGAGCTTTTCATTATCCATTAAAAATTTGAGTTCGAGACTACTCAAATAACTTTTTATATCAACAGAATATTCTGCTAGATCATCAAATCTTTTTTTCTTTTCAGTCTGTCTCAGTTGCGGTCGTAGAATGCCTCTCCACCCCTCTTGCTACTCCATCCCCTTCCTACTTGAAACTTCAGTGGATGGATCTTTGACATTTACGTTGATTAAAGTAGTTTCTTCTCGTCAATTTTTCTGTCCTTTTTGCTTCCTTGAAAAATTTTTCTTCATATTCCCTTTCAGAGTCAAGAATAAAATTGCGACATCTGTTAGCGGTATTTCACAACAACTCGAATCACTAAACAAGTTCTGAATAAGTTAGATAATTCAAAGTTAAGCTCTTTCACTGGATGCTCTCGTTACGACTATGTGGAACGTTAATGAGTATGCGAAAAGACATTAAATCTTTGATCTCAAAATTCAAAAACCTTTCATCATCTCGGTGCGTATCTAGACGCAATTTCCTCAACCAAGGCCGTCTCAGAAAAGCAAATCGATATAGAAGGTTCGCTGATATAGCGTGTATTATTCGGCAACGAATCGTAGAACAGTAGAAATGGAAGAAACTGAGGGGAAGCTGCGTCGCTTCGGCTGCCGTTAACTTGGCAAATTGTCCATGCTCGCATACCTCAAAGGGTAAAAAACGAAAAAAAAATAAACCCAACAAAGCAAAAATCTCGCATACTCAAGTATTTCTCATATATTCAGGAACCAAGAAGACATAAAAAGTAGTTCGCTCTTTCCGAAAATAGAGATGAAATTCGCAGCTTATGTACGAAATATAAATATATACATATTTAAAACATGTTTCTTCATCTTTTTATGAAATCATAAAACTATACGAGCTTACTTTTATTTGAACAAGTCTTCACTGAATGCAGAAAGTAAACCTGTTAGAAAAAATTTGATATTTCAAACACGGAAATTAAAATTATTAGTATAAAATATAAACAAATATAAAATGAATTAAAACCTAGTAGTATAAACCTTTTTTAGCCAGGGAACAATTTAACTTATAATTAAAATATTGAAATAGAAAAACTAAAGTTTCTAATCAGTAGAATATCCCAATTTTAATCAGACAAGAAGTAGTAAAGACACTTTTTGGCTAGACAACTCTTCTAAAGTAAGTAATTTAATACGCTTGGAAAAAGATTTAGTTGCACCACCAAAATTTTTGTTAGTTCAGCTAAAGAGTATAGAGA